>JARHVA010003617.1:1852500-1907868 GCA_037957365.1 Torreya grandis | reverse complement strand
ATATGGAATCACCTAGGGTAATAATTCACTAAGATAATTACATGTGGTAGTATCCCATTAATCTACTCACTTAGAGGGACTTTGATGAGTTGGAGGATCTTAATTAATATATTTAAACTATTTAAGTCTCATAGAGAGGTATAAATATGCAATATGGCTCTAGGTAAATTTAAAAATTGTCCCAAGTGTCAAAAATCCCTTTTTAAATGGGTTAGTGATAGGGACAATAAACACTCTAGGTACCTATGGAAAACATAAATAAAGGCCAAGTTATAAAATTCAAATTTAAAAATATAATGGATGATGAAATTTTAAATGAAAATGGCTAAGGTAAAAGATGAAAAAGGTGAATAAAATTGTGTGATGACTTAGTCATTCACTTGATCCTGAATCTAATTTAGTTAATTTTATATAAAAGTGACTAAGTAAAAATAAATATGTATGAACACTTAGTCACTTTAAATAAAAATGAAACATAAATAAATTAAATTTCTCAATAAAAAAACATATAAATCTAAGATAGTTAAATAATTTCCATAAATCCAAGGTAAAACAGTCTAAAAAAGAAGATTTACGTTTTTTTCAAAACACAAGCATGAAGATAGAATAAGACTTAATAGAATCATACAAATTCAGACTTGTAAATGAGAAGTGTTTATGATGTAAATTTATTATTATTGAGGCTTGGATAAAATAATGAAGTGCATTTAAATTCTAAATCTCCACATCTAGTAATGATGCACTCCAATATGGCAATTCAAACAAACAATGCCCACCAAATTCCTTCAAGGAATAACATAAGACTCAAAATTTAAAAGAGAGTCCTCATTTTTATTTTGAAAATGGGACATGTTTTATAAGAAAAAAAAATGGTGAATCCTATTGGAAGATACTCCTAAGTATCTAAATAATTTAGGATCTCTGATTTCATAAGAATAAAAAGTGTTAGTTACAATTAATCACCTAAAATAAATCATAATTCAAAGGTAATAAATTCTACCTCAACTTGTGACATACTAGGCTATAAATCCTATCAAAGGCATCTATGTGTGTGATCAAATGATTAATTCATTTTTTTTGTATTCACATGTAGTAATTCAAGTTTACATAAGGACAAAACTATTGAAGGAAAATATATTTTATAGTTTAGCTTAGGTGAAGTGGTGTGGGAATTTATCTATTGCCAACCATGCATCTATATCCCTGATAAAGATACCTATGGTCCCCTCCTAAGGCCTTGTTCCACTACCAACCAAGGTAAAAAACCTATGGTGGAGCTTGCCAAGATCACCCTTTCAATGAAGTTTTTCATATTTTACAATATGATAAAGCTCATTTTGAATGGATATTTTTCATTTTCATCCATAGAGTGTTGGGGACTATGCCACGAGTATAAATAAATCATCAAGTTCATGCTAACTTAATGGAAGTGATAATTAAATCAACACTACACTTTTATTTAGATATTTCATTAAGTGTATTAGATGGTTTTGAACTAGAAAAATAACATTTATAGATTCACAATATATGTTACAAATAATTAACCTTTGAAATTATATAAAAGGAACAAATAAATCACTATAGTTCACATAATATTTTCAATAAAAATTGAAATTAGGCTCTTTGAGTTCCATCTATGTTGCCTATGCAATAGCCTTTCATTTCATTTATTTGATTAATAGGGAAACCATACGGGAAAAATAGTTGGCACCGACCCAACAATGAAATCAAGAAATAAGCAAAATCAAACCTAAGCAAACCTAGGTTAACAAGAGGGATAGGAAGGAAAAGTAGGAAACAAAGATAAAAAAGAGAAGTTATTTACAAAGGTTATTTCAAGCAAGGATATGTCTCAATTTAGCTAGATACCTAAGTTATAAGATTTTGAGAAGGCTGAGGGGGGACATGTATTTAACATCAATGTTACCCTCTATATTGGAAAATAATATCCCATAAAGATTTATCTATGTTTTTTCATGTAATTCGAGAAAGATATGACTATAAAATTATGCAATTATGTTTGTATCTATATTATATAAATCATGATGGATAGGGTTTGATAAATACCTATACCTAAACATTAAATTATAGTGAGGGGAATGGGTGGGTATCAATACATATTAGAACAACTTGAACAACCAACCTAGTAGAGACTTCTTATTTGTATTGTAGGTAATGGATGAATTGGTTGGTGGCTAGTCTTATAATGAGATAGATGCTATGGTAGCATCATGATATGCATCTTCATTACTGAAGAGGCATGGGAAATGGACCTTCCCATGTCAATGGTCTCCTAGATTTATCATATATGTTAGAGGTATGTAGAGAATAGAAATAGAATGAATGGATGTTTATGTTTGAATTATATTGGCATACCCCTCATTTTCATGACCTCTAAATTTATGATTATTCAATTTTATTTGAATTTAAGGCTACCTAAAAGTAGAGGATCTTCTATTTATATCTTAATTCAATCAACTACCTCCACACAAATAGATTACTTCATCTTTGGTTTCCTTTTTGATCTCACTCATCTCCAATGATGGCCTGGGAGGGATGTTGTTAATATTAAGTTGCTTACTACCTAAAATCAACATTTTAGTTGGGGATGATCATCATATGACAAGGATGATTTAGATTGCATATCATGTATATTCCTCATCAAATGAATATAAGTCATCATGTTTAATCTTCAGACTAATTTAATTATATTTTTGATTCACCTTGTTGAGTAGGTAGGTTATCATTGATTTAAACTTATGCTACTAGGTTACTCAAGATAGTCATTGCTTCCACATCATTACCCGCACTTAGGTATTAACATAGGTATTATATATTGGTGACCTCCTAAAATGAATGGCACATAGTTAACAAAAACACTTGAATAACAAAACTACTAAAAACATCATTTTCATTATGTACTAAATTATTATATCATATGCATTAGTAGAACAATTAGGGACTTCATTAAATATAGGGTGTTCACTTAATAACACATCTCAGGGAATGATTAGGGAACTATTTCATTATAAAACATTAATTGATCAATGGGTTGACTAGTATGAAATTGGATTAAAGAATTTTGAGAGTAAACACTCAATTATCCTAATGGGTAAAAAAATTTAGTATTGTGATCATGGGACATGACTAATTATTTAATGGTGAAAACTACTTGATATGTTAACACCAAGAATGATAGAGATAAAGGAGTCCTCAAAAAAACATATCACTAAGGAAAGAAAAGTTATAGGGTAATATTTATGGATAATACTTATATCTATAGTAAAAAGGTATCTTAACCTCATACATAGGTGATGAAAGAATTGGTTGAAAGCACACAAAGACTCACTAGGTTCCCTATTGACCATATCAAACTAGTGGTATATCTTAGTAGGATTGATGGAATATCTAAAATGGTTTGGGAATAATTTTTTGAAAGTATCCCATGTGGTTATACACTCATTTGGTAGTCCAATGTCCCAGTCATATGCATCATTATCTAAAGAATAAGGGAATAAGTGACAAACTACATCTTCATACTGGATGTGAGTCCTAATGATGGTATCCTTGAATTCCTAAATATTTTATATTTTAAGAATCCTATCATACATGTACTTTTGGAAAAATGAATCAAGATCCTTAGGCAAGTCATGAATGTGCCATACAACGTTCATTGGGTAAATACACCCACTTATCCCTACAAAGGCCATGGTATTGGCTAGGAAATGACTTAGAATCATTTGTAGCTTAAAATTTTAATGATATACACTTAGGTTTTTGATTCATCCCTCCTTTTAGTGTTAGATATGTTGATTGGTGTTTTTGACATGACCAATAATAGGTGGGGTTTATTAATCCCCATCTCTCCTAAAATGAAACATGCATAAACAAATCTCGTGATGTCTTTATTACTAGATATTGATATGTAGGGTAGCCTAGTTAGATCATTTTGACCTTTTCCAAAATAAGGGGTTTCAATGAAATTGACTCTGGATGATGGTTTAATCTATAGACACTCTAAGACTCTATTAATCCACCACTAATATATTCAACAATGTTTAAATTATGATGGATAAAATTCAAAAATAATGATTTATAAATACAAGTGGACTCATATTAGTCTTAAGCTAACACATTGATAAAATAAAATAGAAAAAGAAAGGGGGGAAGGGAAGAGAAATCCCTAATACCATAGAGATAATTTTTCAATGTCTAATTAAACAAATATGATATAAAATAGCCCTTAACTAAGCTATACCTAGTATAAATCTAGTTAAAGGAGAAGTTATTCTAAATAAAGAGGAACATAACCACCATAAAAATGCATAGAAAATGGCCATTTGACTACCAAAAAATATGAACATCAAGATTTTTTTTTTTATTGGCAATGGTGAGATTTAAAAATGTCATTCATATATAATCTTTATTTTCATAACAACAAAGAAAACACTATTCTATGAAAGCATGAAAAACACTTGGTCTACTAACTATGGAGAATCCAAGCATGTCTAATCAACTACTTTATGCTCTAATCTAAGGAAGTTGGTCTTTAATAAAACATAAGATATGATCTTATATGGACACATAGGTCTAAGGAATTTCAAATTCATCCCACTAATAGGGTAGTTACAAACATTCATTGATGATTGATGATGGTAATAAAATATTATGATAGAGTTACTTGCTTGACCATGATCTTATAGATGCTGAATTAAACTTTAGAAGTATAAGTTAATGTGATTGTATCAAGATTTACTCCATTCTTTTGTGTAACCAATTAATCATCCTATTTAAGGTTTAATTTTATCTTTTATAAACTTTCTTATTTTAAGTCACATGCCAAGTCTTGATTTATACCCTATTTATGATTTTTAGTTGAATCTACCCTTTTTTGTTCATTACCCCTTCTTGGTTCTTACCATGCACATGCCAATGTCATGCATACACTGGGTGAGCCAATCACTACTTAAAATCACCAAGTTATTCCTTATACTAACTTTGTTTTATCTAGAGGACTATTTGATGCAACCTAACTCACCATTCAACCCAACTCAATAGTGCAATCCAACTCGACAGTGTAACATAAATTGGCATGTCACCCCCCCAAATTTCTTGGCACCCCCAACTCACTTGACATCCTAGCTCACATACCAACCCAACTCAGGTTCTAAATCAAGTTGTGTGTTTGACAAGTCATTGCCAACAAATCCAACTCATTATGCATGCCTCCAAGTAGTTAATTTGAAGCTTTCTAAACTAAGATAATTATTTGCATGGTGTAGTAAAAGGCTTGGTATATGTGGCCAAAGAAACAGGTTTAATATATCAATAAATCCTATTTAAAATATTTGTTACATTTTATTCCCATGAATGTGGGATTCAATTCAAAAGAAAATAAATGACTTACCAAGTTTAGAGTTCATCATTAAATGAATTGTGGATGATGGTATATTGTTAAGGAGGTTCTAAACTAGTAGAGGTAGTATAAGGCCTATTAATGGCCTTTATATATAGTGAGGAGAAGGACCCAAATAGTCACATAGAGGGCTCTTGATGTTTGTTGAGATGAGTGTGTAATGGCAGTTTGATAGTGGATCTCAAACCATATGTTGTCCTTTTTGGTTTTTTTCTTTGACGTAGATTTCCAACTTAGGAAAGAGCCCAAAAGAATGGTAAAAGGAGAACACTAATGCTCTTTTAGTCTATGGTAAATTTTTTAAAACATAATTGGATGAAGTTATAGGGTTTGATTGGAAATGAAGATGTAGTCTATAAATCCATTGAGACTAGGGTGTAGATGGATATGCATTAACAACTCATAATTGAAAGCCAAACATGGATGTAGACCCAAAAGGCATCGAGGTCTTTTTCTTTATGGATAAAGACCATGAATTTTAAACATTTCCTACTTTGACATAGGTTGTAATTGAAAAACAAGGAGAACATAGATGCTAGTATTATATTGGCAAAGCCATCGATCCTTAGTTGGGCATAGATCTATAGGGAATTAATTTGGTAAAGTGACAAAAACTCGAGGAGGTATCCTCTTTTAATTACAAGGCCATGGTCATTGAGGAGATTCTATGTGACTTTTTGTTTGTAATACCAAGTTGAGGTGAGTAATATTGGTGAGAAGGTGATTAGGTACCAAGAATCAAACATCCATTTTTTTCAACCTTTGGTCAGGATAAGAGTTGGGTATGTAATAATACCCCATGCATATTTTAAAATTGGTTAGATAGACTTAAGCCTGCATCTTATGTTTGGGATATAGTTATCCTCATGGAATAGGTCTACTATCCTAGTAGGATGAACTTATGTTTTTATTCATCTATCTGAGTGATTGGTTGGCCATGATGATGGAGATGTTACACAAAGAATTTATTTTTTGACATAGTCTATAAATAGAAAGTGTGATTGTGTAGTTTAAATCACACAATTTTGGATATGAAGGATTTTTAAAATTTACAAGGTCCATGCAAATGACTGTATCTAATAAAAGGTTACAAGAGTTGAGTCAAACCTATGAATATTCATTACGTCTAGTAAAATACCATGGAGTCATAGGTGGGATGATTTGTTTACAGATGCATTGAGATTAAGCTAGCATCCTTTGTTTTGGTAATGATTGGTTGTTTTTAAAGAAGGCATAGCATATTGAATATATTTATTTTGATGGTATGGGATATTTTAAAATAGTATCAAAGAGTAAATGGGATATATGCCAATTATAAGGTGAGTTTTTTTATTTAAAATTTTTTTACATTGATACATAGAGACCCAAACTCCTCTAAGTTATTGGTTATATATATACCCAAGTTTGTATTAACTCATTTATTCTATTATATTATGATAGAAAAGGAATAATGTATTGAGTGCCTATGTATTGACATATAGAGAGACAGAGACCTATAACTATAAGTCTTGTTACCTCTATTTTGTTTTAAGGCTTATGGTCCTAGAGGGATGTAGACAATTACAGGGGTTATTATTAGAGTTACGAATCCACTAGGTGATATAGCACTTATATTTAGCTATATGCCTATTTAAGAGTCTAAAAATACACTAAAACATATAATTGACTAAATAGATAGAGAAAAATGAACATATGTTATAGATAGAGGAAAGATGGAGTAAGAATCTTAAAGTGAATTTCAGCATTATTTTAGGTTCATATTCCATTTTGATGTAAGTTTTAAATGGGTATTTACACATTTTAAATGGAAAATATTGTAGTTAATTGCAATCTCAGAGATGTATCCAAAATTATGGGTGAACTTCATTATCAATTTTGGTGTCACTATTTCATTTTCATTTTATTTTGTGTTTTATTTAATTTAGTTGCAAATAAATAGATAAAATACTAGAAATAAATGTGAAGTAGTAATTGACACTGAATCAAAAGTTTTTATATAGAAAGAATGAGTTAAAAAATTTATCTAATCAATTTCACTCAATCCTATATTTCTACACCAACTATATTTAACTAAAGAATTGAGATATTTTAGTATCCATTTCACAAACTATTTGTTTAATTTATGGATTAATTTAGTACGATATAATTCTATTTATGAGTTTTTAAATATAAAATTTTGGTTTTTATTACTCTAATTTGAGTTGAATATAAAATAAGTATAGTTTTAAGGGAAATTGGAAGGTTTTCCAATTCGCTAGAAGAAGACAAGTTTCTAACAACCAATGTTCTGAAACCACTATCACTACAAGATCAACACAAATGAAGAATACAAAACATGGGTCACTTGAGGTGTGAGATGGTTTTGTGAAAGGAATAACCTTTATTCTTTTGGAATAATTCAAATAAAATGCAAGGAATTTTTATTAATACATCTCTAGGAGGAATCCATTGCAATTTGATTATTAGTCTTACATAGATGGTAGATTGAGGTATGGTTATGATCCGATTCCATATTAGTATTGACATAATATTTTAATCTAGATAGCCAATTGTGCAGCCCTTATTATTTTGTATTATTAATCATATTATGTATTCTTATGTCCTTTAATATTTGAAAAATTGAAAAGACTAGTTCCATTGTAAGATATGGAAACGTCAAAAAGGTGATGTTCAATATTGGACAAGGTTTTGCATTCTGAGTTTTGAGTTTTTAAACTAGTTTATAGATTGGTATGTTCATATCTATGTTTAGAGTTTTAAAAATAAAACAATATGTTTTTCAAGACACCAACATAAACTAGATAGTATTAAACAAGTGCATTTCACAATCTTGCAAAGAGGCATGAGTTATTTTCAAAGTAACTATTTGCACAAATTTGGTTGTAATCAAGATAACCTTTGTGTGGGGTACTCTAGATATAAAATATACATTAATGTAAAATTATTTTTAAATCATTTTGAATGTTTAATGTATCATCTAACTCTTGGTAAAATAGCATTGAAAATATGAGACCACTACTATTCAGTTGATTGAATCCATCAAGAAAGAACAACCCTTATGGATTATATGGTTTAATTGGATAGTTTTAGATAATCATAACTATGATATTATTTAGTATGCTTAGATTTTACTTTAAAAACTTTATTTAGGGAATTCCTGAATGGATGTAGGAAGGAAATATATAACCCTTATGTTTGGAAGATTTTTGCTATCTCCTATTTCAGTTTTCCATTTTGATTCGATTTTGGAAACTAACTTAGTTGGATGAGTTGTGGAGGTATGAATCAAGGAGTAGTTAGATGGTGAAGGAAACCTCAAGACAGGGTTAAAATACTTGTTTTATTCTCAATTTTTAATGATATTTGATTACAATTACTTGTATATTTATCAGTTTGTAAAGAATCTCTTATTATGGAAACTCTCCAAGATAACATTGGAGTTTGATAGGTATAAGGAAAGATTTAGACACAATAGTTAATTTGGTTTTTTATAGTTCCATTGATTACCCCTTAGGTAATATGTATTTTACATCAGTCACCTTAGGAAAGATAAAATATATTAACACATTTTTATACTTATATATACATTTTAAGTCCCACCATGATATAGGAAATGTTTGTATTTCAAACTTTCTTGTATTCCCATGTATGTTTATCATGTACACCATGTAGGAGTACTATTTAAGACCCATAAATGGGAAATGTTTTTAAAATGTAAGTATACCTATGTGAAATTTGTTTGTAAATGCTTAGGTTTATGTAGCATAATGATTTCCCTTGTATGATAACAAGGAGAATACCTTAACCTTTATGTAGTGTAGGGGTTGAGATAAGTCATTAGAGTATGAATTTTGGGTAACAAGTCATTTGGTAGAAATAATACAGAGTTTATATTTACTCTTTATATACAGGTTGTAATTGTAGTTAGAAAGATGACCTTTTTGTAGAGTTTTGTTTGATGGTGTGATGTAGAAATTAGTGTAATAGGTTCAATTGGATTCTTGGTAAATTTGATGAAAAAATCATATTTATGGGGAGGTTTGATCTATAGGACTCTTTTATATAACCCAACTCACCATTTAACCAAACTTGATAGTGAAACCCAACTCAGTAGTGAAACCTAACTTGGCATGTCACCCCAACTTGCATAGCACCCCAACTTGCCTGACACACCCAACTCACCTATCATCTTAGCTTACATGCCAACCCAACTTGGGTTTAAAATCAATTTGTGTGTTTGAAAACTCATTGCCAACAAATCCAAATCATCATGCATGCCTCTAAGTAGTTAATTTGAAACTTCTAAGCCAAGATAATTGTTTGCATGGTGTAACAAAGGGCTTGGTATAAGTGGCCAAAGCCATGGGTTTAATATATTAATAAAGTATATTTAAAATATTTGTTACATTTTATTCTCATGAATGTGAGATTAAATTAAAAATAAAATAAATTACTTACTAAAGTTTAGAGATTTCCATTAAAATGAATGGATGATGATGGTATATTGTTAAGGAGGTTCTAAACTAGTAGAGGTAGTGTGGGGTCATTGATGGCCTACATACATGGAGAGGAGAAGGACCTAAATAAGCATAGAGAGGGGTCTCAATGTTTTTTTAGATGAGTGTGTAATGGAATTTAGATGGTGGAGCTCAAACCATATCCTAACCCTTTATTATCATTTTTGACATGGCTTTCCAAATCAGGAGAAAGTCTAGAAGAATGGAAAAAGGAGAAAATTGATGCCATGTAGTCTATGGTAAAGCCATTATCACATGGCTAGATTAAGGTGTATGGTTTGAGTGGAAATTAATATGTATTCTATAAATCCATTAAGGTTATGGTGTAGATGGATATGCATTAACAACTTTCCATTGAAAGCCAACCATGGATACAAACCCAAAATACATCGAGGTCTTTTTGTTTATGGATAGAGACCATGAGTTGTAAAGATAATATACTTTGATAAAGGTTACAAGTGAAAAACAAGGTTAACATAGATGCCAATATGTCATTGCAAAGCCATTAATCCTTAACTAGGTGAAGATATGTAGGGAATCATTTTGGTAAAGTAACGACAACCTAGGTAGGAGGTATCCTCTTTTAATTATAAGTTCAAGGTCATCAAGGATATTTTACATGAATTTTGTTTGTAACACCAAGCTAAGGTGAGTAGAATTGGTGAGAAGGTGATTGGGACTAAGAATCAACTATCTATTTTTTTAGCCTTTGGATAGGATAAGAGTTGGGCATGTAATAATACCCTATGCATATTTTGAAATTGGCTAAAGAGAATCGAGCCTATGTATTATGCTTGGGATATAGTTCTCATCATGGAATAATTGTGATATCCCAATAAGGATGAACCTATGTTTTTATTAATTTATCTAAGTGTCCAGTTGGTCATGATGATGGAGATGTTACATAGAGAATTTATTTTTTGACATAGTTTGTAAATAGGAAGTGTGACTGTGTATTTTAAATCACATAGTTCTGGACATCAAGGATTTTAATAATTTTAAAGGTCCATATAAATGATCATATCTGATAAAAGGTTACAAGATTTGATTCAAACCTATGAACATTCATTATGTCTAGTGAAAGACCATGGAATCATAGGTGGGATGATCTATTTTCCAATGAATTGAGATTGAGCTGGCATCTTTTGGTCTAATAATGAGTGGGTGTTTTTAAATAAGGCATAACATCCCAACTATATATTTTTTTATGTTATGGGATATTTTAAAATAGTTTCAAAGATCAAATGAGATATACACTAAATATAAGGTGAGTGTGTTTATTTAAATATTTTTAAATTGATACATAGAGACCTAAACTCCTCCAAAGTATTGGTAATACATATACCCAAGTTTGTATTAACTCATTTCTTATATTATATTTTGATAGACAAGGAATAATGTATCAAATGCCTTTGTATTGACATACATAAAGATAAAGACCTGTAACTATAAGTCTTTTTGCCTCTATTTTGTTTTAAGGCTTTTGGTCCTGGAGGGATATAGATAATTGTAGGGGTTATTATTGGAGTTATAGATCTACTAGGTTAAAAAACACTTGTATTCAGAGATATGCCCATTTAAGAGTTTACATATATGAATGAATGGATAATTTCCCAACTAAATGGAGATGAATGAACATATGCTACAGATAGAGGATAGATGGAGTAAAAGTCTTAAAGTTGGTTTTAGCATTATTTCAAGTTCATAATCCATTTTGATGTAAGTTTTAAATGGGTATTTACATATTTTAAATGGAATGGATTGTAGTTAACTACAATCTCAAAGACATAACCCAAATTATGAGTGATCTTTATTAACACTTTCGGTGTCACTATTTTATTTCATTTTATTCAATGTTTTGTTTAATTAAATTGTAAATGAATGGATAGAGTACTAGAAATAAATGGGAAGTAGTAAATGACACTAAATTAAAAGATTTTATATGAGGGAATGATTTTAAAAATTTATTTGATTAATTTCACTCAATCCTATATTTTTAAACCAATTCTATTTAACTAAGGAATTGAGATATTTTAGTATCCATTTAACAAATTATTTGTTCAGTTTATAGATCATTTTTGGTTATGATTAGGCCATGGATAACCAACAGCATGTAATATATTTTTCCCTCATGCTTATTAACTTGCCATGACTATTTGACTACTAGTTGATTACCCTAGGATTTTCCCATTCTTTATAATATAACACTTGTTGATTTCTTATTGGTTCATAGTTATCTTATGTAACTCCATTATAGCATATAGACCCTAACTTACCCTATTTTCCTTTGATAGTTTTGATTATCCATATGGATGCCAAATTTAATTTATTGTCTTGTTGACATCATTACCAACATGTATTTTATAATTAGGGTCATTTCATATGTCTTCTTCCCACTTAGTCACTACTTGAATCAAGGGCTTAGTATGTCTTGAATGTACCTAGGTTATGACACATTGAGATCATAACACACTACATAATATCACTCACTTGGAGCTATGATGGATTTCAGATCTATATTAAATGTCCTAAGGAAATGGGTTATTTTGATGGCACCACATGGTAGCATCTTAATAATCCACTCACTTGGGGATTTTGATTTATATAGATTCAACTAAAGTAGTGGGTCATTAGGATAATGCCATGTGGTATATATTATCAATTAATTTTTAACCCTTTGGAAGGTAGTTAAATCCTTCCAAATTTGATGTAACATAGAAACACTTCAACATTGTGGGTACCTTATTATAGAAGTAAATATCTAGGTTAAAGGGCTAGCTCCACTTGATGAATCACTTAGGCTCAAATTTTAGTTTACCACTTGCTAAGAAAAGGTAAATAAAATTAATCTAATGGAGATGATGCACCAATTATACCTAATCACTACTAACCATCTAAAAATTCACTTTAAATAAGATACCAACTTACACATGACACTAATCCAAATATGCCTTTTTACATCAATAATTATAATGAAGGTTTTTAAGAGTGTTTGAGCTAGGAAGACTAGTCAAGAGGTCATGAAATGACACTAATGAAAATACTACTCACTAAAACCCTGCACAATCCATTTAAACACTTCAAGATACCTAAAAAAAGTATTCCAAATCAAACATGGATGCTAAACAAGGACAATAATACCAAGGAAGCAAGGCTATCACATATCAATATCAACTAATCAAGCATACATATTGAGACTAATCCATGGATAACCTAAAAATAGATTATTCTCATTGATCAAAGGCTGTAACTAGGCAGGGCTCAACCATACCTAGGTGAGGATCAAATTAAGCCAATTAAGGATATATATATATATATATATATATATATATATATATATATATATATATATATATATATATATAAAGTGAGATAAGAAGGAGAAAAAGGCATAGGGGAGAGGGAGAGAGAGAGAGAGAGAGAGAGAGAGAGAGAGAGAGAGAGAGAGAGAGAGAGAGAGAGAGAGAGAAGTGTCCAAAAGGAGTTAAAACAAGAAAGGATTTTGAAACTACCCCATCAGGTCCTCAAAGATAAGTGTTAATGTTCTAAATATCTTATTCTACTCCAAATGGCATGAAAGTTTTAAACTTTACTTGACACCTTACCTAACTATCTAAAACTACCCTTTACCTTGGCTTGCAGAGTGAAAAGTGGCCTTATTAATGCTTATGTCATGTTAAGCTACATATTTTGTTTGATATTGACGTATTTTAATTTATTTTTTAAGGTTACCTTTGACACATTAGTTCATTCTCTTGCTAGGTATCTAAAAGTCTATTCATCTCACTAGGCCAATCTTGCTCACAAGTGTCAAAAATTGAATTAATCTTTTAAAAATTGTTATATCTCCATGGATGGCCTATTAACATCATATCCTACCTAAAAAACTCATTTTAAATTATAAAAATATCCCCAATAACTCATTTTGCACCAAAAGGTCTCATTTAGCCTATTTTACTCCCTATAAACTTGTAAACATCCTTGTGTAGAATAATGTTTGGAGGTTATTGAAAATATAAGAAAATATATAAGGATAAAATATATCCTTACATCTTCAATCAAATTTCATGTCTTAAATTTGAGTGGAAGTGCCTTTTTCTACCTTTCTCTCCCAAACCAGGTCTCAATTAGGCCTCCTTACCTAGAAACTGATTTTTGGACTAAAAACACTCCCACACGTGTTAAAATTTTGTGATGTGTGTGATTAACTTTACCCATGCCAAGGAAAAAATCCATTTCAATTTTTATCTCTTGAGACCTTGTACGGACCTCCCAAATAACTTGAAATAAAATTGTTTGGTCCTTTTTTATACAATTATACCTTGAAAATACCAACCAATGGCATGTTTAGGTTTTTATCAGAGTTTTTTACATAATAAATTTTATTTCAAGGATTTTTAAATTCATATAGATGCATAAAAAACATTTCTCTCTCATGAGGCTAAAATTGGTTTTTTTAGGTAGCCTATGAGTGCCTTACACTCTTAAGGATCATTCATAAAGAATAGGATCTAGATGAAAATCCAAATTACATAAATCATGAGTTTATATGGGTTTCTTATTATTCCCAATATTTTTATCCACCATGCATCTTTTCATGGGAGATATGAACACGTTCAGGGGACCCTCAGGTTATTAGACTATGTGTTTATGAGGTCTAAAGAGAGATGAGGTCTGTAAGTGGTGTTTTGAGTCTAATTTTAACTTTTAAATGACCTTAATAGGTTTAATACATCCACCATTACTTTAACACATTATTATCCAACTCTTTCTATCCCTTCAACCTTGTATTAACCTTTAATTAATTAAGCTAGGGTTATTGAACATACTACTCCCCTGGCCCTAACTATTATGTTTGCTTCATCCAATATATTACAAGATATAAGACCTAATATATGATTTTATAAGATATTAATCACCTCCTTATGGTCCTCAATGTTCTCACATAAAATCCAACTAACCACCTTCTCATGACTGCCCTTGTAGGTTTGTGTCTATTTCTAGACTTGTCAGACCTAAAATTAGGCTTATCAGCATTGGTCTCACTTCTTAATGGTTCCAAGGGTTAATGTAATTTCATTTTCACTATGAATCAATTATAAAAATAGTTACCCTCCTTCATTTTTCTCATAGACCTCCAACTCTTCTTAAATAAGTAAATGTCTATAAAAAATAAGTAGGCCTATACATTGTCTTGGTAGGATGACTTGTAAACAATAAACTCTCATGAAACTCTTTAGGTCCTTTGAAATGAAATGAATCATATAAACTTATTATATTTTCATCCAAACTCCCATATCATTGACATTAGGTAGCATTATCTTCTCAATCTTTAAAAATAGATTGTGGTGCCTAGACTAGCTTGTAGGTGTGAATTAGGTATCTGAGCTACATTTGT
The DNA here is from genome assembly GCA_037957365.1 of Torreya grandis. NCBI lineage: Eukaryota > Viridiplantae > Streptophyta > Pinopsida > Cupressales > Taxaceae > Torreya > Torreya grandis. The sequence goes on along the minus strand of JARHVA010003617.1, from coordinate 1,892,537 downwards.
GGATCTTATGACTCAACTCTAAGTCATTAAAAATACAAATCACTTATTTTTATATTGTTAAGGACATGATAATATTTTAAAACTCTACCACCTTTTACTTGCATATACTTTACCTTTAATGCTTATTTACACCATGGTTGTAGGTGACTATTTTAGGGTCTTGACTGCATTTGAGTTTCAAAGTTTTCAATTTACAATCCTTAAAAAAATTTAATGAATTTTTTATTTTTGAGATCTTATAACCTCCTCAAATTATCCAAAACACCACCTATTTCAAATCACACAATTATTTTCACATTATCATGGTGTATCTATAGGTATCCTTTAGGAAAAGGGTTTGAGAATAAGGCTTGTAAATTTACCCTCTCACTCAATTATTATCTCCTTTAAGGCATTAAAATATCATTTAAATTTCACTCTCATTTTATCACGAAATCTATTTTCTTTTTCATAGAATTTCAAATATCTACCTTATGTTATCATACATAGGCTTGTGTATGAGTATTAAGGCTTGTAGAGTGCATTTGTGAGGTATATTTTGACCTTTTTCAAAAACTTATACTATTATTAATTATTTACTTGTGATATAAATACCTTGAAATAACCTTGAAAAAGTAAAAATAAGACCTTTCAACCATTGTTACATAGGTAGCCCCATATGCATAGTCTCCAAGCTAGGAGCACAGTGACACATAGAGACTAGTACATATAATACTCAAATGATTTGATAACATTTTGTGAAGGGAAAATATGGAGAAAATATTAAAAAAAACTTGAATTCATATGAACCCTATGAAAACCATGAAGTAATGGAGAAACCTTAATAACCACTTACACAATATGCAAAAGAATAAATTTAATTCTTAACCAATTCATATATGGGATAAATGGTGATGAAAAATTATGTGTGAGGGTTTTCAATACCTTTTATAATAATTTTAAATGTTCAAATTTCCTCCATTACTTCACACCTACAATTATGTTGTCAAAAAATTGAGATAGTGGGGTTTTGAGTCTTAAAAAGACACCTTAGCTCATTATAAATTGTTAATAAATATAATGAGCTAAATAAAATGAAAAATTACACTAATTTTAATCCCATATTTTTTCCCAAATCTTGTATAAATCTTAACCTCCAACTCCACTTGTATGGACTGTGCCAGGCATTTGAAAATGGCCTTCATGATATTGTGAAGAGAGTGATGGGAGAGAGGATTATTATAAAAATTTTAGACCTATAACTTGATCCAAATATTTAAAATCACTTTTGGAAGATTAATTTACATTTTGAAACCATTTTTACCTATAGGTGATCTCAACAAGTCTGTACAAGTACCTTAACACCCTTATTTTGCATTAAAACTTAAGATTTGTAATTCCTCTTGACTTGTAACTTCCATATACACATTGGAATATATTTTTCAATATTAAAAAAGTGTCATGTATATACCAATCACCTTGGTGAGTCTTATTATACATTGGAGTTAGTCAAAAATCTATTTTTCCTTCATTAAACTTTACCTTAAAGTTTTCAAAAGAAACTTAACCTTTCCAAAACATCATAAAATGCTTGTATAATTAGTTAAGGCATTTAATGACCTTTAATGACACATAAGTACATATTAATTGACTTATCCAAGATTTATTTCACCATGATAAGAGTAGACCACTACAAGACCAATATAAAACATTACCTTAATTTCTCCAAAATTACCTTAAACATTGCTAATAAAGTTTTATGAAGAATTTTTTAATGCTATTAAGGAATGAAAAATATATAAACAAGTTTATAAAAACATGATACTTGATTTTTCACCTATAGGGGTTGACATTTTGACCTTGGGGGTAAATGTTGGTCAACAAATTAGTGATTCATGGCGATAGCATGCCTATTATGCTAAATAGACTGGTAGCCTTGTCTTTCCATTGGATAATGGAGTAATTCACACTTAATTTCACACCTAAATAGACCTTTACCATGACAACATAAACTTATTTTACCTCTAAACACATAAAAAAATGACAACACACACCAATCAAAGGAAGCAAACACACACATGTGCTAACAAGCACTTAGGGAACACCATAAATAACATTAGAAAACTATCTATATACAACTATCTTGAAAATAACTTCTTCTTCCTGGATATAAGGGAAATATTATACAATATCTTTCTTCATGAGATGAAGATGCCTTTTTAGCCTTAGTCTTGTTTTCTTCATCCTCTTCTTGAATGCCTATCTTCTTAGCATGTTCTCAAATGGAATGATAGCTACAAACCAATCATCTATAAAGATGAATTCCTCTTTTGATTTAAGATCCTTCCCATGATTCTCCTTAGTAGTAATTTCATCAAATTATACTCCATATAATCATGCTTATTTTGCCTTAATGGCATATTAAATGACATCATACTTATTACCAACTGTTGCAAGTTTATCAAGCTCTTCAAGGATCATTTTTTACTCATTCCAAGCTGCATCATTGTCCTCAATGAGAATATCTTGTTCAATATCCTCATGAGAATGATTTTGAATAGGCAACATACCTTTGCAAATAATTTCAATGTCTTGAATATACAAAAGGTACTTCTACCAATCATCCTTGTCCTCCTCTCTTTGATCAATATGAGAAATACCAACCAGAAAAGTACTTTCCTCTTTCTCCTCAAGAACTACATGATTATCAAGAGTTTAAATACTTCTATGCAATCATGATGTGACTACAAGGAAACTTATTAATGTTTGTATTCTTGCTCATTGTGAACTATGTCAACATCATTCAAGACCTTAGTTTGCTTGTTTCAATAATTTTTAACTTTAGTACCAACTACAATGTATTGATTCCTCTAAATGTATCACATGTCTCCTTAGCTTTCAAATAACACTTCTCATTTTATAATTTTGGGAATTTAGAGCATGAGTAATAGGTTTTGGCAACTTATATTACCTATGGTGAAATAGCAGTAGAGCAATGTTTAACTATTCCACAAAGTTTTTATTAATTGATGTTTGGGAGCCACCATGGACCAAATATTTGAAAAGTGTAAGTATTTATGCTAATACTAGTGAATTATGATCACATTTTATACTATAGACTAATATAAATGGATATTTACAATAAAATCTAAACTAAAGTGATCTGGTTAAAAAAGAAGAAAACAAGAAGGGTAAGGTAGAAAGAGAATAAGTGATTATTATTCTTAGCCTCAAAAATTATGACAAAGTTTCAATTACAATTGAGTATATATTTAACTAGTATATAGTGAAAAATAACATAAGCTCAGATTTCACTACACACTAGGAAAACCTCTAAGGATGATATAAGGAAGTACAAGTGAGAACTAAATTTAGTTTAAAGATATGCTACCACACTCAAATAACATTTGCATATTCTAATACAGAGCAAATGAAATGAATTAAAATCAATCATTCAAATAATCTAGCATAAGCACAAATTAGCAACCTTGTAATCAAATATGCAACTCAGAATTCATAGAAACTATTCAAGTTTAAGACTTAAGACTAGCAATTGAGAGAAAATGCCATATAACAATTAACACAAAAAAACTTGGACAATATTTTTAGAATTCCTTGATTCTATTAATTGCTCAAAGTATAAAAGTTTTACTCAAAATTTTAGCCCTTTATAAAATGGTAGTACTACCTTTTATAGGAGGACAAGGTAGTATACCAATCATTTACAAGATACAAATGTATAAGAAGTAAGAATAGCTATCATTTTTATACAAAGTTCTATAATACATTAGCTTTTCCAAACTAAACTAACCTAGAGGCAAATATGCTAACAAAATCACATATTACTTTACAAACTAATATTACTCTTTTAAAATATTACAAATCTTTTACAAAATTAAATATTAATTAGCTAGTTGGTGGGACCTATGCCTGACAAATTTATTGCTATTACTAGAAAATGTTCATAGCCCTCTAGTGTTGTTCATTAACTAAAACTAAGTCCACAACTGGTTTTAAGAAACCCTCTTCTTCTTTGTCAACAATCTCATTCAATTCCCTATCATTCTTATCCATAACTTCCTTGATATTGTTAGCCTTAGTTATCCTTTCACCTGCATTGATGATCATGTCTAGGATCCTATTATTGTCTACCCTAGACTAACCTTGACTTTTAATTTTTATTTCATGAGTGACCAAAGTAGCCCTATGTTTGAATTCATCATCCTTGATGATGCCTAGGATAGTAGGCTAAGTAGGGTCTTTGAGAATTGTCCTAAGGAGATTTCCAATCCTTTTCATTAGATCTTCATCATCTTTCAAGAGTCTCTCTATATCCTTAGACCATGCATTTGGATTCTAGATTTTATCAACAAGAATTCCTAGAATTGGATTCAAATGTCCTAAACTTATTATTTTCAATCCAGTAATCTACCTTTTAACTCAGATGTTGATCAACCCTATTATTTGATCATATGAAGCTTTCCATTAAGATATTAGATCCTTAGATATTGTGTTCTACTATACCAATGCAATGTGCCTTAGTTTCATTACTTTTAATGCATCAAACATGTCATAAAAAGATTCATCAATCATTTTGATCATTGCCTCAGGTACTGATAAAATAGCTTATGTCTCCAAATTCTCCTTTTCCTTTTCCAAATTAGATATTATTTTTTCCCATTCCTCTAATGCATGATCTAACCTAAGTTGAATGAGCATTAGTCAATTCTTCAATGTCCTCTACATAGATTGGGTGCTCACCAAGTCTCTAACCTCTAACTAGAGTTAAGCCCATAAATGGCTCAACCTTTTGAAAGGTGAATTACTCAATCCCCACCATGGATTTTATAGTTGTCACTCTCTCTAATCTAGCTATCTCTAGATTTAATTATAGTATTTGGTTTAGTGTACTTTGAAGGTTTAGAAGCCTACATCTAAGTATCACTTGATCTTCCTAGAGAATCTATTTGCTTGTTATTTGACCCTATAGTAGCCACTATTCTTCTTTCTTCCTCTTCCTTCATCAAATCCCTTATCCATGGCTTGATATCAGCATGTACATTAATGTTAATAGTCTTGGTCAGAGCCCATGAGTGGTACCAAGTGGGTATTTTAAACACTTTTCCATAAATGGACCAATCAAGGATGATTGGTCCATGGATTGGGTATTCATCACTAAATAATTTGACTTCACTCATGGGTTATTTAAATTCAACTTTGGCTTCTTTGATCCAACTAGGACCATTGCCAAATTTTCCTTTATTTTCTTCAATGGTGCCACTAGGACTAGGTCCAGGGCAACTTATTTCCATTTTTATTCCTCAGCCTCCTCTATTTGGGCTTGTGATTCTTCAACATGTTCCTCCTATTCATTAGAGACATATGCCTCAACAAGAACCTTGAGGTAATCCTACCCTATCTCATCAAGCTCTACAATAATCATGTCTAGGTATTCAACTAGAAATGTTGGTCTTTGGGGAGGGATTGAGGATGATAGGCCCTTACTAGGTATCTCTTCCAACTTTTCCTTACTAGGACCTTATGTAATCTATACTTAAGGATATGGTAATTCCATCTATAGTTACTCTTAATGGGTCCTAAAAGGTCCAGGTAGAAAATGGTATTGTAGAGGTCCCATTTTCCATATGTCACCTAGTGGATTCTCATCACTAGTCAGTTTATGCTCAAGTCTAACATTATGTCCCTTAAGCCTATCTAATATTTCTTTAAATTTTTTTGCTTTGATATACATGGTATCATAAACACTGAGTTGGTACACATACACTGGCTTAGACAATTGTTTGGATTTCAAGTGGGTGAATACCGTGCCATTAGGGTCCCATAAATACATCTCATCAAGTTGTAATTTGAAATATTCCCTATGCCTGGCCATAGTATTCACTTAATACCAATTCTGTAACATAGTTATTCCAATTTTTAAAGGAAACAAATGGAGGAGGCCTTTCCTCTTCTCTTTGCACACTTTGTATACACCATTAAGAAGTTGATATGTAATTTCTTATTTTACCAGCTTGGTGGGAATATAGATATGAAACCTATAAGGTTAGATCAAAATCCCTTTAATTCTTATCACTGTAAAGTCTTGATATAACTAGATGTCTCCCATTAGATCCATGTAGTTCACGATTAGAGGGCTTACCTTGGGTATAGGGATCCCTATGATGGTTTTTACCAAGGTTGGATACACACAATCATAAATGAATTGGATGTTATGACTATATTTTAATATGTTTATCTTTAAGTAGTGGTGGGAGACTGTAAATCTACCATTAGGTGACCAATTTTTTATATAAGGGATCTAGGTGGAGGCTAGCATGGCATCCAATAGATATTACATCATGAAGAATTGGTTACTAATTTTCCTCTTAATGGTTACAAATTTTCACTCTAAATATATGTTAATCATCTCTCCAATTGGGGGAGTAAACTCTTTTTTTTACTATGAATTAGATGTAAGACACACAAATCTTGTTAACATAAGTGGTTGAAGTGGTTCCATAGATTATATTCAATAGATCCATGATTACCCTAACCCCTTCTCTAAATTGGTAAATTGGGATGTTACCAACAAGGTCTCAAATCACATGGTTCCCTTGGAGAAAGCATGACCTAAGGATGGTGTCTACATCATTCTTGCTAGTCCATTACTTAATAGTGGGCAAATCCACTTGGGGTTCTGAATTTTTTAATAACTCTCAAATTCTAATGGGGAAATGAATGAAATTATTCTAAAGGTCCTTTCATGAATAATCCAACCCTACTCAATCTTATAGTCCTTGAAAATGGGAGCAAGTATGTTGATGCAATAGATTACCTCTAGTTTGGTAGATGCATGGTGGAGGCTATCCATTTAGACTACAACTAGGTAAGAATACCTTTTTGTTATAGCGGTGATCTTATATTCTTCTTTCATGATGGGCTACATGTCTTCAATGGTCCAACAAAGCTTGAACTAGTTCTTATTACCAGTGCTCAATGCAATAGTTTCTAGGTCTATGTCCTTGAAGACCCTCCCTTCATTGTCTATAGATAAATACAACTCTATCTTATCCTTATATTGTTTCCTCTAAGATGCCATGGCTTATAAACTTTGCAAATTACTTATTTTTATGTTCCAAATGGTCTCTGGGTCAATTCTTTTCTGCTTGAATTGTAATTAAACTCTCTTTTAGCTTAACTGTGATCAATCTAAGCTCAAATCAGGGCTTTTATGCAAGTTTTGGGCTCTCCTAAAGACTTAATGGTGATATATTACTTGGACTTTGGCTCATACATGCCTCATATTTTATTTTGACCTTTTCCTTTATATGTTTGCATTTTTTAGCACACAAGATCTTCATTTTGTCATTTTGTGGTTACATGGCACTTATTTGGCATGTATCTATTAATTTTTATAGCATTTTTTTATAAATTCCTTCGAAGAACTAGTCATTTTATTTAAAAATTGCCTTTTTTTCACACCATTTTATCAAGATCCAAGGATATACATGGGTGATTGATCATGATCTAGGCCTTCACATGTCATTGGTCATATTTACATAAATCCTTTTGTTTATGCCACTTGGCACCTCCATGGGCTTTCTAAGCTCTACTTATTATATTGGTCACATATCAAATGAACATCGACCACATTTTTAGCCTACAAGATTTTGGAGCTTTGTTGAATAGTCACCAGTGATTCTGCATTATTAGATCATCTGGTCCTAACATAAGACGAGTTGTTGATCCTGCAAAATACATGAACTTAATTAATTCATAGTCATAAAAAGAATTAGGATAAAATATTTTAAGCTATGTTTATTTCATTTTAGTAAACATGCCACAAACTTAGACTATAATATTTAATGCTAAGTTTTAAAGTATAATATCAAATAACCCCTTGAATGACATAAAACATGCCCCTTTGTCTAGATAAAAATGTTAGATGAGATTGAATTTGATGGCCTTAAAGACGTCGATGATAGCCTCATGGAAATCAAATGACATTCTTGAGGATGTTAAATTTAATCTTGTGAAGTCTTCTAGGTTTTGTGCACTTAAATTCTATGGTCTCATAGTTGCCAATGATGGCCTCATAAATGTCAAATGATGATCATGAGAATGTCAATTTAAGCTCATGAAGTTCTTATCAATGCTACACTTCATATGCGAGAGCATTATGTGGTGACTCCATAGGGATTCTTTGGCCTTTTGAATTTTTTATGTTTTATTCACTCTATTGGATCTAAATCCATGAGTGATCGTAAATCGTGGATCATGATCTAGGCACTTGTATGTGATTGATTCCTTTGATTAATTAAAATAAAAAACCTAATTTTTTAAACTAAGGTCTTGTTATATTAAACTATAAAAAAAGGCCTTATGATAAAACTTAGGATTAATCTTATATTTAATACTAGGGCCCATCCAACCTTTGGGATTCCATCATACCATCTGATCTTCAGTTTTACTTAAACACAGGTCATTGGATCTATAAAGAAGCAAGGTATTTAAGTTAGGACTTGGGTAGATAGAAAATTAGGCTAAATAATTAAGGCTAAGGTCTATTTCATGTTGATAAACATGAATGGGGCCTTATAATTAAGAATTTAGGCTAAATAAATAATAAAGGGAACCATGCTTAGGAAAATTAAAGGACCCTACCAATACAGAAGTTAGGCCTAGTTAGAAAATAAAGGAAACAAAGGGGGAAAAATAATGAAAGGAACCAAGCATGATTTTAGGCTAGGTTTTGGTCATGTTGTGAAACACAATTGAGCCTTAGCATAAAATTAGGCTCAATTCAAAATTTGAATTATTCCTACCAAAAGCTTTCATGTCAAATGTAAATTTGAATTAAGGGATAATGCTAGGGTTTTTTAAGGGGGATATTTTAGAAAATGAAGCCTGAATAGAGTTAATATATAAAATATAAGCATGATAAATCAAAAAGAACTTCATGAAACCTATACCTATAAGAAATTAAGACCAATTATTAGCAACATTATTCAAGCCCAAATCAAAACCATAACTGGTAGGTCAGTTCTATCAAAGTAGATGATCTTCAAATTCAAAACATGTTCAAAACATGCCATGGTTTTAGGGTTAAGGTTAAAATTATCTCAATTGAGCCAATTTTCAAAAATGAGGGTATATTAACCTCAAAAATGGTGACTTCCAGGGGAAACATAGCAATATGTTACAACTTAGAGACTCCTATTTATACAAATAACTAAGTCATCCACTCCACTTGATAAATGCCATTATCTAGATCATTTTAAGGTTGAAACAAACGTTGCACTTATAGAATTCGGATCAAACATTAAGACATAGCCTTGTTGTGTGTGTGATTTTATTCTACTTACTATTTATCATATGAATCATGGGACAAATTCTAGGTTTCATAGCTTTAATCATTAACACTAACTTGGTGAATGTTTATATATTCATGAAAAGCCATGATTTTAGTCTAGGGAAGGATTTGGAATTTCTCTACTACCAACTAGGTATCCATAGCCCCAATATAAATGCATTTATCTCTATTCATGGCCTTGGTATACTACCATATAGGAGTCCATAGTCTCGATGAATATTACCAAAATCACCTATGCTTAAAAAGCTTTGATTTTGCATTGCATTCTTATTTTTGTATTTTTAGATATTTTATGCTTTTAGCAAGATTGAGAACTAGGGTAGATAGGTTTAAGGATTTGGTCAAGTGTTTTATCCTCAAAAAAATACTTATGTCTTTAACCATTGTCCCAATAAATGATGTTTGTTAAGTGCAGGCATGACTGTGCCTCAACAGATTAAGCTTTCATCCTACAAGTGCAAATCTTCTTAAAACCAAATTTAGGTCCAGATAATGTTTAAGCTCTCATGGAGTATTTGACCTCTTCCATTTGGTATTTACTAGTTTCTTCAAATCAAAACATTAATCTCACATTTCAAACCCTTTTTTAGCACCTGTATTAGGTTCATACCCACATTCTTAGACGTTGGAGTTTTAATCAAGCTAAATAAACTTTGTGCTGGGTTGTCTAAAAATACATATGGGAAGCAAGGAATAAGGAAACAAAATAAAATTCACAAAAAAGTAGAAAAGAAAATGTCAAAATAAAAACAAATAGATATATACATGCTTATGTACAAATAAGGGATAGGAAGGAAAGAACTAAAAAAAATAACTAGCCTACCTACACTAAATCTAACCATCTTACAGATTTACTCCATAAATACCTCAAGGGGAGAACCACAGAAGTAATGCTTAAGGTAATACCCATTGGTGGGTAGTGTGAACTCTACTCCTTATAAGTCTTTGATTCTAAATATGTTGTCTCCAATCTTGTTTGTGATCTGATAGGGGCTAATCCATAGATGTGTGAACTTGTCATGTTTGTCCTTAGGCTCAGATGTTTTGTACCAAAGGAGAACTAAGTCCCCTTGTCTGAACACCTTGATATTTGATCTCTTGTCAAACCACCTCTTCACCATGGTCTAATGTCTTCTAAAATTTTCAAAATCTTTCTCATGTGCATCTTCCATATGGATAATGTCTAGTAATCTTGAATTTTCAAGCTCCTAGCCTTCTTCCATATGCTCTTGCATGAATTTATATGTAGGCAACTTGAGAGTGATAGGGAATATATGATCTTGGCCATACACCAAAAAAAATGGTGATGCCTTTAAGGCTTGCTTAATCCTTATCCTATCTACCCATAGGGCATACTTGAGAATATTATGCTAAGTCCTAGGCTTCACTACAGTGAGATTTTTGATTGATTTTATTAAGTTCTTGTGGGTATACTTAGACAATCCATTTCCTTGAGGATAATGGGTGGATGCAAAATTAATATAAATTACATTATCATTTGCCCATTCTATCATCTCTATGGATATAAATGTGGATCCATTATCACACACCAAAGAGATTGGAGTTCCAAATCTAGTACATATGTTTTCCTCTAATAAATTAATCACTTATTTAGTCTTATATTGTTTGGTGGCTACATCTTCAGTCCACCTTGTGCAGTAATCTATGGAAGTCAAGATATATTTGTGACCTTTTGATGAATTGGGGTTGATTACCCCTACAAATTCCAACCCCTATTATTCAAAGGCTTTATCAACCATGACTAGTTGCAAAGGCATTACTATCTTAGGCTCTTTGGTGCTAAAAATTTGGCATAAGTGATATTCCCTCATGTGCCTATGAGCATATTCAAAAATAGTTGGCTAATAGTAGCCAAATATAAGGATATTATGGGATATTGTCCTTCCAGGTGGGTGCCCATTATTAAACTTCTCATGGAATGTGCTTATGATTTGGGTAGCTTCTTCTTTTGTGACATATCTCAGGTAGACACCTTCAAAGTTATTTTTGTATAAAACCCCATATTTGATTAGATAATGAGTTTCCTTGAGCCTAAGGGCCCTTTTTTTCTCCCTAATTAGTCTTTTAAGACAAGTATCATTAATTAGTAAATGAATTATGGAATCATACCACTCACTATATTGAAAAATTTACTGATTAGCTTGCATGATACTTAGCTTAGGGCTGGTATTAACAATCATTTAAATCAGACCTTGACACCTTACCGACTTTGAATTTTTCATTTCTATGTCATGTTCTTTCAAAACTAACATCCATTTACCTCTACATTCTCTAATCTCATTCTAGCTCAGCATGAGCTTTATGGTAGGGTAAGGTAGAATAACATGCACCTTATTTATAAGGATATAGTGCCTAATTTTATTCACTTCCTTAACTAATGCATATGTTTATTTATCAATCAATGATTAATTTAATTCAGCATTCTTAAGGTTAGTACTCATGAAAGGTATTAGGTGATCACACCCATCAACCTTCTAAGTTAAAAATATAGCCATAGTATGGTCAGATGCAAAATAATAAAGATAGATGTCCTTTGAAAAGTTAAGACTTATCAAGACTAGATCTTGACGAATTACTTATTTCATGTCATTGAATGCCTTAATAGATTCCTCATTTGATGAAACCTTAGCATCCCTATTTATCATGTCATTCAATGGCTTGATAATCTCTATAAAGCTAAAAATGAACTTTTTTTTCAAAGTTTATCTTACCAAAAAATTATTTTAACTCTTTTCTACTATTTCAAGGCTCTATCTTAGATCCCACATTTAGTTATGACCTGACCTAACAATTTGCCTTCAATAACACAAAAGATGTTTTTTTAGGGTTGAGGAAGATTCCATACCTTCTTCATCTCTCAAATACTTGTTGTAAATACATAAAGTGATCTTCCCTATTTTTATAAAAAATAGTTAAATCATCTATATATATAATAATACACTTACCAACTAGACATTGGAAGGCATGGTCCATGGCCCTTTAAAAAGTAGCTCCTACATTTATTAACCCAAAAGGCATTCTCTTGATTGTAAAGTGACCCATTTAGTTGTTAAATCCATCTTCATCCTATCTTCTTTTTCAACCAACACCTAATTGTAGCTTGAAAAACCATCAAGAAAAGACATCATGGTTAATCTTGAAATAATTTGTATTACCTGGTCAAGAGAAGGAAGAAGATAATTATCTATTTTAGATACTTTATTCAAATTTATAAAGTTAATGCATAGCCTAATCTCACCATTATTCTTCCTAATTTTTACCAAATTGACCACCCAAGTAGAATTCCTGATGAGAAACACAATTCTAGTAATTAATAATCTCTTGACCTCTTTAAAGATCATTGGTTCTAAGACTGGGTTCACAGGTCTTTGTTTTTACCTTAAGGGTTTACAACTTTCTTTAAGGGGTACAATATGGGTGATGACTCTTGGATTAAATATCTTCAAGTCATCATAAGACCAAGCTATGACATATTTATACTTCATTAATAGATCTTTGGCCTTCTTATTCTTGACACTAGTGTAAGCTTTTCTAATGTTAACCCATTAAGGCTGATCTTGAGGGCCAAAATCAATTACATTGTAATCTTTCCTACTCACTTTGAGAATCTTAGAAACCTCAACCAGCTTATCTTGATAAAATAATCTCTCTAATGGAATCATCCCTTTAGGGATCTTATTGTCATTCATTTAAATGACTTTACCATCAAATTTGCCTTCCCTAAGTGTATTTTCATTAGTTTCATCAATAATATGAGCCTTAAATTCTCTTGAACTAGTCATGAAGTTAAAAATTTGTTGATCATCACTAAATACCTAAAAATTATTCACATTATCTAGGATTGAAGGATAAGGTATCAAATCAATTCTAAAGCTAGGTGATTCCTTATCAGGCATGAGGTTTGTTGTAGTAAATTCCAACTCATTAGTAGCTTTATTCTCCTCTTTAGGGATGGAGACAATGTTAAAGGCATCAAAAGACTCATTAGATCCCGAAACCTAAACTTATACCTCTTGAGGTATGAGATTTTGTATTGATATTTACTTCTCACCTGGTTGACTACTAGTTTCAAGTCAGCATAGACTAGTAGCACTTTGACTTTACTTTTTATGGTAAATTGCAAGCCTAAAATGAGGGCCTCATATTCAACAATGTTATTGGTACATGAGAATTAGAGGCTATAAGAAGCATGGTATTTCTTACCAATAGGGTCAGTTATAACAATGCTTACTATAAATCCATCCTTACAATTAACACCATCAAAATGTAGCTTCCATAGCCCAAGCAAAACATGAGTATTCCTAGGATCACATACTTTTACAATCTCTAGATTGAAAACCCTTAAGTTAAATCAATTATGTTGACCCTTTCATTGATGGCATTGCACTTAGTGATCATGTGTTTCATCCTTGGTTCTCTTTCAACCTTGATTTGGTTTGGAACTCCTTTATAATGTATTCATAAATGTAAACAATTCATGGACATGTATCCTTATAGATCTTTGGTTTATTCCCTACTTAATAAGATCCCATAAACATCAATAATGTCAACAACTTGGATATCAAAAAACTACTATACTATAGGCTCATAGGTCAATTGCATATGGACATTTAATAATTCCCCAATCACCTTGACTCTGGATTTGTCTAATTAAGTAACAAATCTATTAGAATTAATAGGTGTTAAGCCAAGTTATTTGAAAATACCTGCTAGCATGATATTGGTACATGCACTAGAATCCAATAAATAATTGAGCAAATTCTTACTGAACATCCTAACTATGAGTAGGAAAGGAGGAGATTCTATCTTAGCTTTGTTTATAACCATATTCAAATTGTCAAATTTGGGTGGTTTGTTAGATTTATTTGACAATGATTCTAGTAAGAGGTCCCTTTATTCTATGATCTAAATTAATTCATTCAATGTGATTTTAGATTTTATCTTATTCATGTCTTCAATAATATTATAACTAGTCTTGTTTGAAGAACTAGGAACATCAACATTATGCTTAGTGGTACTCCCTTTGGGTGGTTCTAGATCATTGCGTGAAGATGTGTCTAGAGGAGTTCCATAGTTATTTAGGGGCATTGAGGTAGTCAAGGGCTGCCTCTACTCTCTATTCCTTAAATTATAAGTCTTCTTTAGGAATTGTTGGAAGGCTTGGATTTCCTCAGGAACATCATCAAGTTTGTTGTCCTCTTGAAAAGGAAAATCAAACATCTCCACCATGAAAGTTTGATCAACAAGCTTGGATCCTAAAGTACCTACACCACTATCCTTATTAGGGACCACTTCAAATGTGTCTAACTCTTCTTGTAAAGCCTAAAAATATTTATAAAACTTAATGTAATCAATCTCATCATGTTTGGTTGTGCAATACACTCTAAAATAATCAAGTAAAATGATGTTAGTAAGATTAATATCCATGGTTTTCTTAATAGAAGATGGTTTATTAGCCTTATTTTTATTGAAACTATCATTCTAAAACATATTATTAGGTTTATTAAACCTTTGGAATGAGAAGTTACTCCCATATCTCTCTCTAGTATTGTCAACTTCTATTTGTAGTTGAAGTAAATTAGTGCTTAAATTTTGAACCATTTTCAAGATAGATTCATTCTCATTCTTAGGAGTTTTAGAATTATGAACCTAGTTATTGTTAGTACTAGTAACTAGTAGTAAAGCTTTTTGATCATTTGTGTTGAACCCATTATCAACATGATGACTCAAGAATCCTAGGTTTCGATTAGGAGCAACATGACTCAAATCCAATTGATTTAGATTTAGGATTTGATTTAGCATTTGAGCATTCTAATTGTTTTTGGGGGAAATGTGGATTGATATTTGGGATAGTGTAGGCCATTTGTATTTAGGGATAAATTTGATCATTAATGATCACTAATTCAGAATAAACCTTGGCTAATGAAGTTATAACTGGAAGAGACCTTTTTATAAATATAGAAATCATAAGATCCATTACATCCTTGTAGATTTATAAATCTAAAACATCATTAGATTTATAAGGGTATATGGTCTTGCTATACATTTTTTGGAAACTAACATTAAAGGACCTTATGGGGTCACTTTCATCCCTCTTGATGGTGGTGAACTAGTGGTATTGACACATCAACTAACAATTTTCCAAATTGGTATATGAAACATTAGTGAAAAAACTAGTAATATAATTGTTAATTAAATTAAGAAACCATTCATATGAATCATCTTTAAAATTAAAGGGGGATAATATATATGGTACATCTTCATGTATGTCATTTAACAACCTTAAAAAATCTTTGAAATATTTAATGTGCTCTTAAATAGTTATAATACTAGTTGGACTAAATGTTGGTAAGTATTTTTCAGGTTTATGTGGGAGATAATGTACCACACCTGGTATGTTGATTGAATAATCTCCCAACCAATCCATACCTAGATGAAGGTCTAAGGTAGGGGTACTTTGATGAGGTGAGGTTGGAAAATATTTGAAACATATATGCCTACCTTTATCTCGCCTAGTTCTTCTATGGACTTCAAGTTCAATCAAAGCTTCTTTTATCTCTGAATGTGATCTTGTTCAAATCCTTGGTAATTCTAACTTGAATATTGAAGATATTATTTTAAATATGATGTGTTAAGATAATATTTATAAAGAACAAGGATTAAACCTACACATTAAGCTAATTTTGTAAAGATTTGTATAAATAATAGTATAGGACATCAATATTTGACTAAGATATCTCAAGTATGTGTCCAATTATGCAAATATGGTCTATTTTTATAATTCCAAGATCAATTAAACCCATATCTATGAAAAATATACCAATATTTAATCAAAACAACCTATTATAACCTCAACTACCACAAATGTTTTTAGATCTTAATCCATATTTAGCAAAACTAAGAATCAAACTTCAAATAACTATGATCTTTGTCTAAAGGAAGCACAAATATATGTCAAGGACCACAAACATCAGTTATCTTTACACTTTTGGGCAAATAGTTATGCCAAAGTATAAAGATAACACCGATCTTGGATCAAAACACTTAAGATTAACAAAGATTCAACCAATTCACAAAGATGCCCTCTTTCTAGTGCCAAAGAGATTTTTTGATGGCTATAAATTTATCATAGGTGTCCTTAGTGTTCAAATAACACTTATCATTTTAGAATTGTGAGTATTCAGAGCATGAGTAGTGGGTTTTGGCAACTTATGTTACCTAAAGTGAAATAGCAATAGAGCGATGTTTAACTATCACAAAAAAATTATATTAAATGATGGTTGGCAGCCACCATGGACCAAATATTTACAAAGTGTAAGTATCTATGCTAATACTAGTGAATTATGATAAAGTTTTAAACTAAAAACTAATATAAATGGATATTTACAATGAAATCTAAACTAAAGTCATCTGGTTAAACAAGAAGCAAAAGAGGAGGGTAAGGTAGAAAGAGAATAAGTGATTATTGATCTTAGCCTCAAACATTATGACAAAGTTTAATTTACAACTAAGTATATATTTAATGATTATATAGTGTAATAACATAATCTCAGATCTCATTACACACTAGACAAACCTATAAGGATGATATAAATAAGTACAAGTGAGAAATGAATTTACATTAAAGATTTGCTAGCACACTCAAATAAAATTTTCAAATTCTAATTTAGAGTAAATAAAATAAACTAAATTAAAGATCATTCAACTAATCTATCATGATCACAAATTAGCAACCCTATAATCAAATATGCAACTTAGAATTCATGGAAACTATTCAGTTTTAAGACTTAAGACTAACAGTTGAGAGAAAAAACCATATAACAATTAACACAAACAAACTTAGACAATCTTTATAGAATTTCTTGATTGTATTAAATTCTCAAAGTATTCAAGTTTTTCTCAAAATTATCTCCCTTTACAAAATGGTTGTACTACCTTTTATAGGAAGACAAGGTAGTATACCAGTCAATTACAAGATACAAATGTACAATAAGGACATATCCTTTTTCTACAGAGTTTTAGAATACATTTGATTTTCCAAATTAAACTAACATATAGGAAAATATGCTATCAAACTAGCATATGCCTCTATAAAAGAATAATCCACTTTTACAATATTACAAATCTTTTACAAAATTCAATATTAATTATCTATTTAGTGGGACTTTTGCCTAAGAATTTTCTTGCTATTATTGGAGGATGTTTATATCCCTCTAGTGTTGTTCATTAACCAACTCTATGTCACATCTAGTTTCAAGAGACACTCTTCCTCTTTGTCAACAAGCTCATTCAATTCCCTATCGTTCCTATCCATAGATTCCTTAATGATCTTGGCCTCAATTATCCTTTCACCTGCATTGAAAATCATGTCTAAGATCCTACTATTGTTTTCCCCATACTAACCTTGAATTTTACTTTTTATTTCTTGAGTGACCAAGGTAGCCCTA
The DNA here is from genome assembly GCA_037957365.1 of Torreya grandis. Classification (NCBI taxonomy): domain Eukaryota; kingdom Viridiplantae; phylum Streptophyta; class Pinopsida; order Cupressales; family Taxaceae; genus Torreya; species Torreya grandis. The sequence continues at coordinate 1,874,717 of JARHVA010003617.1, read as the reverse complement.
TGTTTGAATTCATCATCCTTGATGATGCCTAGGATAGTAGGCTATATAGGGTCCTTGAGAATTATCCCAATGAGATTTTCAATCCTTTCCATTAGTTTCTGGTCATCTTTTAGGAGTCTCTCTAGATCCTTGGACCATGCATTTAGATTATATATTTTGTCAACAATAATTCCTATAATTACATTCAAATGTCCTAAACTTATTATTTTGAATCAAGTAATATGCCTTTCAACTTGAATGCTAATAAGACCTATTATTTGATCCTCTAAATCTTGCCATTGGGCTATTAGACCCTTGACCACTATGTTCTACTATGCCAATGCATTGTGCCTTAGATTTATTGTTGTTAATGCATCAAACATGTCATAAAGGATTTATTAAGCATTTTGAACATTGTCTCAAGCACTAATAAAATAACTTATGTCTCCAAATTCTCCTTTTCCTTCTCCAAATTAGCTATTTTTACCTTCATACCTCGAATGCCTACTCTAAATTGAGCTGAATGAGCCTCAGTCAATTATTCAATGTCCTATACATGGATGGGGTGCTCACCAGATCTCTAACCTCTAACTAGAGTTAAGCCCACAAATGGCTTGAAATTTTGAAAGGTAAATTCCTCAGTCCCCACCATGGCTTTTCTAGTTGTCACTCTCTCTAATCCAATTATCTCTAGATTGAATTTCATAATAGTAGTTGGTTTAATGTACTCTAGAGGTTTAGGTGCCTAAATCTGGCTACTACTTGATGCTCCTAAAGAATATATCTACTTGTTATCTAAACCTACTATAGACACTATTATTCTTTCCTCCTCCTCCTTCACCAAATCCCTTTTCCATGGCTTGATATCATTATGTACATCAATGTTAACAGTCTTGTTTAGAGCCCATGAGTGGTGCCAAGGGGGTATTTTATACACATTCCATAGATGAAATAATTAGGGATGATTAGTCCATATATGGGGTATTATCACTAAATAAGTTAACTTCACTCATGGGGTGAGTGAAATTCAAATCTAGCTTATTTGATCCAACTAGGACCATCAAAAAATTTGCCTTTCTTTTCGTCAATGGTTATACTAGGACTAGGTCTAGGGTAACTCCTTTCCCTTTTCCTTTTTGAGCCTCTTCTATTTTGGATTGTGTTTATTCAAAATTTTCTTCCTCTTCATCAGATCCATATACCTTTGTAATAACCTTTGAGGCCATCCTCCACTATCTCATCAGGCTCTAGGGCAATCATGTCTAGGTATTCAACTAGAGATGTTGGTCTTTGGGGAGGAACTGAGGATGATGGGTCCTCACTAGGTCTCTCTTCCAAATTTTCCTTACTAGGACCTTGTGTAATTTTTGTTTGGGGCTGTGACACTTCCATCTATAATTTCTATTGAGGGGTTCCTAAAGGTCCAAGTAGCAAATGGTATTATACATGTCCCATTTTCCATATGTCACTTGGTGGCTTCTCATCACTGGTCAGTCTATGGTCAAGTATAACATTATGTCACTTGAGCCTAGTAAATATTTATTTAAAATTATTTTCTTTAATATATATGGTGTCATGGAAATTGAGTTGGTGCATAAACACTAGTATTGACAATTTCTTAGATTTCAAGTGTGTAGAGACTGTGCCATTAGGGTCCCATAGCTTCACCTCATCAAGTTTAAAATTGAAATATTCCCTATGCCTATCCAAATTATTCACTTGATCCCAATTTTTTACATAGTTCTACCAATGGTTAAACGTAAGGAATGGAGGAGGCCTTTCCTCTTGTCTTTGCACACTCTGTGCACACCATTAATAAGCTAGTATGCAATTTTTTACTTTGCAATCTTGGTGGGAACATAGACAAGAAAAATTTAAGGTTGGATCAAAATAACTTTAATTTGTATCACTATACAATTTGGATATAACCAGATGTTTCCCATTAGCTCGACATATTTCTTGATTAGAGGGCTTACTCTGCATAGGGATCCCTATGATGACTTATACCAAGGTTGGATATACATAGTCATAGATGAATTGGATTTATGCCTATATTTGAATATGTGTAGCTTTGAATAGTGGTGGGAGACTATAAATATGCCATTAGATAATGAATTTTTAATATAAGGGATATGGGTAAAGGCTATCAGAGCATCTAATAAATAAGACATCATGAATAATTAGTTACTAGTTTTCCTCTTAATGGTTATAAATTGTCATTATAAATAGATGTTGATCATATCTCTAATTGGGTGAGTGAGCTCTTTATCTACAATGAAGTAGATGTAAGACACCCAACTCTTGTTAACATAAGTGGTTGAAGGGGATATAGAGATTCTATTTAATAGAGTCATGATTATCCTAACCTCCTCTCTAAATTGGGTAACTGGGATATTGCTAGTAGGGTCTCAGATCACATGGTTCCCTTGGAGAAACCATGGATTAAGGATGGTGTCTAGATCATTCTTTCTTGTCCATTCCTTAATAGTGGGCAAATCCACTTGGTGTTTCCAAAGTTTGTAATAACTATCAAAGTCCAATGGGGAAATGAATGTAACTCTTTTAAAGGTCCTTTAATGAATAACCCAACCTACTCAATCCTATAGTCCTTGAAAATGGGAACAAGGATGTTTATACAATGGATTACCTCTAGTTTGTTAGTTTCATGGTGGAGGCTAGCCAATTGGACTGTAACTAGGTTATAATACCTTTTGGTTATAATGGTGATATTTTTTCTTCTTTCATGATGGGCTGGATATCTTTAATGGTCCAAAAGAGCTCGAACTATTTCTTATTACCATTACTCAATGTAGCAGTGTCCAGGCTTGTGTCCTTGAGGACCCTCCCTTCATTATCTATAAAAAAATAAAACTCAGTCTCACCCTTGTATTATTGCCTTTGAGATGTCATGGCTTCCAAACTTTGCAAATTACTTAATTTTTTGTTTCAAATGGTCTCTGGGTCCATTCTTTTATGCTTGAATTATAATTAGACTCTATTTTATCTTAATTTTTATCAATCCAAGCTCAAATCAATGTTTTTATGCAAGTTTGGGTCTCTCCTAAAGACTTAATGGTGATGGCTTACTTGGACTTCAGCTCATACATGCCTCAAATTTGATTTTGACCTTTACCTTTATACATTTGCATTTTTTAGAACACAAGATCTTCATTTTGTCATTTTATGCTTGTATGGTGCTTTTTTGGCATTTATCTATCCATTTTAATGACATTTTTCCTAAATACCTTCAAAACACTAGCCATTTTTATTTGAAAATTGTCTTTTACTTCACACAATTTGATTAAGATCTAAAGATCAATGTGGGTTGTTGATCTTGATCTAGGCCTTTACATGTCATTGGACATCTTTACATCGAGCCTCATGGTTGTGCCACTTGGCACCTTCATGGGTTTTTTGAGATTTAATTCATGTATCAGTCACATATCAAATGAGCATCTACCACATGTTGAGCCTATGGGATTTTGGAGCTTTGTTGAATAGTCATCAGTGATTTTTCACCATTGGATCATTTGGTCCCAACATAGTACGAGTCATTGATCCTATGAGATGCATGAATTTTAATCAGTGCATAGTCATAAAATAACTTAGGGTAAAATATTTTAATCTAATTTTATTTCATGTTAATAAACATGCCATAGACTTAGACTATAATATTTTATGCTAAGTTTTAAAACATAATATCAAATGACCCCTCAAATGACATAAAACATGCCCCTTTGTCTAGACAAAAATATTAGATGAGCTTGAATTTGATGGCCTCATGAATGTCAATGATAGCCTCATGGATATCAAATGATGTTCATAGGGACATCAAATTTAAGCTTGTGAAGTCCTTTAGGTTTGGTGGTATTAAATTTGATGGTCTTATAGATGTTAATGATGGATTCATAGACATCAAATAACAATCATAAGAACATCAATTTTAATCTCATGAAGTTCCTATCAATGCTAAGATTCATATGCGAGAGCACTATATGGTAGCTCTAGGGTGCTTCCTAGGCATTTTTAATTTTCAACATTGCCTTCACTCCATTAGATCTAAATTTGTGAGTGATCACGAACTATGGATCATGATTTGGGTACTTGTACATGATTGGTTCCTATTGTCAATCAGACTCACACCCTTATGAAGGTAGTTTTAGGTCTTCATAGTTTTCTAAAACATGGAAAAAATCCTTGGTTATGGGTGGCCTAATCAATGGATTAAGTCTTTAGATTCTAAGGGCTAGCTCCCTTTGGTGTATCAATTAGGATCTCTACTTTATGCTACAAACTATAGAGAAAAGGAAAAAAAAGAAACTTGAAGAAAAAATCCTATCTAATGATGATGATACACCTATATTTTGGTTCATCCACTCAATTTGATCTCCTAAAAACACTGATTAAACAAGAAAAAGACTAAAATTTCAATTCTAATTGACTCATATACATCAATATTTCAAGAAAAGGTTTTATCTAGTGATCAAATCTTGAGGGAAATGAGGGAATTGGCCTAATTCAAGGAACTAACCAACCACCTACATCCACTATAACTTCAATCAAAATAAATCAAACATAGAACATGACCTACATAATCTAATCAACTAGTAAATAGATAAGAATCAGGACTTGAGAAGGAAGAAAATTCTATGACATATGCAAATCAATGACATAAATACACTATATTAGCATCATAGAATCTGAAAATAGTCCTTATATTTATCTAAAAATGTTACAAAACTCAAATTTTGGTAGAGTCTGATCTTTCCAAAAGAGGGATCCTTAAAATGGCTAAAAAAACCAACCTATATAGAAAAAGCATTCAAAAGCCAAGAGATTAGCATAGGAATTAGAGAGGAGATTAACTCCCACATCTCACAAGTCCAAATTTAGCTATTAAAAGATAACTAAGCCTTAAAATAATATCTTTTTGTCTTTTGTCTTGCATGTAAAGCTCTTTGGCATTAAAAAATATGGAGATCCCATGTAGTAATCATTATTACAATCTTCAAAATTCATCAAACCTGCATGGATATTCAAGGTTGGCATAGAAGTCTAGATGGTGGGCCCATCTTAGACTAACCTACTCCATGCATGAAATCTATTCTAAATATTAAAAGATAAATTCCACTTGATACATTTGGAAGCTAATTTGAAACAAAATAAAATACTTCTTTGCATGGAAATTCAAGAAAATGCATGACAAGCCTTGTTTAGTCAACTCCAAGTAACTCCACATTAATTTCTTGATTAACTATCCAATGCTAAATTGATTAAGAAATTCATTCATTTGAGTCTCCCTTTTTGAACTAAGAGAGCCATGTTTGAAGGTAGCTACATGTCTTTGCCAAGTGTAAATAATTTGATTATTACATTAATTATTTGGCATGCTCTTTACTGTAGTCTCAAACTATATATCTTCTTATAGATGGGAAAAATAATATCTTTATTAGTTTTTTACATGTTCATGTTATTTTGGATACATCTAATCAATTTTGGGTCACTCTACATGTTCTGCATGTGAGTTGTGATCTATGTCATAGGAGTCGAAAGGATAAGTCCTCATTGTCTTCTACTGATTAGTTGTCAAAATCCCACTAAGATCCTTTTGAAAACTTGGCCTTTTATCATCTATTGAAATCCTTTATATATCTTGACAAGTGTCAAGATCATGACAATCTTGATGAACCTTTTTGAAATATTAACCAATGATTACTTGTAGGGGCTCAAACTTGATGTATGTAGGCCCATCATCATTCCTTTATAATTTCAACCAATTCTCCTAAAAGAATTAACCTCTTAGGCCATTCTATTCAATCTTATTTCTTGGTTCTTTCCCTTTAAACAAATTGTTCATGTCTTTCCCTATTCATTTCATTTGGACAAAAATCCCAAAGGAATTCTTTCTATTTATTTCTTTTAGACAATTTGTCCACAACTTATCTTTATGCACTTTTCCTTCAGATAAAATGTCCCAAGGCTTATCTCCTACAAGAACACTTCATTCAAATTTTATTTCTGTTAAGAAGTTAGCTTGAAATAATTATTTTGGCATTTTGTTTTAGAACTTATCTTTCTTTTGGGCAATCCTCTCGAAAGAATTTATTCTTTTCTCTTTGAATAATTCCTTTGGACAATTTGTATGAAGGAATCAGGTCTTCAAGTTTTTTTTAAATGGATAATTCTTGTGAAAAATTTGTTCAAAGGAATTTATGTAAATGCTCCTTGACCTTTTGAAATGTCCCTTTAGAAAATTTGAAATAGATCATTTGCCTAAAATAACCCTTCTGCAATCTTGACTTTTCTAAAGAAAAATGAACCCTTCAAAAAAATTGGAATGGTCCTCTTGCCCTTTAGAAGAATTAAAATGGACCATTTGCTAAAATAAATGACCCTTTATCTTTTTGATAAGTATCCCTTTAGAAAAATTGGAATGGTCCTCTTGAAATTGTCCCTTTAGATTTTTTCATTTGGACCTTTTCTGAAGGAATTGTACCATTCAACCTTTTTTGTAAAGGACCTTTAAGAACTTTGAAGATCCCTTTAGACTTTTGGAAAAGTCCCTCAACTTTTTGAAAGGTCCTTTCTAGATTTTTGACAAGGTCATTCAAGAAATTTACAATGGACCATTTTAGAACTTTTTCTATGGACCAAATGTCTGAAGCAATCCCTTTGAAAAATATGTCAAGTCCATTGGCTAATGAAAACAACCCTTCAAAAAATTTGAACAAGCACAATTCCTTCAGACTTATGAAAAGAATATTTTGATGAGAAGTGCCCTTTATGAAAAATATTGAAATGGAAATTTTTTAAAGGAAGGATTCCTTCAAAAAAATTGCAAAGACCAATTTCTAACACTTGGACAAAAAGACATGTTTATGGAATGTTTCAAATGAAAAGGTTTGAAATTTGACATATGGGGTCAAAATTGTCAATAGTTCCTTTGATTAATTAAAGTAAAAAACCTAAGTTTTAAACTAAGGTCTTATTGTATTAAAATATAAAACAAATACTTATGATAAAACTTACACTTAAGTTTATATTTAATACTAGGGCCCATCCAACCTTTGGGCTTCCCTTGCATCGTTCAATCTTCAGTTTTGCTTAAACGTGGGTTTTTGGATCTATAAAGAAGTGAGGTATTTAAGTTCGGACTTGGGTAGATATAAAATTAGGATAAAAAATTAAGGATACATTCTCATTCATGTTTATAAACATGAATGGGGCCTTAGAATTAAGACTTTAGGCTAAATAGATAATAAAGGGGACCATGCTTAAGAAAATAAAAGGACCCTACCAATATGAAAATTAGGCCTAGTTTGAAATTAAAGGAAATAAAAGGAAGAAAATAATAAAGGGGACCAAGCATGATTTTAGGTTATGGTTTATTAATGTTTTAAAACATGACAGAACCTTAGCATAAAATTAGGCTTAAGTCAAAATTTGAATTATTTCTGCCAAATGCAAGTTTGAACCAAGGGTTTATGCTAGGGTTGTTTAAGGGAGATATTTCAAAAAATTAATCCCTAATATATTTAATCTATAAAATATAAGTATGATCCATCAATAAGAGATTCATGAAACCTATAACTACAAGACATGAATACAAATTATTAGCAACATTAGGTAAGCCCAGAGCTAAACCATAAACTAGTAGGTCAATTCTATCAAAGTGGATGATATTCAAATTATAATAATGTTCAAAATATGACATGGTTTTATGGTTATGGTTCAAAGTATCTCAAATGTCCCAATTTTAAAAAATAGGGGTATGTTGGCCTCAACACAACCTCAACAAAGTTAGATGGAATTAGATCTTCTTCTTAAAGCACACCATCAAGACTATCTCCAAGAACATCATCCTTGAAAATTTAAATTCCATTTTCTTCCCCAAGTGGGATACCAATAAGTATCTCCTCATAAATCTCACTTGAATAATATTTATTACATTCTATTTGACATTCAATTACCACTATACCTTCCTCTTTATTTTCTTCTCATAGGATAAGCTCCTCTTCAAGAAGGGATGTGGTGGGAGGGTGATGAATAGGTTCATGAGTTAAAGAGGTAAAATGAGGTATGGTATATGGCTCATGAATTGGCTTGATAATGAAAGGGACCTTATTTCAACTTAAAACCTTGGGAATGGTTGACTATTAAAGGAACTCTTTTAGGGAAAGCAAATTGAGTTAGGTAATAGAAGGGATATTTTCTTCAAAAAGCAACTCATCTTTATCATGGCCTTCTTTAGGATCTTCAATAGCTAAAAATTTATTTTCAACCTTATCAACTATAGCCTCCTTATTATTTTAAAAACATTCTTGTATATACGTCCAAGATGTACAACCTAAATGTTCTTGAAGAGAGGGAATAGGATCTTGAATAAGCACAAGGATTTCATTGAATTCAATCTCTTGATTTTGTTTCTCTTCCACCTTTTTTATCTTTAGCTCTAACTCTTTAATTTTCCTATCTACATTCTCTTGGAATAGCTTCTCTTGAAGGTGGTTACTGATCTCATGAGGATAAGGAACACAAAAAGGTTGGTATGAGATATAATAAGAATCTTGAAGAGGGATGGGATAGACTCACATAGGTTTAGATTCTTATTTAACTTCAACTCCCTAATATATACTTGTCTCACCTTGCTCACTCTATGTTTTCACCACTTGATTCCATCTTGGATTCTTGAAATACTTCTTGGGGGTTATTGAGGAAGAGAAGTGGGATATTGGATATCAACAATAGGCTACTCAACAACAGTCTTTTCCTTCTTTTGAAAGCTATCTTGGATTTAATTCCAAGAATTAAAATCTTGAGAACACATGAAGATATTGAAACACTTTGATAATCACTTGGAAATGTCTCTTGGGGAATAATGAATGTCACATATGAGGGATAAGGTGATGTATATGAACCCACATGAGGATGATGGAATTAGACCTATTATTCTTCATGGTTTCTTAGCTTATCCTTAATGTTTTGAATGAGTCCACTTACATCCATCATCTCACTTGAGGAACTTTACCAATTTTCTCTCTCAATAGGTGCCCATTCTTCTTTGATTAGCTGTAATGAATATCTTATGTCATGAATGAGGTGATTAGGGATATCTTGACCATATTATCTTTTTGTATTAATGTCTATCATGGACCTTTCATATCCTAAGATAATTTTATTCAAAATTGAAGTGGATAAATTTGAGGAGTGTCCATATTGACTAGGAACATATTGACCTTTAGAAGGATGGGCATATGATTGGTATGACTCATAACAAGGTTGATAAAGATCATATGAATAGTTATGGATAATAGTGAGGCCGATAAGGCTCATCATAGGATTGATAGGAAATATTATAGGCTTAAGGAACTTCATCAACTTGCATGAAATTTAACTCTACTTCAAACTCAACCATAAAAACCTCATCAAGACAATGAAATGAAACATAGCTTACTTTGAATGAGTGACTAGGATTATATAACTCTATGATCATGCATGGAGTTTTCATTGATTTTTTGAATGCCTCTAAAGGCTGATAGGTACAATAACAATAAAAAGAATTCTTTCACAAATTTGGACCTTAGTCCCACTAGGCATGCCAAAAAATTTATAAATATAATTTTCACCATTTGGAAGTTAGTTCAATCCTTAAAAAATTTAGGTAAAATTTAAATAGCCCTTAAGGTTGTGGGTACCCCATTGGAGAGGTGAATCTCTAGGTTAAAGGGATATCTCCCTTTGATGAATCAATCAGGCTCAAATGTTAGTCTATCACTTACTAGGAAAAGGGAAAGAAACCTACTATAATGGAGTTGATGAACCAAATATACTTAATCATTACCAAACCAACTAAAAATTAAATTAAAATAAAAGACTAACCTACACATGATAGTAATCCAAATCTCCCTTTATACATCAATGTTTTTCATGAAGGTTATGAAGAGTGTTTGAGCTAGAAGGACTATTCAAGAGGTCATGAAATGACACTAATGAAAAGAATACTCATTAAAACCATACACCCTCCATTTTAATTCTTTAATAAACCTACAAAAATCATTCCAAACTAAACATGGATGCTAAACAAGGATAATCATGCCAAGGAAGCAAGAATATCACCTAGCAAGATCAATCAATCAATCATGCATATTAAAACAAGTCTATGGAGAGGGTAAAACTAGATTATTATCATTGATAAAAGGATTAAAATGGGAAGGGATTCACCATAGGTGGAAGATCAAACTTAACCAATTAATGTTGAATATATATATATATATATATATATATATATATATATATATATATATATATATATATATATATATATATATAGAGAGAGAGAGAGAGAGAGAGAGAGAAGTGTCCAAAAAGAGTTACAATAATAAAGGAGTTTGAAAGTACCCCATAAATTCTTCAAATATAAGTGCTAGTCTTCTAAATATGATCTTCTACTCTAAGAGGTGTGGAAGTTTTCAACTTTGCTTGACACATTGACTATCTCTACAAAACTACCCTTTTGCCTTGGCTTTTGGAATGATAAGTGACCTTCTTGATGGTCAAGTCATGTTAAGTTACATCTTTTCCTTTACTCTTGACACCTTTCAAATTATGTCTAAAGGTTACCTTTGACACATCACTTCAATCTCTTGTTAGGTGTCTAGAAGTCTCTTCATCTCAAGAGGCCAATCTTTCATATAAGTTTCAAAACTTGAATTTATCTTGTCCAAATAATTATATCTCCTTTTATGGCCTATTAACATCATATTATACCTAAAACAACTCATTTTTAAGAATCAAACTTCCCTCAAGAACTCATTTTACACCAAAAGGTCTCACTTGGTGTATTTTTCTTATAGCCCTAAAAACCAATAAACCTCCCTATGTAGAATAATGTAAGAAGGTTATTGATAAAATAATAAAATATATTATGACTTAGTATCTCATTATAAATTCATGTCAAATTTTAGGTCCTAAATTTTAAGTGGAAGTTCCTTTTTCTACCTTTTTCTCTCTTAACTAGGTCCCAATTAAGCCTCCTTTTGTAGAAAATTTTTGCATAAAAACATTGCCACACATGTGAAAATTTTGAGAAGTGTGTGATTCACTTTACCCAATCCAAGTCCAATTTCCATGTCAATTTTTATCTCTTGACACCTTGTACAGACCTCCCAAATAACTTGAAATATACTTCTTTGGTAATTTTCCAAACACCTGTACCTTGAAATTACAAACCAATGGCATGGGGAGGTGATGAGGGTATTTTTGTACATCATATATGTTTTTTCAAGCATTTTCAATTCATCTTGATGCATAAAAACTACCTTCTCTCTCATCAAGTTAAAACTAGTTCATTTGGGCAGCCTATGAGTTCCTTTCACTCTTAAGGATGATTCATAAAGGATAGGCTCTAGATGAACATAAAAATTCCATGATCATGATTTTATATGGGTTTCATATTATTCCTAATTTATTGAGAAACCATGCATCCTTTCATGGGTGATATGAGCATGTTTAGGTGAACCTCAAGCTAACAGACTATGTGTTGTTGTGGTCTAGGGAGAGATGAAGTCTATAGGAGGTTTTTTGTGTCTAATTTTTAGTTTATAATGATATTAATAGGTTTGAGACATCTAACATGACTTTATTACAGTATTACTCAACCCTGTATTAGCCTCCAATTGCTTAAGTTATAGTTCTTGAGCATACTATCTCCCCTAACCCTAACTACTATGTTTGATTCATTTCCCATATATTATAGGATATAGGAACTCATATATTATTTTATAAGGTCTTAATCACCTCCTTAGGGTCCTCAATTTTCTCATATAAAATTTAACTAACCACCTTCTCATGACTACCCTTATAGATCTATGTGTATTCTTAGACTTGTTTGGGCTAAAACAAGGCTTATCAGCATTGGTCTCACTTCTTTATGGATCTAAGGGATAATGGAGTTTAATTATCCATATAAATCCATTATAAAAATATTTACCTTCCTTTAGTTTCTCATAGACCTCCAACTCTTCTTAAACAATAAAATGTCTCTCAAAAGTAAATAGGCCTATAGCTTGCCTTGGTTGAGTAAGCATGATTTTATGATGACTAATAGACAATCTACTCTTATTAACCTCCTTAGGTCCTATAAATTTGAATTACTCCTATAACCTTTCTATAGTTTCATCCAAACTCCCATATCATTGACAATAGGTATCAATCTCTTCTCAAGATTTATAAATAACTTATGGTGCCTAGACCAGCTTGTAGGTGTGAATTAGGTGTTTGAGTTGAATTTTTGGATCTTATGACTCATATATAAGTAATTAAAAATACAAATGACTTTTTTTTATAATTTTAATTACATGATACTCTTTTTAAACTCTACCACATTTTACTTGCATACACTTTACCTCTCATGCTTATTTATACCATGGTTGTAGGTGACTATTTTAGGGTCTTAACTATATTTGAGTTTAAAAGATTATAATTACCAATACTTAAACACCTTTAATCACTTTGTTATTATTTAGAGTTTATAACCTCCTCAAATTGTCCAAAATACCACCTCTTTCCAAGTACACACTGTTCTTTGCACATTCTCAAGTTGTAGTTGTAGGTGTCCATTAAGAAAAGGGTTTGAGCATGGGGATTGTAAATTGACCCTCTCACTCAATTATTATTTCTTTGAATGAATTAAAACCTAATTGAAAGTTTTATCACACTTTATTACAAAATATATTTTATTTTTCATATCATTTCAGAGCTCTACCTTCTGTCATCATACATAGGCCAGTGATGAGTGTTAAGGCCTGTTGAATCTTTGTTATTGATCTTCATATGACTCTAAATGGTTTAGGTGTCTTAGTGAGTCTATGTCATCCCTTATTATTTAATTTAATAATGTTCACCATACACATTCTCATCTTGTATGAACATGTGTACTTTTTTCCAAAAGAGGACCTATAGGCTTGTAACTTGTAGGTCTCTTTTCTTACTTGTATAGACTGTCAAGGGTAACTTTTTGAGTTTTCAAACCCAAGGATTGTATCAAACTCTTCTAAATTCCATATAAATTTATTATTAGTCTTGTATATCTCTAAAAAAACATTGTTCCATCTAAAAAATTACTCCTTTCATATGTATGAACTATGTCCATTATCAAATCATGTTCAAGGCATATGCATGGAAATTGGAGTTTATTTCACTCATTCATGTTATTGATGATAGAAATGGATTTCACCAAGGTTACATGATTTATTTTTAAGGTTTAATAGGTATATCCATTTTTTTAATATTATTTAGCATGAGACCTAATATTATTGGATGCTCATTGAAAGGTCTACAGACCTATGAGTGACTAAAACACCCTATAGACTTTGTGAGAGACTACCTTTCTGAGGTATATTTTGTCCTTTTACAAATCCTTAGATCATTATTCATTATTTATTTTATATATCAATACCTTCAAACAAACCTAATAAGGTAAAAATAAGACTTTTAAGCCACCATTACACAAGCAACCCCATATGCATAGTCTTCAAGGTAAGAACACAATGACACTTGGAGACTAGTACAGATAGTAATTAGATGATTAGTTAAATTTGGTTAAAATTAAAATATGTAAAAACATGTATAAAAACACTTAAATTCATATTAACCCTATGAACACCTTTAAATAATGGAGAAACACTGACATCCACTTGCATACTATGCAAAATAATAACTTTCTTTCTTAACCAATGAATATATGGGATATATGGTGATGAATAATGATTTGGTAGGGATTTTTAGACCTTTTAGTATCCTTTTAAATTTTTACATTTCCCCCATGAATTTAAACCTATAACTATGCTTCCCAAAAACTGTGATAATGGGGTTTTGAGTCTCAAAAAAGCACCTTACCTCTTTAGAAATTGTTTATAAAAATAAGTATCTCAATAAAATAATGAATCCATTTAATTATAATCCCATAGGGTCCCTAACTCTTTTATAAATATTAGCCTCCAACTCTCCCTATACTACCTATAACATGCATTTGAAAAAGGCCTTCATGAGCTTGTGGAGAGAGTTACGGGAGAGAGAAGGAGTATTATGAAACATTGAGACCTAAAAATTTATCCCAAGATTGAAAATTAATTTTGGAAGATTAATGGATGTTTTAAAACCATTTTTACATGTATGTGATCTCAACAAGTCTATACAAGTACCTTAACTCCCTTCTTTAGAATTTAAACTCAAGATTATGACTTCCTCTTGAATTTTAATTGACATACAAATGTTGTAAATTATTATTAAAGATTTAAAAAATGTAATTTATGGATAAATCACCTATGTGGGATTTAGTATACATTAGATCTAGTCAAAAATATCTTTTTCTCTCATTAAGCTTTACCTTAAAGTTTTTAAAAGAAACTTAACTATTCCAAAACATCATGAAATGATTTTATAAGTTAATTAAGGCATGGAATTACCTTTAATTACACCTAAGGACCTTTTAATTCACCTAACCAAGTTTCATTACACCATGATAAGACTAGACCACTACAAAACCAATATAAGACATCTCACTCAAGTATTCACCTATAGGGGTGGACATTTTTACCTTGGGGGTCAAAATTGGTCAACAAATTAGTAATTCAAGGGGGTAGCATGCCTGCTATGCTAAATAGACCAATAGCCTTGTCCTTCCATTCGGAAATGGATTTATTTTCACTGAGTTTCATACTTTACCTTTCATTTTCCATGACAAAATAAGTTGATTTGACCTCCAAAGACATAAAAAAAAGGACAACACGCACCAAACAAAGGAAACAAACACACACATGTACTAATAAGACCTTAGTGGACACCACAAATAACATGAGAAAATTATATATATACAACTAACCTAAAAATAACTTCTTCTTCCTATATTAAATGGGAAGTTTATACAGTCTTTTGTTGCATGAGATGTATAATGGCATGGAGTAAACTACCTTTTAATCCTTAGTCTTATTGTCTTAATCCTCTTCTTGAATGCCAATCTTCTCAACATGTTATAAATTGGAATGATAGCTACAAACCAATCACTTATGAATATGAATTCCTATTGTGCTTATAGATCCTTGTCATGATTATCTTTAGATTTAATTTTCTCAAATGATACTCCATATAGGAATTCTTCTTGGGCCTCAATGGAATCTTTAATAACACCATACTTATTACCAGTTGTTGTAAGCTCATAAATATATTAAAAGAGATTTGCATACTCACTCTAAGCTCCATCATTTTCCTCAATGAGAATATCTTATTCAATATCCTCACGATAATGGTCTTAAATAGGAAACATACCTTTGCAAAGAGATGTAAAAGGGTTCCAAATGACATAATAAACACTCCAGATACCTATGGGTAAGATAAATAATGGCCTAATCAACCATTATATTTTTAAAAAGCTAATGGATAAAGAAATTTCAAATGAAAATGGCTAAGGCAAAAGCCAAAAAATGGCTAAGAGTAGATTAAAAATCATGTAATGACTTATTCATTCATTTGATCCTAAAACCAATTTAGTCCATTTTAGAGGAAATCAATTAAGTAAAAGAATAAAGCTATATGAACACTTAGACACTTTAAATCAAAATGAGCATAAATGTACTAAATTGATTAGGAAAATAAGAAGAAACTCTTAGATAGATAATTTGCATAAATCCAAGGTGAAATGGTCAAAAGGGAATAATTTAATGTGTTTCAAAACACATTAATTAATACATACCAAGACTTAATAGAATCATGCAAATTTAGGATTTAAATTAATGTAGTCCTAGATGTGATTTATATGCTAAGTGTTTATGATGTAAATTAATTATTATTTAGGATTAGCTAAAATAATGAGGCACATTTAAATTCTAAATATCCACATCTAGAAATAATGCACTCCCAATATGTCAATTCAAATAAATAGAACCACCAAATTCCTTCACGGCATAAGACCAGACTCCAAAACAAAATGAGGGTCCCCATAGTTTAAAAATGGGGCATGTTATGTATAATAAATTATTAATAAAGTGAATAATTTAAATATTTAGAATTTCATGGTTAAGGAACATTATTCTTCATTAAAGAACAATTTGTCGATTTATATGCATAAACATTGGGTGAAGAGCACAACATGCACAATTTTGTTGTGTATTTTATAAAAGAGGAGGTATATATTTTTAAAAATTATTTACAAAAAAATTAATAATACTTTATCATAATAAAAAATATAAAAGGGCATTTTAAATAGGTTAAAAGGGTTTTTGGTAAAACAATAGTTACAAGAGAATAATTTGAAGATAAATGTTAACGGAATAATTTTTGGTATCTTTCCAAGTGAAACAATAGAGGAAATGAATTTATTTTTGTAAGGAGAAAAAAAATAGGTAAATTCAAGTGGAATGTTAACTATCAATTTTAGGTAATATTTTTTTTAATAAGGTTAGGTATGAAAATATACATGGGACAAACATTACTATATACTAGTCTATCTTGTAAGGTACAATAAAGGATGATCTATAAGTTATGAAATATGAGAATAAAGGATGACACACACTACATGGAATAAATGAAATTGTTTATTCTATTTTAATTAAATGAGCTTAAATTTTATATAATATTAAACTATTTAAATTTTAATGTTGATATATATATAAAAATTTGAATATAGTGTGTTATAGGATTTTATAGAATTAAAAATTTGATAAAACTAGTATAAGGGCCTAAGGATGTGCCTAAATTTGCATTAAATTTATGTGTCTACATTTTCCCACACTTTATTCAAGCAATGAAAAAATCAAAATTAATACATTAAATTAAAATCAACCCTAAGCATGCACACACACATTGTCTTTGAATACATATCTTTATTTTGTGAAATGCCTTAGTGTGTAAACTTGAAACAATGACACTAAAAGCATTTATTTTTAATTTTTCAAAATTTGAAAATTATAGTTTGAAATGATTGAAAAGAGATCAAGGAAATTAAATACTTGACATATTGTGTAAACTAATTACCCTATACCTTTAAAATGGAGAACTGATTGCCCCCTTTTTTAGTCAATTGGAGAAATGATAAACATATGAAAAATTGAGAGTGATGTCTCAATTTTGAAACTAGTGAAATCCCTTGAGCTGGAAAAATTGTATGCTCAAACGAACATTTGAATATTTAGAGTATATTTTAAAATAATTGAATGTTGGAACCACCAAATGTGTGTCATTACTTTCATAAAAAATAAGTTAAACCATAAACATTGAGTGTCACTATACTCTAATTTGTACCACTAAAAAAATGAATTATGTATCACACCATTGAAAATGGATTTAGATTCTATTTGAAACTTTGAAAATTTTGAAACTTAATAAACTTATGTACTTGATAAATTTTGAAATTACCATATAATAACTTGAAAATGAATGAATATCATTCCTCTTGTAATGTACTAAATTGATATTAAATTCTATTTTAATTACAACTACTAAAAACATGTAACTATTTTAAACTTGCAACTTGTACCTATTTATAAACTTATAATTGTAGGAATGAGAGTACATGCATATCACATGACCCCATAATTTGAAAGTTTTGTATCATTTTGTATCTTTTGAAAAAATTTAGATCCATAAATATGAAATTTTACTCATGAGGACTTGAATTCTCAAGACAAATTCATTGTGATGTACCCATTTTGAGATGAGGGACGTAGCCTACAATTCAATTATCTCAAAATAATAATTATGTAATATGTGAAACATGTAATCATGTAGTAGAATGTGAGAATTTGAATTGTATTTGCATCATAGTATATAAGGTAGTATTGAATTGAATTTTGAGAATATGTTATATAAATAAATCATTAAAACACATAAATAGTATTTACATGATATAGATCATAGAACCATAGCATATGTAATAAGTAGTATAAATGCATGATATGAATCATTGAACTATATTAACATAAAATTACATCTATGAAATGTCATAAAATTAACATATAATGTCACATATAAATAATTAAAGGCAACACATAAGGGACATGCAAATGTTTCATAAGTAGAGAAGCCAAGGGCCACACACAAATGGCCTGATGATGACATATAAGTAGGTATTTTCACATATAAGACCAAGGGACACACACAATAAGCAATAAATTTATAACTTATTATTAGGTAAATTAATAAATAATCATAAATTAAATGAAGCTATTATATATCCATCATATGGATCCATGCCATTTTTAGTAAATAACATAGTTCATGTAACACAAGTATAGTATGAGTTAGTAGAAAAAAAATTATGCTATTTATCTCAACATGGTATAAAGGTCTGGATAAATACAAACTATTAATTTATTAATATATAATTAAGAGAATCCCCTAAATTAGCATGGTTGTTAGGTAATAAGGGTATCCTAACATCAAAACCATGTGAAAGTATGTCTTGTATTACACTCAAGTATCTCATGAATATTAATGTGTAATTAAAATTGAAATATGTTATTTATATAACATAAAACAAATGAAATATGTAAATAACTAAGATATAAATAATTTTAAAATGATTATAGGTCATGATTTTGAATTTTGGAAACATTTCTATTTTTTTGATTTTTTTTAAATATTTACAAGTTTTTGAATTTTTTGAAAATATTGGACTACAAAATATTTTAAAAATGTGCTAAGAAGAAAATATTTGAAATTTGAGAAAGTGGAAGGGATTTCAACAATCCTAGACAAGGTTAAAAATTATAGTATGATAATAAAAAAGGTAAGCCAAGTGTCATCAATGTATCTCTAAATGAGTGATAGCAATGTAAATTAGATTATTAAGGATATGTAGAAATGTAAATTCTCCTCATGGGAGAGAGAGAGAGAGAGAGAGAGAGAGAGAGAGAGAGAGAGAGAGAGAGAGAGAGAGAGAGAGAGAGAGAGAGAGAGAGAGAGAGAGAGATGTGATCATGTAAATGTAATGAAATCCATAGTATGATAATGATGTAATAGTGAGAAATAATTATAATTTTTAAAGTAGTTTTTTTTGAATATTTGAATATGGTTGAAAATCAAGAGGGAAAATGCCCAAAGTGAAAAATAAATCCAAGGGATAGAGGAATTCTTGGATAATGGATATAATAATTATAACTGAAGTGAAATAAACTAAGCTATGTACAAAAGGAAAGTGTAATTAATTAATCAATATATTTATCCTAACAAGTATATTTAGAGGAAATATGAAGTTCTATATAAGGATCTCATCAAGAGGATGCACATATGCATACCCAAATGGATTAATTGAAGGAATGACTTTTTTCAAAGAATAAGTGTCATATATAGATGAATTTAAATCATATGTTGTAATAAACCTCTCTAAATTATTGCTCATATACCTATGTAAACATGTATCCTGATGTGCCATAAGTTAAGGTGTAATTACTTTTACCTATGGTGAAGATATATAGATAACTTATTTTAAATTAGGAGATGAAGGCCTCTTTTTTATGATGCCCATTTTTTCTTAAGAGTATGTGACATGTTCTTTGGAATTAATAAAATATTCTCATTTACAATTGTATCACACTCATAAGTAGATAGGGAAATTGATTTTGTAAAATTTTCATGCTCATGAATTTATTATGTAATGTGTTCATGTTTATATGTAAATGTAAAAACTAATCATGTAAGATGCTCATATTCACTAATATATGAAAAGATTATAATGTTATTTGGAGTATGTATATCATGTTATAGAATAGTTTTTAAGTCTATTTCATTATTAAATTTATCAATGATTATGCTAGATGACTATTCCATAGAAGAAGTAAACATAATTTTATCCAAACGATATTCATGTTGAATTTCTATAATTTTTACCACTTGATTATCATGAATATATTTTAGTCATTTATATATTGTATAAGGTAATGCTATGATATTTTGTATCTAAGGGTATCCTAATATCATATCAAATACCCATATAGTTAGTATAACTAATAATGGGGTGGGCACTATGAAATGGCCCACTTATAAAGGTATCATTATATGCCTAAGATTGTCTTGTGTATGGCCATAAAATTCTTTGATAAATCTATAAGTATCATATATGTATTTTTCTATATGACCAAGATTAGGAGTTTCATGCCACACACATTTTCACTTGATCCATTTTATATAATTATAATATGTATATATTTCTTGTTAACGTATGCTCAAATTAAGAGTTCATATATATCTAAACCATAATCAAAAACTTCACTATCATAAAATGTGATTAATGAAGTGATGAATGTAAGTTTGTATCTCTACCAATGTTACTATCAAGTGGATGTGTATATTTAGAAGTTAAAGGATGAGAATTATATCTATAGTGTACTTCAAAATTATCCTTATTATTTGATTAATGATTTGGAAAATGATCTTTCTACATTTTTAGCTTTGTATTTTCCTTCTCTTGAGGCTTATCATCTTCGATAGGTGTACCAATATCAATAGTTCTCTCATCAATTAAATATTGGATCTTGTGCTTAATATTTAAACATATATTTTTATAATGCCCAATACATCTATGGTAATTAAAATATGCATTACCTTTAAAAATTATAGTTTGGTCTAAACATGTCCACTTCCATTGGTGGAGGAATAGTGATTATATTGCATTCAAGTAGATTTTTAAAAAATACATGAGGAGGTAAAGGAAACCTTTAAAAATACCTCCTTGGTGGAGATTTAAATTAAAAATTTGTGTAAATTTTAGATAGTATTAACTACAAACTTAGCTTCATTCTTAATTTCATTTATTTTATCTTATAATTTGGACTGCTTTGAAATTTGAAATTTGAAGTATAATTAAGTTTTTTCAAAGTAATCAAATTGACATCACGCTCTTTGATTATATGTCATATTCCATAAAAATATTAGAAATTATCAAACATAATTGACTCTTGAAGTGGAAATAACAAAATTTGAGGTAAAATATATTAGATCTCATTATTATCTTTTTTTATCAAATTAGCAAACATGGTATTATATCTTAGGACATATTAACTAATTGTTTTGTCACATCCTTTTTTGAGATATAATTTTCTGAAGGATTGAAATAATTTAATAATTGATGAGTGATATCATAGAACCACCTAAGAGCATATTCTCTTAGAATTCTTGGAAATAACACTGTCAAAAAAATTCCATTATCTATATAATCTAGACAAGCTATTATCTATATAATCCAGACAAGCTACATGGAATGTGCACAAATGTTGTTAAGTATCACATTTGAATTCATATAAATTAATCATAGGATCCTAAAATACAATTGGTAATGGATTTAATGTAATTTTGGGTTCTAAAGGGTTATGTAATAAAGAACATGATTCCATAATAGGCCTAGAATGAGAAATAACTTAATTTGGGATAGCTTAGCTTGTAAGGAAAGAATGCTACACTCAGTAGCATTTGGAGAATTAATAGGAGGATTGTAACTATCATGCATAGGCATAGGAATAGATATATTTTAGAGAACAAGTGATGTTACCAAACAAATATATGATTTTATAGGTGTATAAAAGTGAATATGTCCAATAATAGAAGTATCAACATTGAAGGTAAGGGATTTGACGACATAAAAAGGAAACTATTGTGCTATATATGTAGCTAATTTATATTTATGATTATATTTTGATTATATAATAATGATAATGACTTAGCTCATGAGGGTTCTCTTGAAGACCTTGATGAAATTTAGATAGTTATTACAATTAATTTTAATATAATCCATTACACTCATGTGGATCACTATGATTTTCATGTTCATTATGTAAATCATATTCCTATTCATTATCAGTTTTAATGTGAACCTAATTGGTAAGAACCTAAGGAATTTGAATAGTATCATTATTAATTTGAGAAAAATAATCATGACTTACATTGTAGAAGTGATCAAAGGAAGATGTATATATCAAATATAAATACCATTTAATATAGAAATATATATTAGAGGCATAAAATATAATATTAATCAATAATTATAATGATTATGAGTAAAACATAAGAAAAATTCAAGGTATGATGGTGATCTAGGCATGGGTTTGAATGATTATGTGGGCTCTCAAATATACTTGATAGTTCATTGACTAATGTCATCCCAAGGTTTAAAAGCACTAAAAATAAAATTAGAACCATTAATGTATCCCAATAACCATATTTATGAGTTTACAATGAGATTATAATTATTG
>JARHVA010003617.1:1792500-1845000 GCA_037957365.1 Torreya grandis | reverse complement strand
AAGTTTTAGGTCAGATACTAAAGGATACAACAATAAAATTTGTGTTAAGGTTTTTTGTGTGCAAAGAATGTGGTGTTAAAGACCCACGAAGGAATTTATTATGTTCATTGTCATCTTAAAACTTTACATGAGATCTTAATTATTTAATTAATTTTGTTAAGTTTCCTAAATTTATTTCCCTAGCATTATTTTTGGATTCGAGGGGCAATCTTTTATGAATGATTGTTAAGAAGAGAAACTAGTAAAAACCCTCCTAAAACCCTCATAATGACTTGATAGGAAATATATTGTTAGTTATGGATCATTATTTTTTATTTATTTTTACATATTTTTATGTTTATAACATGTAAATTACTATTCTAGGTTTCTCTAAGTGGTTTTGGTTTGACATAAGAGTGAGTAGAAGTATAGGAAACCCCTTATTTATCAAAATTTTAATGTAGTAGGTAGACCAAGTCAAACCATAAAAAAAGATAGAGGATGATATGTGATAATTTTAATTTGTGACCATGTAATTTTATAGTCATTTTTCATACCTAAAATGTGCTAAACTGGTCATAGAAGTTGGCCTATTGCTAAAAGGGCCTAATGGGCAAGATAATGAGAAAACTAGGCAGAAGTGAGAAAGAGATTAGGGATTATTTTCAAAGGATTAGGGATGGATAAAAATGCATGGGGTAAAAATTAAATATATATAAAACATATTAATTTTTTTTATAATTTATTTTTATGCACACAAACATGGTAAAAGTTGTTCTCAAAGTGATTAGTCTAACATAGTGAAATCTTTGTAGGGTGAAGATGTGAGATTAGTCTATAAGACCAAAATTGATATTAAACCTTGTAATATATATTTTGAAATATTATATAAGGATTATTAATTTTAATTTAAACCTATTTTAATATCATAAAATTTTTCCCATAGGTGTTCTAATACCTAAGCTTCTTGACTATTGTTTTGGAGCTACAGGAAGTTTTGTATGTATGAGTGAGAATGTTTGTCTTGAGTCTTTTTGAATAGATTTGATGAATAAAATGAATATTAAATTTTTATTTAGTTATATTAAATTAATTTTAAAATATTATTATTCATTATAAACTCTTATTAATGTGTGAAAATTCAAAGGCTTTTGACTTGATTCTTAAGGCCTATGTGCGGTTCTGAGTGAGCATATGAAGTTGATTAGTTAGAGGTATTTTAACCTATTTTATGAATTTTAATGAACATGATGTTGAGAATAAGGTTATTTATTTACTATACATGTTATTTTTTATATGTTTATGTGTAAAATTCTAGTGTATGACTGATATTTACAAGACAAACATTTTGGTAGTAAGAAGGCCTAATGGCGAGTAGACCTAATTGTATGGTTCAAGGAGTGAAATGAGATAAATGGTGTTGGGTACATAATTATATATTATAATTTTTATAATTTAATCATTTATAAAGTTTTTATTCCATTTTTTAAGGCTCAATATGTTCCAATGAGGCCTATGTGAAACGTTTGCTTAGAGAAGGCCTAATTGCATTAGGTCTCTATTAGCCCTAATGGTGGTTTTGGCTCTTATGGGTAATGAAAAACATGAATGGTAGTTTTAATAATTTTTAAACATGTTTTTTTATCTATTAAAAATTTGATCTAAGTATTTATAGTCTCTTGGATGGACAATATGGGTGAGAGCAAGAGTTAAGTAAAAATAGAAGGTCTAATAGGCCTAATTTGACTAGTTAGGATATTGACATATGAGTGAATGATATAAAGTTTTGGAAACCAGGTAAAGGGATTTAAAATAATCATATAGGTGTGTTTAATATTCCATTAATATATAACTATGTTTTTATAGGTTATGAGAAAGGTTATTTGACCTAATTTTGCCAAGGAAATGGATAGTTGAGCAAGAAGGCCTAATAGGCTATTTAAGATATATAGAAGAGTGAGAAGAGAAAAATAAGGAGGTAATATTAAGTTAGGTGAGAAATAATTTCTCAATGGTGATAATAGGGTTAAGGTATTTTATTTGGTGTTTTGATACCTAGTGGGTTGGATCCTTATTACATGTTAGTGTTTACTAAAAGACTAGTTGAGTTGGTGTTTGACTAGTGAGACGTTGGTGTTTCACTAAAATTTTGATCCATTGATTGTAGGAATGTAGTACAAGTTGTGAATCAGTGGGTTTTATCCCAAAATATGGTTTCCCAAATATATCCCATGTTCTTATTATTTTTTTCTTTCATAGATGCATGTGTATGCATTGGTTAATGTATGTATGTATATGAATGCTTCATGGATGTTAAGTGAAATTGAAGGATTATTTTAAGACAACTGATTCACCCTCCCCCTCTTATTAGTTGTAATTCTAAATTTTTTTAATATATCAGGTCCTTTTAAGGAGTTTTAATAACCTAAAGGATATTCTAATCAAGTGAATATGGCTAGTCAAGCATAAGGTGGTTTTTATAAAAGCAAGGATCCATTGTTTAATGGATCCAATTATGATTTTTAGCTATCAAGATGAGGACATATCTGATTTCTCAATGTCATGATGTTTGACCATCAATTTTGTATGTATATACTACACCCCTTATTCATCATAAATATACAATAAGCAATAAATCTAGTGATAATATTTCAAAATCAATGAATGGTATTATGTGTGGCTTATTAGAGGCAACACTTGTGAAGGTGATGAATTGTATGTCTTCTAAAGAAACGTGGGACAAGTTGAATACTATTCATGAGGGAGAAGTTAAAGTTGGATAAGTTTTAAACCCATATAAGACAATTTTAAATCCTAAAAATGAATAAAGATGAGACCATTACAACCTACCCATTGAGGTTTGATGAAGTGGTCAACATCATAAGAGGCCTAGGTGAAGAATTAAAAGAGTCTATTGTTGTTCAAAAAGTTTTGAGATATTTAACTTGAAAATTTGATTCTAAGGTATCTAATTTTGAAGAGATGCAAGATATATACAAGCTATATATGGATGGCCTTCATGGAACCCTAACATCTTATGAGATAGTGACAAGTGAAGGAAGCCCTGAAAAGAAGGAATTTGCATTCAATGTAGAAAATAAGATAAAGGAGAAGAAGACACAAGGTATGAAAGTTAAATATAATGATTAATATAATATTTATTGTGAATATAATGATGATGATAAAATGTCCTATAGGTTTTATAAGATAAATAAAATCCTTAGAAGGTGTGATGATAAGAAGAAGTTTTTTCAAGAACAAAAGAAGTTCCTACACCAAAGAAGATTGTAGCTCATCTAATGAGAGTGAGAGAATTGATTCTTAAAGTGACCATGAAGGTGATGGCCCTGATTTAAATTAATTTATCTTCATGGATGAGGAATAAATTTATTTAAATCAATAATATTTCATATGGATTGGAGGTGTTGTTGGTGATTTAGATGAAGAAGATGATGAGGTATACTTTGAGGCTGAGTTAATGAATACTCTAGAAGAACTGAAGATGGTAAATAATAATAATAGGGTGATGAGTTATCTCATAAAATACTATGAGGATAAATAAACTTTTTTGAATCTAGACTAAGCAAAAAATCCAAAGAATAAGAGGAAATAATCAAACAGGTGGAGACTCAACTTGAGATTGTGACTGCTAGTCTAAAGACCAAAGAATAAGAATGTGTAAGGTATGTAACTAAAGTGTATTCCTCGAAATATGATTTGTATTATACATCAATTAAGGTAAATTAATTTTTGAGGTTTGAAAATATACCAATGATCTAGATAACATTATAAGTATTCAAATGACTACTAATGACAAAACAAGCCTTGGTTTCAATAGTGACCAAAAGAAGAAAACTAATGTGATCAAGAAGGTCAATGATCAATAAAATAATGAGGTTTTTGTTATAAATAAGGATAATACTATCGAAAAACATAATACTATAATGTATACTAACCCTTTCAATGGCTATTGTTATTCAAGTAACCAATTTGGACATAGAGCAAGGAATTATAAAAGGCTTTATAAAAATGAATATGCATGGAACTATAAAAAGATTCATCAATAAAGAGGTCAAATTAATGATGTTTTTCCACAAAAATTAATATTATATTTCAACTATCAATATTTTTTTTCATATTACAAAATGCTATAAGCATGGTTTATCAAGACAAAACAAGAAAGTTGAGCCTCCTAGAGTTAATGAAATAAGATAAGACAATGAGTGCAAACCAAAGGTAGCTAAGGTTGATGACAAATTTTTAAGTATAAGTGGACTATTTTACATTTTGGAACATATTCAATATGAAAATGAATGGTAATAATTCTCTCTATCAGCTTAGATTGTTGATGGTGTCAAGACCAATAGACCAAGTCAGAATGTTGTTCAAACTAATATTGAGGAGGTCAAGCCAAAAGGAATATTAAATCCTAAGAGAATAATGAAGTAATATAAATATAATAATTAAATTGAGATCTGTGAATCTTCTTATTTTATGTTATTTTAGTGCCCTAGAGTAGAGGTGACTCCATTAAGCTTCATGGAGGCACTCAGCTAGTAAGCAAGAAGCATGAAGGATGCTTGGTCTTAGGGGGCATTTTGTGTTCTTTGTTGACTTTTAGATTCAAGGTTAATTCAAGAGTATACTATAGGTATTATCACAATATATTGGTCAAAAATAGTTTGTATGATAACTTTATCAAACAAAGTCATAGTCTTGATAATGTATGAATTTTTCATAGAGACAAGGGGAGCCAATCATGGTCCAAGAGTAGGTATGTAATACTTATCCTTGTTAATTTTGTTTAAAGATAAAATGTGTGTTGTTTTATGTATAAGGATAAGATATTTTCAAATAATAATAACCTTTATCATTACTTTCAAAGGGGGAGAAAGTTCTTATTTGGGAGAAAGGTCAATATTGAAGAAAATCCAGCATGAGGAGTTATTACTAATCAATTTTGTGTAAAATTAGACATAAATGACAAAGGTATATTTTTTTTATGTATGATACTATTATTTTTTTTGAATAATTATTTTTTTAAGTAATGGAAAATTCAAGATAAGATGTCATTAATGTCAAGTTCATAGTTGATTCCATGCTTGGTGAAATGGTATGTGATAAAGAAGTCTTTTGACAAGAGAAAATTTTAAGGAAACCTTTTTTATCTATATTTATATATAATTTAAAGTCAAACTAGTAATTATTTTTAGGTTGATGTAATTTAAAATTCAAGATCATGGTTAAAGGTAAGCTATTGTTGTGTCCTAGGTGTCTTGAGAAGCCTAGTCTAGCCCTGAGAGAAAGTATATGCATGAAGCATAGTGAATCATTTTTATTTTTGTAAATATAGGAACGAGAGAGTATAAAAATATTTTTAAACATGATCAAAAGGAAAATTATCTTTTAGATGAGTTTCAAGATCAAGTTTTGAGGCTTAGTCATGACATGAAGAAACCTAGTGAGGAGGTACAAGCTTGGTAGCATGATGAGGTAAGTAGTCTAAAGATTTTAATATGATGGTTTTTAGTGTAAAATAAATGTATTAGGTCATTTTAAATGATATTAATGTTTTTAAAATAGTATAATAGGTTTCAAGGTATGGTCATGGTCTAAGTATGATAGGCATTCAAGGCCTAATATGCAAAGATACCTAATGTGGCCTAATGAGGGGTCAAGCTAATTTTATAAGATGCCATATATCTTGAGAGAATTAAAATAGGTTTAGAATCCTATTTTTATTATTTTTAACAATTTTTAGGTCATATCCTAAAGGATAAAGCATGAAAATTGGTGTTAAGGTTTTCTGTGTGCATAAAATGGGGTGTTACATACCCAAGAAGGAATTTCTTATGATTTTTGTCATGTGTAACCTCTGAATGAGATCCTAAGTAGTTAATTATATTTTGGGAAGGTTACTATATATATTTTCCTAGAATTTATTTTTTATTTTATGGGCAATCCTTTATGAAAGATTGTTAATAAGGGAAACCAGTCAAAACCCTCCTAAAACCCTCATAATGACCTGATAGGAAAGATATTATTAGTTATGGATAAAAATTATTTTTTTACCTAGATTTATATTTGGAAAATTTAAATTATTGTTCCATTTTTATCTATATGGTTTTGGTATGACATAAGAGTGAGTAGAAGCTATAAGAAACCCATTTTTTCTCAAAATTTTGATGTAAAAGGTAAGATTGACCAAGTCAAAGCATGTAAATGGATGGATTATGATGTGTGATAGTTTTATTTTGTTCCCATGTAATTATATTATTATGTTTTAGATCTAAAATTGTGATAAAATGGTCATGGAAGTTGGCCTATCGCTAAAAGGGCCTAATGAGCAAGACAATGAAAAAACTATACAGTAGTGAGAAAAAGATTAGGGATTTTTTATAGAGGATTAGGGATGGATAAAAATTCATGGGTTAATTATTCAAGACCTTTACCTAAAATCATATTTTTTTATAAAAATTTTTTATGCACACAAACATGCTAAAATTTGTTCTCAAAGTGATCTATTTAACATAGTGAAGTCTGTGTAGGGCGAAGATGTGAGATTGGTTTGTAAGACCAATATTGATATTAAAAATTGTAATGTATATTTTAAAATATTATATAAGTATTATTAAATTTCATGTAAATCCATGTTAATATCATAAAAAAATTCCCATAGGTGTTCTAAGACCTGATCTTCTTGACTATGCTTTTGGAGCTACAGACAGTTTTATGTGTATGAATGAGAATGTTGTTCTTCAATTTTTTTGCATAGATTTGATGAGTAAAAAACACATGAATTTGTTATTTAGGTCTATTAGGTTAATTTTAAATTTTTTTTATTTAATATAAACTCCTATGAATGTGTGAAAAGTCAAAGGCTTTTGACTGGGTTCTTAAGGCTTATGTGTAGTTCTAAGTGAACATATGAAGTTGATCAATTAGAGGTATTTTGCCCTATTTGATGAATTATAATGAAAATTATGTTGAAATTTAGGTAATTTATATCCTATAAATATTATTTTTTACTATTTTTATGTGGAAAATTTGAGTGTATGATTTAGATTTGTAAGATAGACTTTCTAGCAGTAAGGAGGCCTAATGGCGAGTATACCTAATTATGTGGTTCAAGGAGTTAAATGAGATAAATGGTGTTTATGAAATAAAATGAGATTATTATGGGTATAATTAAAGTTTTTATGAATTTTTTAATCAATTTTTTAAGGATCAAGTTATTCCATGGAGGCTTAAGTGAAATTTGTGCTTAGAGAAGGCTTAATTGCATTAGGTATCTATTAGGCCTAATGGTGGTCCTGGTTCTTAAGGGTAATGACCGACCTATGTGGTTGTTGTTTCACTTTTTAAATGTGTTTTTTGATATATTATTAATTTTATACATGTATTTATAGGTTCTTATATTACCAATATGGGTGAGATAAAGAGTTAAGTATAAAGAGAAGGTCTAATAGGACTAGTCTGACTAGTTAAGTTATTGAGTGTATGAGCAAATGATATAGAGTTTTGGAAACTAGTTAAATGGATTGAATATAATTATATAGTTGTGATGAATATTAAATTAATATATAAATATTTTTATTTAGGTGATGATCAAGGTCATTTGACCTAATTCTACCAAGGAAAGGGTTATTAATTAAGAAGGCCTAATAGGATATTTGAAAGAGATAAAACAGTGAGAAAAGAAAAAGAAGGAGGTCATTTAAATTGGGTGATAAATAGGTGTTCAAAGGTTATTAAAGGTTTAAGGTAGTTGAGTTGGTTCTGAGTTACCTAGTGAGTTGGAGCCTCCTTACATGTTGATGCTTATTAAAGGACTAGCTGAGTTGGTGCTTGACTATTGAAGGGTTAGTGCTCCTTGTGGGGTTGGTGCCTCACTAAATGTTTGATTCATTTATTATAGGAATATATTCCAAGTTTTTTCCTCACTAAAAAAAGTATTCATTTCTTATAGGACTATAGCCCAAGTTTTGCATCAATGTATTTTATCCCCCAAGAGGGTTTCCCACATATATCTTATATTCTTATGATTGTTTGATTTCATATATGCTTGTGTATTCATTGGTTAATGTATGTATGTATATTAATGATTCATGTATGTTAAGTGAAATTTAATGATTAATTTAATACAATTTATTCACCCCCTAGTAAATGTATTTCTAACATGACCTGGTAATTTCAATTCCTTGATGTATGACCATGATGGCTTATGTTTGAGTCTCCATATATGATTTCAAGTCCTCTATATAAGGGGAATACAATTTTTGCCTAGTATGTATTTTATTTAGGGAGTATACTTCATCCGTTTCTTCCATGATTATTCTTTTTATTGATCTATTTTCTATTTTACTCTTTCTCATCCTATGTACTAATGTAGTGGCTTTGTCAAACAGGGAGCTCACTATTGGTAATTATATTATCTTCAGATTGGGCCTCTTATATGGTGAGGTTCATAGTCCTTAGACCAATATGTAAGAGTGAGATTTGAAGGATTAAAGGACAATGCATCCACTTGAGTATGTTCTTTAGGTTCTTACTCAATGTGTGTAAGAGGATTGGGTATTTCCAGCCAAATAATCTTTGACCAATCTATGTTCCCATATTGTGACATTAGATGGACCACAAAGATTTGTTTCCTCCTAGGTTATTTCTTAGTTTTTACCATTATGATTACTATGGTGGGAGTGGAATAAGGTAAGGATAAACCCAACTAGGCATAAGGGGATGTGGATGGAGTGATAGATTGAGTAATAGAAGGAATGGACAGAACCAATGTCTATGGTGTAGATGTTAATGTAAAGGAAATGAAAGGGATGGAAACCATAGGGATAAAATTTATAATAGCAGAATGTGGAAGAGGTGTTGTGGTAGGTAGACTCATGGATGGGTGTAGAAACAATAGATTTGTAGAGAATGTCAACTAAGGAAAAAATGTGGAGACCACAAGTCCATGGGTTATTGAAACTATAGGTAAAGACATCAAATGGGAAAAACTCAAAGGAGCTATGAGCAAGGGGCATTTGCCAGATGAATCACCTATAATAAGTGATTTGGCCTTGAGTTATTATGAGATCATAACCTTTGTTGATTTAATCTCTTCCTCATCTACCTCCTAGGTTGGAGGGTTATATGGTTTATCCTTGGGATTCCTTTGACATATCTAGTTGTTATCCCTACCTATGGGCCTACGGACTATGATGGAAGAGAAGAGGGAATAGTTCTTAGCATTGGGGCTGAATTAGCCACTATTTCCTCTTTGATTTAATAATCCAAGCATATAATCCATGCTTCCACTTATGCACCACTTCTAACTATAGTTAATTCCTTAGCTAATTCTTGATTGAATTTAATCAATTTAAATGTTCAGGGTTAAACTAGGATCATTTATGTTTATTATTGTATTAAGGGAAGAAGTTGTTCCTCCTTAGCTTGTTCTTCTTCTTGTTATTCCTTTTCATCTCCATTAAGTTGTGCCTCAACTACCAACTACTGTTGGTCCTAAGGTTATATTTAAGATTGTTAGGGATTAGGCTCCTCTCTTTATGGATTTTGTGATTACCTCCCACTCTAGAAATTTGAGGATCTCCATCCTCCAAGAGGTGGATATCTAAACATTGACTCACTAAGTGTCAAGGATGGTTCTATTTGGATCACTCTCATAAATTCCTCACTTATCCCTGTAGTTTTAGCCCTTTATCTAACCTCATTGTCATCTTTGGAATTTAAGAAAATAAAGTCATGATTGATTGGCTTATGCTTGTAGTCAAGGTCAATGGTGTCAATTTTCTTTTAGACCTTGTCGTGAGGTTCCCAATTTATATAAGGGTGGGAAATGCATTAGCCTTCTTGTCATTGTTAGCCTCTCCAAATTATCTGTGAATGGTGTACTAA
This sequence comes from Torreya grandis, assembly GCA_037957365.1. Classification (NCBI taxonomy): domain Eukaryota; kingdom Viridiplantae; phylum Streptophyta; class Pinopsida; order Cupressales; family Taxaceae; genus Torreya; species Torreya grandis. Next base: position 1,835,115 of record JARHVA010003617.1, on the reverse strand, counting down.
ATTCACCCAATCATACCATGAGATCCATGGAAGTTAGACTTCTTGTTTTTAATTATCTCCTCTTCGATATTGTTCCAAATTTGATGAGCAATTTCCTACTTAGCTACCTTTTCAAAAATGAACTTTGGAAGCTAAAGAGGATATATGTAATCAAGATATAGTTAGTAGTCTCTAATGTTATTGGTCAATGTATGTGTTATGTTTGTATAAATTATTGATAATGGATCATTGTGGATAGCCATTCAAACCTAAGGATAAAGGCCCTCAATAATATTGATTATGATTTTTACACATGAATATATATGTAGAAATATATATTAGTCATGTATCCTATTTTTTATGACTTCAGTGTTGGGATCCCATAAGACTCCATTATGTTTATACATATTTCCCATGATTGCATCTAGTAGATAGGACATCATATAAAATTTCCATCCAGTGGCTACTTATTCTTCTATAAAATATTCTCTTAGAGGTGTGTGTTAATGATTTCCCCTAAAGTGTAGGTATACTCTAAGGTAGTTATAAGGTCTATAAGGGGAACCCATTCTAGGTGTACAAAGTAGATGCTAGCATGACCGAAGATCCAATTTAGCAGTGCCATCCCTACATGGATTCCTATTCTAAAATTGGTAATGGAGATAGGGATCTTAGAATTATCTTTCAAGTTGAACTTCTCTTTAGGTAGTATCCATTTTGAAAGAGCTCATTCTAGATGGTTAGCCTTTTTACATGTAACTATAGTATGCAAACCATATGTAACATCTGTAATAGACAAGCTTAAATACTTATTGAATAATTCTCTATATATACACACAACAATACTATCATTATCTACATAATGTAGATATCCTCCATACATAATTCTTCCTTCAAATAATAGACCTCATATCAAATAAATTCATGGCATTACCTCTAGTTTTGTAGTGGTATAGTGTAAGAATTGGTGTTTGAATGAGAGTAGGTCTGTTATTAGCTACTTCTATTCAACTATTATATCTTCCTCAAGTGAAAATGAATCCACATTCTTGACTACTTCCCACAACACTAAATAATTTGAATAATTCCCCTTGAATGTAGTAATATTGAACATAGTATCATGGTATTCTATAGAATCTTTAATTAAGAACCTATATGGTGATATAATTCCCTTGTAGTTCCTAGATGATTATGCCATTGTAACTCTACTAGGTACTAGTTTGTTACAATTTTTTGATAATGGCATCTCATCACTTAGTTAAATATCCCAATTCATATATCATTATCATAGAAATTATGGCTCTTGGGATCGATTGATACTAAGGTCTACTCAACCTAAAATGATAACATGATGTGAACTCAGTCAGGGCTCAATATAAATAGACCTCCTACATTAATTTCAAATTCATGTACCATTACTTGTTAATGTCTATGAGTTCATCACCTTCATTCAAATTGAATTTGATCACTTTATCCTGGTGTGCATGCCACATAGAATGCCTTATCATCTAGGGTGCCATGGTGTAACCTTCCACTCTTTCATTATGTCATTATATATCCTAGTCAATAAAAGTCAAACTTTAATTTTGGGCCTAAAGACTCTAAAGTATATAATTCCTTTTAAAAATATTTACTCCCAAAGTTTTCAAAACAAAGTTGTTAAAAAGAATCTTTTTAAACAGAATGTTTCTGAAACAAAAGTTCCCAATGCAAATATTTTTGATATAATATTTCTTGAAGACTAAGTTTCCATAGCGAAGTCTTTGATATGAAAGTTTCCAATGAGTAAGCTCCCAAAATCTAATACTAAAAATAAAGTTGTCATTTGAAAAACCTACCAAAGTAATTGCTATCGAGGAAAAAGGTTTTGAAGTAAAACTTCTCAAAAAGAATGTTCTTGAAATGAAACTTTTAATGACTAAATTTTTTAAAATAAAGTTACTAAAATAATTTTTCCTTACATAAAGTCATCGAAAGGAAAATTCCCAAAGTAAAGTCACTAAAAGGAAAGCTCTTGAAGTAAAGTCACCAATGAGAAACCTTCCACAAATAATATTTCCACAGTGAAACTTTCCAAAATAGAATTTTTTGACGAAAATTTCCAAAGGAATTATTCCAATAAAAAGTCTCTGAAATGAATTATCTAAAGAGTAAGTTTTAAAAATGAATTTTTTGAATACCTATCATTCAAAACCATTCTTCCCTTCTTTTCGTTAATGGGTTAGTCTAATCAAGTACACCAAAAGTATAACACAACATGATTTTACATTAAAAACATTGATTTTGTATAAGTATCACATGTATTATAACCCTCAAAATGCATAAGTATGCCTCCAATATATTCATTATTTCCAAAAAAATAAAGGGGTACCCATTTTTTAAAGAAAAAATATAGGGGTGTGTTGAATATAGCAAATGGTGACTCATAGTGGTGAATACTTGAGAGTTTTCAAGAACCCAAAATCCTTAGTTTTTCAATCCTAATATCAACCATAAATTTATCCTAAAATAAATGACTAAACCAAAAACAAAAAGAGACTCTTAATAATTCATTGAAACATACTAGCTCCATTTACACCTTGAATCTGTGTGTGAAAAGCGTTGTTATTTACCTCTTGTTTGATATTTTTGGATAAATACATAAGGTTAAGCTATAGGTTTAATTATTAATGGGAATTATGCATATAGATGTGGAGCTCAGGCATTGCTATACTACCAACCAAACATTCATATCCCCAAAATAGATACCTTAGATCACTTGTTCATCCTTCCTTCATATTTTTCATGATGTGTGATGCATTTATCCTATTTCATCATGTTGGATTTGAATCCTTTTTTATTTTATTTTGGATTATGTCTCTTTATTTTTCTCTTCTCTTCTTTTCTTTATTTTTGGAAAGGAGGAAAAGGTGACCATAATGAGCTAGTCTTACTTAAAATTTGGGTTTAATCAAAATGTCCCTGTCAATACTCATCTATGTCCATGATTATTACCTTGAAAAAGTGTTAATGTTATACATACATTTGATCTAAGGGAACAAGGAAAGTTTTCTAAATTTTCATAGAATTATTGGAGTAACTTTCAAATACCTGATGAAATCATTGTTTTCAATACATATTCATGGCTAACTCTCTCATTGCTCAACTAAAATATAAATATTGAACTTCAGTATGTATTACCCCCTAATTAGGGTTGAATTAAAAATACCTCAAACTATGTCTCATTATACTAGGATCAACAAGAATTTTACTGTCATGAAATTAAAAGGAAACTATTCTACAAAGAAAGAAAATACCAAAAGAAAAAACTTATTCTAGAAAATACAAACTAATCTAATGAAAGCAAATAATAGAAATCAAGAGACTAATTAATAAATGAAGTCTAATATACTCCTAACTCTACTAAAATGTCTTATTGTTATTCATAGACCTCTCTAGATGGATTAGCCATGAAGTAATGCTTTAAAAACTATCTATTAAATAGATATGTTAGATCATTTTTTAGATCCTTTAAATGAAAAACATTATTACCCAAAATTTCAAAAATTTGATATGGTCCTATTTATAGTGGGGTAAACTTATCATGAATTCATTTCTTCTCATGGGCCTTAATGCATAGTAGCACTAAGTCAGAGATTCTGAAAGCTTTGAATTTTTATCTTTTGTCAAACCATCTCTTGACCACATCCTAATTCTTACCAAATATCTACAATGATTTATCCTAGGAGTCTTCCATTTAAATGATATATAACAATCTTGACTCTATTTTTTCATTAGGCTCATAGTATTCTTTCACTAATTGATATGTTGGTATTTTTAACATGATTGAGAACATAGGCTATTTCTATATACTAGTAGATATGGAAAATCTTTGAGGGCCTACTTATACCTCATATTGTCTACTAAAGTGTATACTTTAGCAGGTTATACCACTCCATTGGTTTATCTATAGATAACTCTTGATTGCATCTATAATATTTTTATTGTTTGATTCAACCAATCCATTCCTTTATGGGTAATGATTTTAGGATGATCTAATTATCATGGGCCCACTCAATGAACTCAATTGATTGAAATGTTGGCCCATTATCACAAACCAAAGAGATGGCAGTGCCAAACTTGGTTGCGATATGTTCTTCAAGAAAAAATATCACATCTTGGAATTTAGAGTTCTTGGTGGCTATTGCCTCTATCCATCTAGTGAAATAATTTATACTAAGAAGCATGAACTTATGTCTAGCTATGGAATTCAAATTGGTTAATCTAATTAAATCTAGGCCCCATTGGGTGAATGACTAACCTTAAATTATAGGTTGTAGTGACATGGTTTCATGTACTTCTCTCTTGGATAACACCTGGCATTCATAGGACATCCTTACATGGAAATGAGCATCCTTAAAAATTATAGGCTAGTATTATCCCCTTTTGAGTATTTTATGTGTTGTAGTATTACCATATGGATGATCATTAACTATCTTTTGATGTAAATTATCTAAGATTTGTTGATCTTCTTCTCTTGATACACACCTTATATAAATTCCTTCATATTTATTTCTATATAGAACCCCCTTTCTAATCATATATGAGCATCCTTGAGCAATAAAGTTCTCTTTTTCTCTCTTTTGAGTTCTTGATGGCATGTTCCAATGAGAAATAATTGGATAATACCTAAATACCAATATTATTGGGAGACTTATATCTAGTAGACATATTTGATAGTAATGCATGGTTCTGGTCCATTCATCAATTAAACTATGCCTTATCCTCTAACAATCTTAGATAGTTTGATTTCAATGTCAAACTCCTATAGTTTAACCATCCATTTACCTCTATGTTCCCCTAATTCATTATTTCCAAGCATGATCTTGATAGATGGATCTGGTACTATATAGATGATTTTATTCTATAGGATGTAATGCATAATTTTTTTGACTACCTTAATGAGAGAAAATATTTGATTTTTCAATCAGTGAATACTTAAGATCTACATCTTTTAGGTTAGTGCTCATAAATGCAATTAGATGTTCACTTTATTCCCTTTTATGAATGAGTATTATAGGAAAGCTATGGTTTGAGAGGAACGAATACAAGTAAAATTTCTTGGTGAAATCAAGGCTTATCAACACTGAGGCTTATGAAATAGCCATTTTTGTGTCTTGAAAGGAATTATTAACTTTAGACATTCACTCTAATTTGGCATTATATTTGATCATTACACTCAAAGGTCTAACAATCTACACAAATCTTTATATGAATTTCATTAAAAATTTATCTTTCCAAAGAATGATTTGATATCTTTTTTGTTATTTAAAAACATTATCTTTGATATCCCCTAAATCTTGTCTAGTTTAATAGTGATCCCATCCTTGGTAATGATGTGGCCAAATAATTTGCCTTAAATAATGCCAAATATGTTTTTATTAGGGTTAAGTGATACCCCAAACTTTGTGCACCTCTTAAAGATAGACTAAAGATGGTCAATATGATCGGCTCTATTTTTAGAAAAAATAGTGAGATCATCCATATATATAATGATGCACTTCCCTATCAATCCCTGGAATACATGATCCACTACCCTTTAAAAAGTGGCTCCAATTTTGATCAATCTAAATAGCATTTTCTTGTATGCATATGTTCCTCATTTCATATTAAATGTCATTTTCAACCTATTTTTTGTTAACCAACACTTGATTATAACCTAAAAATCCATCCAAAAAAGACATCATCTTAGAGCCACTTACCATTTATATTACCTCATATAGGGAGGTCAAAGGGTAATTTTTCTTCTCCAAAACTTTATTTATATTTTTAAAGTTGACACAAAGTCTAATATTGCCACTCTTTTTCCTAAATTGAATTGGAATGGCCACCCAAGTTGAATGTCTAATTTGGAAGATAATACTAACATTCATTAGTTTTTCTACTTCCTTCTGAATTAGTGGTTCCAAGATGAGATTAACCAACCTCCGCCTTTTCCTAAATTATCTGTGATCAAGATTGATTGAAATTGAATGGGTCATAATTCTATGATTAAAAACACTTAAGTCCTCATAATTCCACGCAATTAAATATTTGTATATGATAATCAATTATTTGACTCATTACCTCTTTGTAGGTGTGCAACTTAAGATAATATTGATGAAGTACATATTATTTTCATTCCCAACATTTTTTACACTAAATTTGGATTCATTTACCTTTAACTACCTCTTTATTTGAGCCTGAGGATATGTGTTGAAGATCCTTTCCATGGCAACCATTCCCAATGGGAGTCAATTCTCCTTCAGTTGGATAATGTTTTCCTCCTCTAATTCTTGATGGTTCATGTGGTTTTTTATCCATGATAAATTATCTAATATTAGAACTATCCTAAATTTATCATAAACTAGACTATTTATTGGTCATCATCAAACACTTAAAATTTTTCAACATTGTCTGGTATTGAGGGACTCTATACTAATTCAATGGAGAGATTCTAGATTTATGACTCCTGTAAGGGTGCCAATTTTTTTTTTGAAGTGGCCAATAAACTGGTATCTCTATTTTATTCTCTTGGGATATAGACTATGTTGAAATCTTCAAATTATTCTTTTAAATCCTAGTATTTATGCTTGTACTTATTCAAATATGACAACTTACACTAGTATTTATTCCTTAACAATTTTACCATGAGCTTAGAGTCTCCATATACCAACAATTTTTTGACATTGTTCTTGAGGGTGAACTATAATCCTAGAATCAAGGGTTTATAATCCACTCCATTATTGGTACATGGTAGTTAGAGCCTATATGCTACCAATATTTTTTCTCCTTTAAGATTGATCAATTTAATACCCACACTTGATCCCTACTTAGATATATCTCCATATAAATGTAGGGTACATAATTAGAAAGTGCCCATAATATCTTTAGGTGCTTCATGCTTTGTAGAGATTGTATAAATCCTAAGCCTAAAAGATTTATAACTTACCTCCTCATTGGAAATATTATATTACATAATAGGATGTTTCATTTTTGGCTCTTATTTAATTCTAATATGATTGGATATGCCTCTCCATGACAACAAAATGCATGAAAATTTCATGGAAAGATATATATTTAGATTTTTTGGCCAATCTATACTCAATAACAATCCATAACCTTCAAGAACGTCCACTAGAAATATATTGATAGTCATCTACACTCTTAATTATGGTACAAACTAAATTACTATGTCATTCATATCTCCTAACATGGGCACCACTATTTTATCAAGATATGACACAATCCTCTTAGATGGATTTGGTGTTAAACCAAGCTTCTACCAAATGGAATTTGGCATCATGAATTTTGAAGCTCCTGAATCTACCAGATAGTTGTGTATATTCTTGCTAAATTCTCAAATAGTCAATAAGAAAGGGGGAAATTTTGGTTTGTTTTTGTACATGACATTCATTTTGACTACCTTAGACTTTTTTATAATAGACTTGCCTATGTTGGACTTCCATAAGAGCTCTTTCTTCTATGTGATATGTGTTAGTTCATGAAGAGTAATGTTGGCCTTAATATTCTTCATATCCTCTATGACAATATATTCCCCTTTATTTTGTTCCTCTTTATACTAAGGATGATCATTCCCTTTATGGGAGGAGGATTATTATCAACCTTGGGATGTTGTAAATATTGTCATTGATGTCAAAGGTCTAGCATTATTGGTGATAAAGGCCCCATTGCATTTAATGATGTTTTTAATAGTAATATCTTGGCTAATGTGTGTTAATATTTATTTAATATTAACTAATATATTTTTGGTTGCATAAAGTCAAAAGAAGGGCCCATGGAGAAGTCAAAGAGTCATGGGGTAAAGATAAAAGAAGAATGGGATGCATTTTCCCATGAAGAGTCATCTTGAGGAATTCCAAGAGTCACCAACTGAATACAAAAGAGGAAGGGTGAAATTTCTCATGAAGGGACACTTCAAGGAATATGAAAAGTCACCAAGATAAAGACAAAATAGGAAAGAATGCTTTTGCTTATGAAGGTTCACCATATGACTTTTCAAATGCAAGGATACGAAGGGTCATACAAGTTTAACATCATTTTCCATGAGGATTGAAGGGTCACAAAGGGTAAAGGCCAAAGGTCATTTGGAAAGCTATAAATAAAGGCTTGAGAAGCCATTTGTAATATGAAATATAGATTATGATTTGTAATTATTATATCTAGCTTAGAATAGCAAAAGAGAGAGAGGAAAGAGATATTGTAATGAACTATCATTTATTGAGATAACAACATTGAGAGATAGTTGTGTGGTATACACAAAAGGGGTTGGTGCTCTTGTGGGTTGGTGCTCATGAATAGTTGTTATGTTGGTTCTCAGTAATGGGGTTGGTGCTCCTATGTGTTGTTGCTCATGAATAGTTACTATGTTGGTGCTCAGTAAAGGGGTTGGTTCTCCTATGGGTTGGTGCTCATGAATAGTTGTTGTGTTCGTGCCCCTGCAAGTTGGTGCTTGCAAATATTGTAATTTGAGTTGGTGCTCATTCATATACTTGAGATTGTTTTCCATGATTTTTCCCACATTGGTTTTCTACATTGAATTTGGTGTGTCTCTCTATCTTGTGTGGTGTTTATTATTTCAATTTTATTGCATATATTGAATGTATGGCTAAGTGGAATTTGATTAATGAAAAGTTTATAAGATTTATGATATACTGATTCACCCCCCTCTCTTAGTATATCCCATGCTTAACAATTGGTATCAAAGTAGGTTCCTTTTGAAAAAGTTTTATAGCTTGAAGGTAGATCGGGAAAGCACAAGATGGCCAAGTAGCTAAAGAAGGAGAATCAACAGTTGAAATCTATGGTTGAGGTTATTAAAGAATAGGTGTGTATCTTAGATTATAAGTTGGATATAAAAGTAAAATAAAATAATATATTTATTCGGATCTTAAGAATCATCTAGAGGTTGCAAATTCAAGTTTTAAATCAAAAGAAAAAGAGACTATAGTCATGGCCATGCATGAAGATGCCTCTACAATAAAAAGTATAGATGATCGAGAAGAAGAAGAGGATGAAACCAAAGTGAATCTAGAAGGAGAAATCATTTGTGCCTTAGAAGAGTTAAAATATATTGAGAAGAAAAAATGAAGATTAAGGTGCTAGATTGAGAAAAATGAAAAGGAGTCAAAGGAAATAATTGAAGATCTACAAGAACACTTTGAAAAAGATAAGAATAATGAAGAATATCTAACAACATAGTTTAAAATAGTAAGAAAAGAATGTGAAAGGTATGTTATTGAAATTGCTTTTTTTAAATCAGATCTTGATAAAACAAATAAAGCAATCAATGATAAAGCAGCCAATGATTCAAAATTTGAGAATAGAACTAATATGTTGAATAGGATATTAGAAAGTTAAAAGCAAATATCAGATAAGATAGGTATCAGATTTGAAAATAAAAATAGCTATGTTGAAGCTCTTACAAAAGAGGAAATAAAAAGGGAAGAAGTGAAGAATACAGAGGACATATCAAAAAAAGAAGGGTGGAGGGAACAAAGCTACAAAAGGCAATCAGGTTAGAGATACACAAATGGGTCTTCTTTTTATGGTTACTTTTTTTATTGTAATGGATATGGTCATAATAAATTATAATGTTGAAAAAGAGCTGATAGTTTCATAAATAAGGAAAAGGAAAGTCATGTAGAGTCAAGCAGAAGCTATAACTCTTTTGTTCCTCTATCAAGTTTTGATGAAGAGGCCATAATATGTTACAAGTGTAAAAACTTTAGACACAACTCAGTATTTTAGAAGCATTTTTGAGTCAGTCAAGAAGGACCAAAGTTTTAAGGCTCCATTCATTAAGAAGAAGGTTCAGACATGTTCATGGTAGAAGAAACAACCTGAAGATTCTATGTTGGTTCAAACAAATTTGCATGCAATAAATGAAGATCATACATGGTTCATTGATAGTGTATTTTCAATGCACATGATAGAATACAAGATCACGTTCATAACCTTGAAGAAAATCAATATTGGCATAGTGAAATTTGGAGACAATACCACTACCAAATTTGTTGGAAAAGGTATGCTACGTTTAGATAATGGTAGAACTAAAACTAAAAATGTTTTATATGTAGAAGGTATTAAGCATAATCTTTTGAGTGTAAGGAAAATGTGTGATCAAGGGAACACACTAAATTTTTATGTAGAAGGTTGTGAAATTAAAAGAAAAGATTCATATTTATTGGTTGTAGATGCTCAGAGAATAGGCAATAACTTGTACATGTTATCAGACATTAAAGGTCAAAGATGTTGTTTGAGTCAAATTGAAGAAAGTTGGCTATGACACAGGAGAATGGGGCACATAAATTTTGAAAATATTATCAACATCAGAAAAAATCAAGAAGTCAAAAATCTTCTAAAGATTACAAAGCTATCTGACACGCTTTGTGAACCTTGTCAGCATGGGAAGTAGGCTAGAAGGTAATTTAAAACAAAAGAGTAATTGACCACTCAGATGCTAGAGCTTTTTCACACTGACCTATGTGGATTTATCAAGACTCAAAGTACTCAAGGTGAGAAATATTTCATGTTTATTATTGATGATTTTTCACTTATGACTTGGGTAATGTTTTTAAAGAAAAAATTAAAAGCTTTTAGACATTTCAAAGAATTAGTTGAGAATGAAACTAGTTTAAATATTAAGTGTCTAAGATCAGATCGAGGATGAGAATTCATGTCATATCAATTTATTGAGTTTTGTGAAGATAATGGAATAAAGAGACATTATTCAGCTGCCAAAACTTCACAACAAATTGGAGTCATTGAACAAAAGAATAGAATAGTTTAGAAGATGGTGAGGACAATGCTAAATGAATCCAAGATAGTAGATAAACATTGGAGAGAGGAAATTGCTATAATAGTACATATTCAGAATAGAGCATTATTCAAAGTCAATAGTGACAAGACTCCTTATGAGCCATGGAAAGACAAACCAACAATAATTTATTATTTCAAAGTTTTCAGTAGTAGATGCTTCATAAAAAAACCAATGAAAAACTTGGAAATTTTGAATCCATAGAATCTTAAGGTATATTTCTTGGTTATTCTTTCAAAATTAAAGCTTATAAATGTTATAACAAAATAACCAAGATTTTTTTGAAAGTGTAAGTGTTAGGATAGAAGAAGATGGAACACAAAGAATCAGTGATCCAGTAGACATTCTTGAAATCATTGAAGAGGAAGGTTTTGAAAAATCAGATGAAGATGAGGAGAAGGAGAAAAAGGGCACCAAAACTCCATCCAAATATGTTTAGAAAAAGTCATAATGAAAGTGACATCATTAGGGACATAAATGAAGGAATTTTCACTAGAAGAATGATGGTAAGTGAATATGAGCAAGTTAATTTCTCTTTGTTATCCAAAATTCATCCTAGAACTTTTTCAAAAGCTAGACATGATAAGCATTGGATTAAGGATATGGAGGAATAATTAAATCAGATAGAAAAGAATGATACTTGGGAATTAGTGCCTAGATCAAAAGATCACAATGTGATAGGAACAAAATGGGTTTATATAAATAAGTTAAATGAAAATGGAGAAGTGACTAGAAATAAAGTAAGATTAGTATGTAAAGGATATGCTCAGATTGAGGGAGTAGATTTTGAAGAAAATTTTGCACCAGTGGTAAGGTTAGAGGATATTATAATGTTTCTTGCATATACAGTGTTTAAAATTTTCAAAGTGTTCCAGATAGATGTCAAATCTACCTTCCTAAATGGGAATCTTGAAGAAAAGGTCTACATTGAGCAACTTGAGGGATTTATTCTCTCAAATATTAGTAACCATGTATGTAGATTGAAGAAAGCATTGTATGGATTGAAACAAGCTCCTAGAGCTTGGTATGCAAGACTTGATAAGTACCTGTAAGATCAAGGTTTCAAGAGAGGATTTGTTGATAGTAATCTCTACATCAAAATAGATGGTGAGAATCAATTGATTGTTGTGGTATATGTTGATGATATAATTTTTGGAGGAAACATTGAAAAGATGATAAAAGAATTTTATGATAGAATTCAAAAATAATTTGAGAAGTCTATGCTTGGAGAATTGTCAATTTTCTTAGGATTGTAAATATTTCAGTCAGATAAAGGAATTTTCATATCTCAAAGTAAATATGCCAAGGAAATGTTGAAGAAATTCGGTTTTGAGGATTTTGCACCAGTTGGCACACCAATCTGTATAGGAAATAAGGTAAGCAAGGATGAAGATTCACCTGTTACAGATCAATATTTGTATAGATCTATGATTAGTAGTCTTTTATATTTAATAGCATCAAGGCCAAACATCATGCATGTAGTATGTATGGTTTTAAGATATCAATCATCTCCAAAAGAGAGTCATGTTCAGTTGGTGAAAAGAATATTCAAATATATCAAGGGGACATTGGATTATAGATTATGGTATCCCACAGGTAGAGATTTTACTTTGGTTTCTTATACAGATTTAGATTGGGTAGGGTGCTTGGATGATAGAAAGAGTACAAGTGGAGGAGATTTCTTCCTTGGTGATAGCTTAGTATCATGGTTAAGTAAGAACCAAAATTCAATATCACTTTCTACAGCTAAAGCAAAATATATTGTAATAGTATTGTGTTGTACTCAAGCACTTTTGATGAAGCAAACCTTGGAAGATATCAAGGTAAAGTATGATGAACCTATTTCTTTTTTTTGTGATAACACAAGTGCTATAAATATTTCAAAGAATCTAGTGATGCATTCAAGAACAAAACATATTCCCATTAGATATCTCTTCTTGAGAGAGCAGGTTGAAGATCAATAAGTTAAGATGGAGTATATCATTAGTACGGAGCAAATTGTAGATATTTTCACAAAGGCACTACCAAAAGACACATTTGAGTATCTATGAGAGTTGGGAGTAATTTCTTTTACTTCCTACCATTGAGGTTTAGCATCAATTGAGGGGGAGCTCAGTGTTAGCTCCAAGTAGGCCCTTTGCCATTGATGTCAAAGGGGGAAAATAATAGGTACAGGTATAGGTGTAGGTACATGGAATAGGTACATGTTGCTACAGTAAGGAGTTACTGTACATTTTTTAGATGATATTATGTGAAAGTTTTAATATGTGGCAGTTTCAGGTTGAGGTTGCCATTAACGACAAAGGGGGAGATTGTTGGAAATATTGTCATTGATGTCAAAGGTCTAGCATTATTGGTGATAAAGGCCCCATTGCATTTAATAATGTTTTTAATAGTAATATCTTGGCTAATGTGTGTTAATATTTATTTAATATTAATGAATATATTTATGGTTGCATAAAGTCAAAAGAAGGGCCCATGGAGAAGTCAAAGAGTCATGGGGTAAAGACAAAAGAAGAATGGGACACATTTTCCCATGAAGAGTCATCTTGAGTAATTCTAAGAGCCACCAAGTGAAGACAAAAGAGGAAGGGCATAATTTCTCATGAAGGGACAAATTGAGAAATATGAAAAGTCACCAAGATAAAGGCAAAAGAGGAAATGATGCTTTTGTTTATGAAAGGTCACCATATGACTTTTCAAATGTAAGGATATGAAGTGTCATGCAAGTTTGGTGCCATTTTCCATGAGGATTGAAGTGTCACAAAGGGTTAAGGCCAAAGGTCATTTGGAAAGCTATAAATAAAGGCTTGAGAAGCCATTTGCAATATGAAATATATAGAGTATGATTTGTAATTATTATATCTAGCTTAGAAGAGCAAAGGAGAGAGAGGAAAGAGATATTGAAATGAACTATCATTTTTTGAGATAACAACATGGAGAGATAGTTGTGTGGTATACACAAAAGGGGTTGGTGATCCTATGGGTTGGTGCTCATGAATAGTTGTTATGTTGGTGCTCAGCAAAGGGGTTGGTGCTCCTATGGGTTGGTGCTCATGAATAGTTATTGTGTTGGTGCTTAGCAAAGGGGTTGGTGCTCATGAATAGTTGTGTTGGTACTTGATAAAGGGTTTGGTGCTCCTACAAGTTAGTGCTTGAGAATATTGTAGTTTGAGTTAGTGCTCATTCATATACTTGAGATTGTTGTCTATGGTTTTTCCCACATTGGGTTTCCATGTTAAATTTAGTGTCTCTCTCTATCTTGTGTGGTGTTTATTATTTCAATTATATTACATATCTTGAATGTATGGTTAAGTGTAATTTGATTAAGGGAAATTTTACAAGATTTATGATATACTGATTCACCACCCCCCTCTTAGTATATCCCATGCTTAACATGTGATTTGGAGGGATAACCATATTATTAGGAGGATTAGAGTAGTGAATGACTACCTATTCCTCAAATTGTAATTTTTTTTTGAACTACTAGATTGCATGCACTTCATCATAATTATCTTTTGGAATGTTATCAACTTCACTAGGGAAGGGAGACTCAAAAGTATCTAATATCATAGTTGAACTAGAACAGCTAGATTCATGAGGCAAATCTAGAGAATTAATCATTTGATCTTGTCTGATCATCTCCCTATAGAATATTTCAAAGGTTATGCCAAATTATATAAAGTCTATCCCTCTATATTGAGACATGTTATGAACCCTAAACCAATTAGGAAAATCCATTTCCATAATATTGATCTCTAGTAGCTTATTGGATTATTGTTGGTCTACATTGTTATTGGTCTTATTAAAAGGCCTTTTGTATCATAGAAAGGCATAATTGTCATTGTAATTTTGAGTATTGGTATTGCCCATCCTCTTTTGCATATTCAAAAAGTCATTGCTTAATTTTTGATCCATCTTTTGTATAAAATCCAATTTAGCTTTGTTAGAATCTAAACCTTGATCAACTTCTACATTGGTATGATTCTACTACTAATTATTCTTTTGAGCATGATTATTTAAGAAAACATAGTTTTGATTTGTTGTTTGTTACATCAGGGGTGGTAGAGTGTATAGTTGGTTTTGATTGAATGTAGTAGCATTTTGGTTTGCACATGGAATTGTGTTCAAAGATGACATCCTATTATTAAATTCTTGACCTCCTAGATTATATGGGCTGAGTTTTGGATTAATCTATTTGTCAATATTGATCATTTCTTGGAAGTCCAAAGCTAGTAGTGGTAGCAACATCTCTTCACAAGAACACAACAGTGATAGGATCCAAGGCATTCTTATATATTTTAAGTGTTAGATTCTCATCAGGATTATAAGTGGCATTTAATCATGTGTGCATCTTTTATAATATCTCATTGAAGGATCTAATAGACTCATTATGTTCCCTTTTCATGATGGTAAAGGGTTGATATACATGACTTGGATTAGTTACTTGTCTTAATTTCATATGGAAAGTACTTGTACATTCTTCCCATGAGGTGATGGAATTTTATTGTAGATTAAGATACCAATCATAAAAAGATTATTGCAATGTAAATGGAAAAAGTCTACATGAAACATATTCATAGATAATATTCATTAATCTCAAGGTGGGATTAAAATATTTGATGTGTTCTTCATCTATCATTCCACTTGAAGGGTAGAAATTAGGTAGATACTTTTCTAGATTCCTAAGTAAATCATGTTGGTCCCAAGAGATAGCAATAGTGGATCTAATTAACCAAGATTGGGTCATAGGAATATTCACAGATAGGATATTCCTTATAGGATAATGTGTTAAGGCTCTATGTACCTAAGGGATGATAGGTATGGTTCTAAGACTTATAGAGTGTTAAAATTGTGAAATCAAACTACTAATTGGGCCCTATACCTTATTAACCTCCTAGGTGTCTCTTTAATGATGGGTTCCCTCCTTATTGGAAGAGCATGCAAGTGTGCCCTCCTTTTAGTGTCATTTTTTTCTCTTTTTATTGATGTGGGTTTTATGCACACATTAGAGAGTTTTAAATGAGGTAACCTCTAACATTTTGGGATCTCTATGGAACTATGTTCCAATCTAGGGTATGAGTTGTAGGTATGTGGTTGGAACAACTAGGTGGTGGAATAACAGGTTAAGATTGTGGGTTATTCACCCAATTTTGTGGGTAGATGTGTGGTCTCTAATAAAATTAAAAATAACTATGTGAGTTTTATGGATGAAGGACTAATATATGGTGGGTAGATCACAAAGAAAGTTCAAAAGAGGGAAGGGTAAGACAAAGAAAGATTATATGCTTTCTGAATAAGAATTTCTTAGTCTATCTCTTTGGATAGGATAAGTCTCTCAAATACAAATGTTTTTGGTTTATAGCTATTTCTCATTTACAAACAAACATGGATGGGAGTTAGGGTATTCAGATATAGGGTTATTTTAGGTTTAAACTAAAGGTTTCTCCTTTTATGGCTATTGTTACATACCTTTATACAAGAGATTATAGCTCATACCAAGAAATGATCTAAGGTAGCTATTACTCACACCTAGAATACTATATCAAATGAGAGACTTATGCACACTTTAGATTATTGATTCAACCTATAATAAATATATAAATCAATGAAACATAACAATATTTAATAGCTATAACACATCTGGCATTAATCAATCATAAGCATATAATAGTCAAATTCTTCCATAATGATTGCACACATTAGAATTATTTAACCAATTTACAAACTAAAGAAACTTAAATTTCATAAACATAGAAAGGGAAGAAGATAAAATAAACATAATTGTATGACAGTAAATATCCTTGATATCTTCCTATATTTAATTCAAAAACATTGACCTTTTAAAAGAGGGTTACAGCTTGTATGTATAGACTTGGGGAAGGGGTCACCTCATACTTCAAGATTAGAACATTTTTTTTACATATCGATAGACTATAAGATAAGTCTGAGTTACATAAAGATGCATTAAAAATAACCTAGACATTCAATGTATGCATAATGCTAAAAAAAATAGTTAATTATAACATAAATAATTAACTACGACTTATACTATTTTGTTATGTTAGTTACATGCAAAATGCGCAAAATTAGCCAATCTAAATTAGCTCTCAATTTGCATGTTTCAAAACTAATGTGAGAACTATCATAGAATTGGTAGTAGCTACCTTCATAGTAACTAGAAGTGAACTTGAAGATTCTCTAGTGGTATGAACTATAGTCATCATGGGAATATTACTCTAAAGTGGCATTGCCATGAAAATTGTCATTACTGGCAGAGTAGGTGGAGTTGGCATAGTAGAACTAGTGGGTTGAAAATGTTGAGTAGCTTTATTCTTTGCATCTAAGTTGTGGTAGTGTTTGAAGGCCTTAACATGTTTTGTTATGATTATACTCATATCAAAGAGAGATGGTTTATTTACCCTTCTAGTCTCTCCCATTAGCTTATTATGCTCCACTTTGGTTGATCTAAATCTAATGCTTAATACTTGTGCCTCTATGGCTTTATTCCTCACCACAATTGACTTAGCATTTATGTCTTATAGGATCAAACCTTGAAGGCTCTATTTGAAGTTGTTAGGGGCTTGTTTCATCTTTTGGTTGAATTTAGATCTACTCACTAGCATTTCTCAATTATATCAAATAGTATCTAACTCCAGTCCTAAAAAAAAAATTTAGACCTCTTTCTATTGTTCGGCCAATTTATTGACCAATGCCTCTAAAGATAGAACCCAGTCTTGGGCCTCTTAGATACTTATCAATGCTAAGTTTAGAGCATTATATGCCTCTAATAGATTAATCAAATCCATATGGATGAAAGCCTTATTAGGTGTATATATAACTATAAATTTCATCTTGTTGTCATCTTCCTTGTGGCTCATGAACAACTAGGTTATCTTATTGACATGTGAAGCCAAGTTGACTCTCAAAGAATAAATGGAATCAAGAATTTCATACAAATCTAGGGTAACATCTTGTACATATTGCTTAATTCCATGAGGAATCTAAATTAATTATTTTTTCTCTTTGGGTGTCTCTAACTATTCTTTGATCTCTTCTCTATCCATTTTAGTTCCTTGATGTATGGCCAGGATGGCTTCTATATGGGTATTCATATATGATTTCAATTCCTCTATATAAGAGGACTAGACCTTTTGCCTATTTTATCTTTTACTTAGGGCATATACTTCTTCCCTTTCTTCCATGATTAGGCTTCTACTTGAGCTATCTTCTATCTTCCTCTTTATCACCCTTTGTACTGATGTAGTGGCTTTATCAAATAGGGAGCTCACTGTTAGAAATTCCATTATCTTTAAATTGGGCCTCTTAGAGATCGAGGCTCCTAGTTCCTTATCCCAACCTATAAAAGTGAACTTTGAGGTATTATAGGACAACACTTCTACTTAAGCATGTTCTTCAGGTTCTTTCTTAGTGTGTGTGGGAGGATTGGGCATTAAAGGCCAAATAATCTTTAACCTATCTATGTTCCCATATTGTGGCATTTGATGGACCACAAAGATTGGTTGCTTCCTAAGTGCTCTCTTAGTTTTTACCACTGTGGTTAGTATGGTGGGAATGGAATAAGGAAAGGATGAACTTAACTAGGTAGAATGGGATTTAGCTAGAGTGATAGATTAAGCAATAAAAGGAATTCATAGAACCAATGTCAATGGTGTGTATGTTAATGGAAGGGAAATGAAAGGGATGGAAACCATAGGGATAAAATATATAGTAGTAAAAGGTGGAAGAGGTGTTGTGGTAGGTAGACTCATGGATGAGTGTAGAAATAGTATACCTATAGATACTATCCACTATGGAATGAATATGGAGACCACAAGGCTAGGGGTGATAGACACTATAGGTAAAGACATTAAATGGTAAAAACTCAATGGAGTTGTTAGTAAGGAGCCCTTACCAAATAAGTCACCTATGATAGGTGCTTTGGTTTTAAATTATTTTAAGCTCAAAAAATTTACCTATTATATCTCTTCCTCATCTACCTCCTATGTTGGATGGGTCTGTGGTCTTTCCTTTGGCTTCCTTTGATATGTATTAGTTGGTCTCCTTACTTGCGGGCCTATGGAAAGTGATATAAGAGAAGAGGGAATAATAATTGGCTTTGGGGATAAAGTATCCATGGTTTCCTTTTCATCTAAGGAATCTAAGCATATAATCACTTATTCCACTTATATACTACCTCCAGTTGTAGTTAACTCCTCAATTAAATCTTGATTGACTTTAATTAATTCAACTATTGAAGGTTGAATTTGGAGCATTTGTGATTGCTATTGTGTTGAGGGAGGTAGTTGTTCCTACTCAACTTGTTTTTCTTCTTCTTATTATTCCTTTTTAAATCTACTTAGTGTTGCCTTAACTACCAATTATTGTTAGTCTTGAGGCTATATTTGAGCTTACTAGGGATCAAACCCCTATCCTTCTAGTTGTCATGATTTCCTCCCACTCTATAAATGTGAGGATCTCCATCCTCTAAGAAGTGGAATTATAAACATTACTTCATTGACTATCAAGGATGCTTCTAATTGGATCACTCTCAATAATTACTTAATTATCCCTATAGTTGTATCCCTTTATTTAACCTTATTGTCATCTTTGGGATTTAATAAAACAAGTCATGATCGATCGTATCATGCTTATAGTCATCGTCAAGGGTGTGACTTTTATTTTGGACCTTTTTGTGAGGTCTTAGTCTCTGTGAGGAAGGGTGGGAAATGCATAAGCCTTCTTAGTGTTTTTAGCCTCTCTAAATAGTCTGTGAATGGTGTAAAACATTATCCCAATGGTAAAATGAGATCCATGTAAGGTGGCCTTCTTCTTTTTGGTTAGTTCCTCATTGATGTTGCTATAAAATTGATGAGAATTTTTATTCTCATATACCTTATCCAAAATGAACTTTGGAAATGAATAAGATCTAACTTAAGACCCACCACCATGATTATTGTGTAATAAAGATATATCCAATAATCTCCATTGTTATTGGTTAGTGTTTTTTCTATGCTTGTATAAATTACTAACAATGGATCATTGTGGATAGCCATCCATACTTGAGGATAAAGGAATTTATTAATATTGATTATGTTTATAGTATATGAATATATATACACAAAACTATAGTAGTTACATATCTTGTTTTTTATGACTTTGTTATTCGGTTCCCACGTAACTCTTTTATGTCTATACATAGTGCACATGATTATATATAGTAGATAGGACATCATATATAAATTGACACCCATTAGCTTCTTATCTGTCTATAAAATCTACTCTTGGAGGCATGTGTTAATGATTTCCCCCAAAGCACAGGTATGTTCTAAGGTAGTTAGAAGGTCTATAAAGGGAACCCATTCTAGGTGAATGAAGTAGAGACTAACATGACCAAAGATCCTATTCAATAATTCCATACCTATGTGGATTCCCATTCTAAAAATATCAATGAGGACATAGATTTTGGCATGTTATTTCAAGGTGAACTTATCCCTAGGTAGTAGCCATTCTGAAATATCTCATTCCAGATGGTTAGACTTTTTTCATGTAACTACAGTATGCAAATCATATGTAACATCTACAATAAGAAAGATTAAATACCTATTAAATGATTATCTAGATATACACATGACCATAGTGTCATTGTATATGTAATTCAAATATCCTCCATCCATGATTATTCCTTTAAATAATAGACCATATAAAAAATCGATGCATGGCATCACCTCTAGTTTTGTAGAGGCATAGTGTAGGGATTGGCACTTAAATGGGAGGTCCTTTATTATATGCTTGTATTTAACTGTTATATCTTCCCAAGTGAAAATTAATGCACATTATCAACTACTTTCCATAGTGCTGAATAATTTGAATAATGTCCCTCAAATTTAGAAAGCACAAAAACATTATTGAGGTATTATATAGAATCCTTAATCAAGAACCTAGATGGTGTCAGAGCTCCCTTATAAGTCCTAGATGATTATGACATTATAACTCCACATGGTACTAGTATGTGTCAAGATTTTGATAATGGCATCTCATCACTTAGTTGAGTCTCTCAAGTTGTAAATCATTATGATAGTAGTTAGGGATCTTGGGATTGCTTGATGTTGAAGTCTACTTAGGATAAAATGATTAAATGATGTGAAATTGATTGGGGGCTCAATGTAAGTAGACCTTTTACATTGATTTCTAGTTCATGCACCATTATTCATTAATGTCTATGAGATCATCACCTTCATTCAATTTAAATTTAGTCACCATGTCCTAGTGTGTATGCCACATAGGATGCCTTGTCATCCAAGTGCCATGGTGTAATATTCCACTCTTTCCATGTGTCATTGTATATCTTAGTCAATAAAATTCAAAATTTTCTCTTAGGTCTAAAAAATTTGAAGTATAGAATGCTTTTCCAAAATATTTAATCCCCAAGTTTCTAAAATAAAAGTTTTCAAAATAAAGTTACCCAAAAAAGCTATCTGAAAAGAATGTTTCTAAAACAAAAGTTCCCAATATAAATCTTTTTGATATGATCTTTCCTAAAGATTGAATTTCCATCTTGAAGTCTCTGATATGAATTTTTTTTATGAATAAGATACCAAAGACAATTACTATGAAGAAAGTTACCATTTGAAAAACCTACCAATATAATTGTTGTTGAGGTGAAAGTTTCTGAACTAAAACTTCTTGAAATGAAAATTCTTGAAAAGAATGTTCCTAAAATGAAACTTTTGATGACTAAACTTTCTCAAACAGTGTTATTGAAATAATTATTCCAAACATAAATGCCCAAAAAGAAAGTTTATAAAGTAAATTCTCTAAAAGGTAAGTTCCCAAAGTAAATTAATCGATAAGAAACCTTCTACAAAGAATCATTCTATAGTGAAACTTTCTAAAATAAAAATTTCCAAAGAAAATTGCCAAAGGAATTTTTGTGATGAAAAGTCTTTGGAATAAATTATCTAAAGACTAATTTTGTGAAATTATTTTTTTGAATACTTGTCAATCAAAATGATTCTTCCCTTATTTTCATTAATGGTTTAGTATGATCAAGTACGCCAAAATTATAGCACAACATGATTTTATATTAAAAACATTGATTTTGTACAAGTATCACACATATTATAACCCTCGGAACTCACAAGTACCCCTCCAAGATATTCATTATTTCCAAAAAATCAAAGGGCGCCTAAATTTTTCAAAGAAAAAATAAAAAGTGGGGTGTGTTGAATACAACATAACATATCCTAAACATGGATAAGGAAGGAGAATAAAAGTCATAAAGTTCACAAAATATGCTATCAAATATTTCTTTCCCTAATTAAAAAGTAGAGTTTTTCCCCTGAGAAGTTGACCCTTAGATTTCAATTTCAATTTTTAGTTACATAATCAAAATTTCCAAGAGTGATAACATGGTTCAAGTAATAATAGGTGCATTATTTATTATGTTCATTTTTTATTTTTATTTCATTATAATAAATTTACACCAATTTAATGAGACATTGATATATGTAGATACATTCACATTAACTTAGAGGTACACTAGATTTATTACCCTTAGAATGTGAGTGGACCTATCACAAGAATAAAAAATCTTAATTTTTTCATACCTATTAGGTGTAGACACCCTATTTTGGCTGTAACTATGTTCAACTAGACTTTAGATTTATTTTTACCAAATAATGGAAATTAAGCCTAGGAATCACTAAATGCCCCAAATTTGTCCACACATCAAACATTAGAGCCCAGAATCATGTTGAGCATCCATATTTAGGGTATTATCCTATACACAATAGTAATATCTGATGGATTAATCTCCAATTAAATTGTGACCTAGAAAATTGAAAAAAATGGCCTTTTGACACATTGAGGCACATAGTCAATTCATAAAATGAATAAAAAACCTAAGATGATTAATTAACTAAGAAAATAAAATTAACTACTTAGGTGAAAATTCCATGTTTAATTAGTGAATATCAATTTTATAAAAATAAAATTCCAAATAAAATGAGGCCATGATGATGTCATCATCCTCAAAGTCAAGGAATTGGAAATACCACCATAAAATCCTTAAATTTAAAAATGGAAATCCATGCTTAATAAATGGGATAGCTATCCCAAATATTAATATCTTGGCCCCTCCCTAACCTAATTAAAATTAAATATAGCATAAATACACTTGAGTTAGGGTTAGTTAGAGAACCTATAAATACAAGTTCCAAGGCCATTATTTAAGAAGCTTATTTGTGTAGTGTTATAATGTTAAATTAATTATATAAAGCTTCATTTTGTAGTGTTATAACTATCCAATCCAATCCAAGACACAAGTGGGCAAGGAGAGGTGTTTTCCATAGGGTAAATGCATTAACAAAGGACTCTATTAGAAACATAAGCCAAGCATAAACAAACTTGCATGCCACTAAACAAGCACCATTTGATAAGGAAGGTAAAGATAGTTGTTTTATTAAACTTATATTTATATTTGTGCTTAGTCACATTATTTATCACCCAAGTACTTAGGTTATTAGTTTTTGTTTTCATTGAGTTATTTTATATTGGGGTTTTGTAATTTCCCTAATAAGAGAAATCTAACAATCTCTTCATAATCATATACTAAATAATGGCATGCTCGATTAGACCACGTACCCCACATGCACTAAGGGAGTGATTTTGGACCTTTAAAATCCAATAAATTCTCACTTAAAACCTTATGTTTTTTTATTTTTCCTTGGAATTACATGTTCTTATTTGATTGTATTTTGATGACTTCACCACTACTAATCGATGACTTCACCATTTTCTTGTGTTTGATTTTTAAAATATGTTTTTCAAGAAAATGGTGACTTTACCTGTGAGTTTTAGAAAAATATATAGAAATAGAAACTTCTCCCCTATGTTTTTGTGACTTTGACCTATAATATACCTTTCTATAAATGGTGACTTCATCCAAAATAAATAGTGACTTCATCCCCTAAGAATGAAGACTTTGTCAGGTGACTATTCTCTACGTTTTCATGATTTAATAAAGATAATAATGACTTTAATTAATATAATAGGTGAATTCATGATTTTTAAATGAAAAATTCACTATAAATATGTTATGTCCATGTTATATTTACATAAAAATAATGAATTCACTCTAATTTGTAAATGGCTACTTTACCTTGTGTCAAAAACCCAAGAGCTTCAAAAGTAAAATTTGTTTTTAGAATAACAATTTTAAATGAACACAAGTGAATACCCTAACATTTATTTTAGGAAAATAGGTTAAAAAGAGAAGTTTTTAATCACATTAAAATTCATTCACACGTGTCTTTTTGGTGCTTAAAAATCCCTTGGAAAACAACTATACTATTTATTTTTTAAAGTGACAAGTTCAAACACAAAAGGCCAAAATTCACTTCACATTTTATTCAATGATTAAAAATAACAAAAAAATTAAATTAGTTATCCTAATATCTTTTGATTTTTACTTCCTTTTTTGAAAAAGTACTTTGTTTATTTTCCTAGAGTAGTTTTTGTTTTATGAGAACTCCACATGTAAATTCTCCCCTATCCCCTTTAGGGAACATGGGGGATCAAAAGTGCATCATTTTTTCTTGTTTGATTGAGTCATAGAAGTGAATAAAAGTTGTGTATGCTATTTTCAAGCTCGTAAAGAATTTGGTGACTAAAAAATGACCCTAAAGTTCTTCCATTTTTATTTTTTATTTTTTCTACATTGGCTTGTGATCAAGAGTTCATAACCTCCACATGAGTTCTATAGGAGGGTGTTTACCTAGGGTTTCATCTCAAAAAATCATTATAACCCCATTCCATGATGGGGTATACAAATTGGGCATATTTTTTTATGGGGTAGTGGTAAACGGTTATCCTAACTAGTCTAATAGGTCCTCATAGCTTCCACATACTAGACATCAGAATTCATTAAGAAGTACATGGATGAATTCATTATGTAAAGGACTAGACCATTGCATAACAAATTAAGTGGTAATCATAAAAATGTTGTGATTACTCCCTCATGTTAAACACATGTGTGGATCATCTAGAATGCATCAAAAGTTTTAGATTTATATCAACCCCACTTGCCACATAATATCTATCCAAATATTGAGTTTCTTTAACACTCTAAGTTATTACCATGTATCAATGCTTGAGCGATAGAGGGGGACCTAAAAAACTCTACCTACGTGTGTTTTTACTTTTTAGATTAATAATTAATTCCTTTTGAGCATTTGTATATTAGTGGAAGATTTTGAGGAGACTATGCAACCTTGTTAGTTTTTAGGGTAGGAGGTGCACTTAGGTGTTTTTCATATTCTTTTACTTGCATTTGTTTTAGGGTCTAAATTACATTTTATCAAAAATACATCCAAAATGAATCAAAAACTTCAAAAAAAATCACAAGATACACTTAACTTTGAGTCAAGAAGTGTTACACTATACACATCACTCCAAACATTTGCCTTAGAGATTTTTAAAAATAATATTGTACACTTGTTCAAAGAGACATTATTATGCTACCCAATTTATTTTAAGACATTTATCTTTGTTCAAAACCAAGTCCAAAAACATTTGTGTACATTTTTTTCCCAAAAGGTGTCATCATGCTACCAATTTGAGTGTAGGTCATTATTCATATTAAAATCCAAGTATTTTGTACCAGGTTAAAAATCCATCTTACAAAGTTTAGATATAAAATTGATTGGTCTATGACAAAGTCTTTTGTCTAATTTGGACTTGGGTTTTCACCTTTTAAATTTGTATTTTACAACTTGGATTGATTTATAATTTGATCTAAGGACCTTTTCCTAGACTTAGGAGTGGTTTAATTTCATGTATTCCTAACCAATTTACCATCTCAAACTAAGGTCAAAACTAATTCTTCAAGTATATCTCTAAGTGTGTCTAGTTTACATTTGAGCCTTGATTACCACTTGGTATTGAATGTTTTAATCATTGATCTTAGTTTTTTACTTGAGATTGACATTCCCAATTAGTTTAAAACATGTTCCTAGAGTAAGTTATTTGTACCAAGGTCATGTTTATCATTTTTTCCTATATTGAGATTATTTTGTGTCTAAAACAAGTGTTTTGAACCATTTACATTAGAGTTAGATTGATTGCAAGTTTTTAACTAAACCAATTTATTTCCAAGTCTAGTTTTGTGATTTTGTCCAAATACCTAGCATTATTTTCACGTTTTAGACCTAATTTGTTCATTTCCAAGTCTATATTTATGATGTTGGCCAAAGACCTGACACAATTTATTTCATTGTCAAACCTAGATTATTTTTTTTTGAAGCACCTTGCTAAAGATAGTTTTCATGTGCCTAATTATAGACCTTAGTTTATTTATGTAGTTCAAATCTCATATTCCTCATTCCAATATTTGTGTTTGTTTTAGAAAACTTTCCAAGACCAGGATCTAATTTTTACTTTTGTTGACCATTTATTCAAAGGACCTTAGAGTGTTAGTGATATTTTAGACCAAGTTTTGATTGTTAATTTTAAACAAGGGATATTTTATAGATCAATTTTTAACCATTTTAAATAATAGACCAATTTTTATTTCTAGGCCAAGTTTCAAAACATTTGAAATAAGGGACTAATATTTTTATACCACATTTTGAGCACTCATGGTCATTAGAATTTTTTTGAGAGAGATGTTAGCGATAGATTTAGATATGAATCTCTATACACATAGTGGGACCATGTAAAATTTGTATTGAAATAATGTATTCATGAATTACCCATTAATTCAAGACCCATATGGTGATGATATAGTTTTTGAGATGAATCCACATCCATGTTAGACTACTCAATGTATAGAACAAGAACAAGATGCAATGCACATCTTTATCTAGGGTAATATCAATAAAAAATGGTCGGATACCTTACCAATATACCACCCATCATTGAATAGGTATAACATCATCCCTACCATATAATAACACTAATAATATATGACCCATACTTATTTGGTCATCACTTTCCTGAGAATAGGGATGATATTTTAGTCAGGGCTCTAGAGGTAGGAGCAAAACTCTTGATAGACTTTCCATATGAAAGTCTACTTAGTTTATTTAGAGCTCCTAGAAATATACCTTAAGTTAGAAATGTTGAATAGGCCTCAATTAGTTACCATTAGAAACTCATGCCAATAACTTACCAAGATTCCAATGCACTTTTAAAAGGAAAGGATCTAATCACTGACTAACTTATATAGATGCAACAAGCATATCAAACATATCTTAATTTCGAATTGAATTTTAATTCTATGGCCATTTTGAATACCCAACTTATAGAGTTAGTTCCTTAAATATGGGTGTATATTAAATCTTTAGTCCATACTAATCTTAACACATATTGATTTGTCCAAAATACATTAGTTGGTGGCATGTTCAATGTCCCAAATATTGAATAAATGAATGTAACTTTGATCCAAGAAAATTTACAAATTTTAATAGATAACACATAGGTTTATCTTGATTTTAACTAAGGTGGATCAAGTACACCAAAAAATAATTCATAAAAATAGGTGCCTCTTACCAATACCTTGAGTGGTTCATAATAACAAGGGAAAAGCATGCCTAGTTCCCAACCAAAATAGGCCATTGCCACTCCTCAAATAATACCTTCTTCAAACATGTAAAAATAGGGGGAAAGTAGCCAAACATAAACCAAAACTCTTCTTGAACAAGTGGTGAATGCTACCCCACCTCAACAGGTGGTGACTAATGTTCCTCAATCATAGATTTAGACTAATGTGCCACTATAACAAATGGTGAGTTCATCATAGACATTATCTAATCAGAAATGTATTCTTATTTGTCAAAAAAAAATGTATAACACTCAACAAATTCCTAATTCATAATAGGCATTTACTCAAAAAAGAGGTACCAACTTACAACAACTACCCTTTAGGATACAATTACCTTTTTCCCAATGTGTAGCTCATATACAATAAGGACCAAACATATAAAAAATTCAATAATGGAGCTTTAGATAACAATGATCACCATTTATACAATAGGGTTTGACTAGTTGATAAAAATTTCCTACTTAAACCTTGAAAGCACAATACCTTCCACCAAGCCATATACCTTCATCATAGCAATTGTTCCCTCTAAATCATATCGATATTATGAACCCTAACTAGAATGTTTATAAAAAACACATACCATACTAGTAGCCTAATACTAATGCATGGATGTTATTATTAGTCAATTAGTCCATCAAACTAATGTTCCATAGTACCCCATTCCCCCACTATACCCCAGTCAAGGTAATCCACATTTAATCACCCAACCACAAACACAACCAATTAATCTATCTATTTTCTTATCCCAAGAACTATAGAAAATGAAGGATGTCATTTCATCCATTCAGATAAGGAAACAAACCAAGAAGTTTAAATTGGATGATGTGTGCTCATATCCATTTAACATGGAGTATCTCCAAATACCATTTGAGCTAGGCTATGAGCCATTGAATTTTGATAAATACAAGGGCAAAGGAGACCCTCGGGAGAATTTAAAAGAGTTAGTTATCACTTCACATCAAATGGACTATAGTGACATCTACCTACTTCTTCTCTTTCCCTAAATTTTATTGTATAGTCCTTAGAGTGGATTATTAAGTTACCAAATAATTTGGTATCTAATTTTGATGATCTTTCAAATAAATTTGTATAATAATTCTCCTACAATATCGAGCATGATATTTTGGTACTTGATTTGAGTCAAGCCAAATAGAAGGTTGGTGAGAGATTTGTAAGTTACTTATAATTGCGGAGAGCACTTGTTATCCACTTTACCCATAATTTATTAGATAAATAATTGGTAGTGATGTTTAACAAAAATTTACATAGTGAAATATATTATCACCTAGAGCTTTAGTGTGCTCCCATATTCAAATATATCATTAGGAAAGGTATATAGATTAAAGAGGCCCTTATTAATAAATTGATTTTCGAGTTGTCTTATTCAAACCAAAACTAGAGCCAAAACCAAAATTCAGGCCCGAGTCAATACCCAAACCTAGTTCAAAAGAAAGAATATGCCAACATAATCTAATATCTATGAAAAACCTAAACCATACAATTTAAATAAGAATGTTTTCAGTAATGGAGTTATTGAGTCACATCATGTTCAAATAGTGCAAAAATTATCTTCTTAGCCTATGTTACAGCTACAACTTATTCCATAAATGTAGCCTATTTTATAAATAAATTCTATTCCACAAACATAGCCAATTCCTTAGAAATTATCACCTCCACACAAACATGAACCTTAGACACCACCTTTAATAACCCCTCCTCTAAGAAAAATACCCAATGCTAGAGTCTTTAGTGAACTTGGTGAGCCTATTGAAGTAAGTTTTCACAAATTATCCATGACCAATATGATTAGTTATTTGATTTCATAGCACTTTCCTAAAGGTATACATTACCCTAACTAGTACAAAGAACATGTGTTTTGTGAGTAACATCACATTAAGGGACATTTAATACACTAGTGTGTGTAGGTGAAATACCTAAATTAGAATATGTTTTAAAATGGAGAGATACAGTTGGATAATAGGACTTATACTTCCATATAAAACCTTGGTATTTACCAAGACCTAGTTTCACAACATAATAATACCAATCAAAACTAGCAACAAAAATAAAAATGAATGCCACAACAATAAAAAAAACACCAACAACATCAGTAGTAATAATATAATCAATCTCAAAATGGATAGAAGTAAGGCCATAATAACCTCAATAACCAACAAACCTATCACATAGTTACACATGACTATAATAGAGTTATAGGTCATGTTTCAGGTGGTCATGTATCCAAAATTTCCATCAACCCTAGACTAAATTCCAACATAAAAAGACCATTTCCTAACAATAACTATTAGCCTCCCTATGCTAATGATCCTTCCTTAACCTATGTTATATCCAAGTGAAAAAATAACCAAGGATTATCATCTCAAGCCCCTATGCTAGTAACCCTTACTTGAATAGTGACCACAACCAGGTACACCATCAATCAAGAATTATTATCTCAATCCCCTTTCCATCCTCTTCTAGTTATATTGGTATTTTACCTAATCTATATTTAATAATTACAACTCAACTTTCTAAATTAACCATCCTAATCCCATAAACATCCACTACCAATGAGCCAATTCAACCCACCATATTGGTAAGAGTAAGTGAATGGCCAGTGTTAAGGAAAAAATGTATGATAATGTAACAACTAAAAAAGATGCCAACATAAATTTCTAGTTTGGATTTTTTTTGCATATCTACCATCCACAAAAATATCCTTACTAAACTCCTAAGCTAATCCCAAATACCCAATGACATCACACCAAACAAATTTCAAGATTTGGTTGGACACCTATCCCCAGGCTAGTAATTAACCTTTGACCAAAGTGATTTGTCCTCCCTAGGCCCTCTCCATAATAACCCATTGTGTATTGAAGATATTATAAACATTAAATAAATTTGAATTCATCCTCATATATAATTAATTGGTCGTTAATATTGTGTCTCTAAATTTAATCAAACATCTAGGATATATAGTAACTGACCTTCAACCAAAGCCATTACCATTAAGTATTATGACAATGAAGAATGATAATCATAAGGAAACATTTATTTACCAATTTTAATTTGGACTTTGGCCTATGATACATTTTTCCACATCTTCGATTTAGATCTATCATATAATTTTATTTTAGATAGACTGTGGATACATAAAATTTGTGCAATACCTTCATCCTGGCATAGGTTTATCAAGTTTCCTCATTCTAGGATGG
The DNA here is from genome assembly GCA_037957365.1 of Torreya grandis. Taxonomy (NCBI): domain Eukaryota; kingdom Viridiplantae; phylum Streptophyta; class Pinopsida; order Cupressales; family Taxaceae; genus Torreya; species Torreya grandis. Next base: position 1,804,460 of record JARHVA010003617.1, on the reverse strand, counting down.
AGGTAATTATTCATGGAGTTTAAAGCCATATAAATATTAAAAGCATTTAGAGACAGATTATGAGAGCTAAAATACCTTTTTATCTAAGACCCTATATGAAATAAAGACAAGGGCATACTTATCAAATTACTAGAGATGAATTATATAGACCATGGTAGCCTTGCCTCAACTTGACATATGTTTCCTATTTAAATTTCCAATCATTTTATTATTTCATACAATGGTCCATGATATTAATTTACCCATAATAATTTTCATATAGCCAATATTTTTCAAAACCCCAAGAATTATGGAAGGCCCAATGCCAAGGTAATTTGTATGAAATGATGACATAAGGGAAAAAGAAAACTTCACAACCTAGTGTCTATTATTTTCACACCATCCACTAGCCAAGAACAAGACTTATTTGTCAAAGAAAATTATTGGTTATACATTGATAATTTGGTTGATTACTACCAAATTAAAAATTATTCCATCCCTAATAGGATTATGGGCAACCAAGATTATGAAGGTATAGGATTTGGATCAAATCAATAGGGTACTACTGAGCCTATCTTTATAAAAAAAAGTATAAAGGAATCCATGGTATTGGATTTAAACTATGTAGAGGTGACCCACCCATATTATTTTTATTCCTACATAGAAAAACTAGAGATGATAATGTCGATAGTGAAGTAGAGTCTGATCATATCATATATTAAGACCTAGCTAGTACCAACCTATTTTACCCCTTCACCATTTATACCATCATGCCAGTAATCCATTATTCCCCACTTACCCTTGATCACCCTCAACTCATAGACTAGGACCAACAAGAATCCACAATACCTATAGATGAGTTCAATAATTATGAGGATTTTTATTATTTTATAAGCCTAAGAGACAATGTTCCTTTGGGAAATCATAATTAAGGGTTCTCTATCAAATTATATCTTGCTACCTATTTTGGATAGTGGGTGAACACAAAAAATTGTCACGTCCCAATTCTTGTCTATGCCTAATAACCTATTGATTTGTGTATTTTATGGTTATTATTTGAGTAACTAATGTTTAGTTAATCTTGATTTCATATATTGATTATGGGAATTTATATGTTTCTTAATTTACATTATTTCTTTAGTTATGGAGTTGGCTATACTTTTATATTTTATACATGATGATCATGTTTGGTAGTTATTACAACAATATATTATTGATTATATATGTTTTACCTAACTAACTTCATTATTTTGAGGTGGATACAGGATAGATCCATCCATCAGAGTGTGATGGATCGAGGGCATCATCAAAGAGGGTGGCATAGATAAAGGCATTGGGGGATGACATATTGAAGAACTATAAACCAATGCACACACCATAAATAGATTAATGTGCTTTAATAAATATTTATTTTACATATCTTTAGTATATTTTTAATTGATAATATAATTTTACTATGATCTTGATTTCTATTTTATGCTTATATTGAATATGATTGTGTGTTGTTTTATTGTTTTACTTAGTCTATCAAGGTTGTGATATTGCTTTAACAAATAAGTGAATCTGTGTATGTCTTAATGTGACTTACTGGTGTCTTTAGATATAACTGAGTAAAGTATGGTAGTGTTTTATTGTATATGGGATTTTATTACTTTAATTAATCTATGTGTTAAGATAATTAGTAATGCATAAAGGGTTATTATTGTTAATAATAATTGAATGACTTTCTTAAAAGTCAATTGGATTGTTAAATAAATATAGTGTTAAATTGATTTGTGCTTCATCAAATGTTATTATAATTAGGAAAAATCATGATTATTGTTAAATAATAATTACATTGGATAATGATTAATTCTTATATGATGATTGAAGGTTTTATTAATACCCTTATGCGAAATTGACATTATATTTAGAATTATATTAGTTGGATGACTTTTATTAAGTTAATTTTAAAAGGGTCAAACTCATTTTTTCCATGAATTATGACTTTAGTGGAAATCATTTACTTTATAAATAACCATATTATTTATTTGGATTATTATATTATTTAATAATTAGAACATTTGAGATTAGGGTTGTCTGATTAACATTGACTTGGTTTTGGATTTGTTATGCAAAGAACATACTTTTTTTATTTTTGCATATTAGAAGGGTTTCATCAGTTTTACTGCCAGTTAATCTTCCTACAATATTTTGTGAGTTTTATGTCATTTGAAGATTCCTTTTCCAAGATCATAATGAGCATAAGGAGTACTAGCATAAAAAGAGGAATTTAGTTTCATGAGGTTAAAATGCAAGATAATATAATGAGGAGAGAGGGTGCCTAGGAGCATATAATAAACAAAAGCGAAGAAGGAGGAAAGGGAAAGAGAAAGGAAAAATAAAGGGGTTTTAATGAAAAATAAATATGGTAGAGTTTTAATTCCATATACCAGGTTGGTTATGTCATTCAATTCATAGAAATAATATGGATTATTTTAAAGGGTTTTAGTTTGTTTCATTACAATTAAATTAGATGAAAGGCTAAAATTTTGGCCTTGTGGATGGATTGACCATCCACATAACTGAACTAACAGCCTTGAACCCTAGTCTAAAAGGCTAAATTATGGAATCATTTTCCATAATACATAAAACTTTGATTTTTCATGGAGAAATTTATGTGTGTTAACTTAGACAAATTAAAACATTAGAATAAAATATGATTATGTTGACTTTAACAGTAGGGTTTTTGAAATGGAAATTTGGGTTTTTAAACTCAATATAGTTATTGAATCTTTTGGTTCACTAACACCTATATACTAGGTTGATATACTATCGACAAGAAACTATAAGTTTTAAAACTCAAAATTAAACATAAGTGGTTATAATTCATTATTTTTATGGATATATATTAACTTGACTATGTAATGAACCAAGTCTATTATCTAAATTCTTATAGGTCACAACTGAGAGTGTAGGGTTTTAAATATTAAGTTTAGGATGATCTAGATAAGTTAAAGGGTTGTATAAATCCAATTTTGAAACATATATTGGAATTATAGTGTTTATAATATGCATATAAGTATATATAAATTAAGGCCAATATACATAAATGTATTCATAAAATAACACATTTCCATATTATGGGGTCTTCTACATGAATGCATCAATGTATATACCTTTATTTTTACACTCAAGTTTTTCATTATATCTTTTACTTATTGGATATAAATTTGAAATATGTTTATAGTGGATGGTTATTATACCATATTTATATCTATTCAATCTAAGTTTGTATATCTTCATAAAAGGTTAAGTTTTCTAATTAATACCAATTCAGGGTTAAATTATTCTTTTGAGTCTTGTATTTAAATGATTTAATGGTATAGATATAGATGGGTAAAAATATATGCAAGACAAAAGTCTAGATAGATTTCATCAATGACCTAAGAGTATGCATATATATATATATATATATATATATATATATATATATATATATATATATACATACCACTCAATTCTAAAATAGTCTATATATATGTCCAAGTAGTTACTTTAACTAGATTCCAATGGCCTCTGTAATAACATAGTTTGTACATATAAAGAACTGTTAACTTTGACATATATGTGTGTGTGTGTGTGTGTGTGTGTGTGTGTGTGTGTGTGTGTGAAAGTTAATAGTTCTTTATATGTACAAACTATGTTATTACAGGGGCCATTGGAATCTAGTTAAAGTAACTACTTGGACATATATAGACTATTTTAGAATTGAGTAGACCTAAATTTTTACTAAAATATTATCCTTATATAATTGGTTGGGTCCATAATAGGACTATTTTCATATGGGTAATATTTTCATTTGCATATAATTTTCTATTGTTAGATATGATTGAGTTGTGAACAGAACTATGTAAATTTGGATATGTGAGATTTGAACCATGGGATAAAAAGATATAAAATGAATTTTTTATATTATACTTAACATTTTTTATTATCAAAATGAGTTATAATTATTGATTAATTTTGAATTGGATAGTATACATGGTACTCTAGTTAATGGATAGTGATCTATTTGACTAGAGTATAACGTATACTATTCCTGTTTTGGCTAGTTGTTGACTTATTTATTATACATGACTAAATATGTTATAGGTATATAAATATATATGAAATACATATGATTTATAGTTTTAGTACAAATAAATATATATGAAAAGTACAAATTTAAAATATGTATACCATATATATATATATAGACACACAAACACACACACACAGATAATACTTTGATATATATATATATATATATATATAGACACAAACACACATAGAGAGAGAGATAATACTTTGATATATTTCATGATATAACAAATATATATAGGTATATTTATCATTTGAGTTATAATGGCTAAGTTATGGATGTATTTGACTATTTTGATGAAACATTTAAATATGAGGTATTTTGGACTGAATACAAGACATTTTAATGTTGTTTTATTAAAATGATCTTACTAATTTACTTTTAGTATGGGAATATTAAGCTATGAATTAATGTTATTATATGGATGAAATAATATTTGGAGTTACATGTTATTAATCAGTAACATGGTGTCTAGATAATCTCCTTACCTAAATGGTATGATTTTATTGAGGCCTATTTTTGAAATCTATTTGTTATTCCATAATATATTAGAAGTTTTAATATTCGTGCATTACGTTTGATGGAATAAATGTATGTATCTAACATTTCCATGTTTTAACATATTTTATATCTACTAATAGGAAATATATATATATATATATATATATATATATATATATATATATATATATATATATATAATATTTCCTATTAGTAGATATAAAATATGTTAAAACATGGAAATGTTAGATACATACATTTATATATATATATATAGGCCAATTCTCACATTAATGACCCTAAAAAAGTAGTGTGATGGATTCCATCCACTTAATTAGTGCCACTAATGCATAGATGATGTGTAATCTATTTGATTGGTGTGTATGAGATTGACTAATCCTAGAGATTAATAATTGTATGAAAACTCTGGCCAAACTATAAATATTTTCATTTCATTTATTTTATATAGTTTACATATTCGTATGATATCATGTTAGAATATATTTATTTATGGTATACATCATGTATTAGTTATCTTATAGCACATGGGTTATAGTTTATCAATCTAGATTCCTACACCATCATTATCTACCCATCCATGAAAGAAGGGCCATTTACTTGTTATGAGATAGTGAAAGAGATCAATGGTCCATGGTTGGTGTGGAAAATCACTAATATGATGCTCTCTCTCCCTACAATAGTACTACACTATAGACTACATTTCAGATTACTTCTAGATACTAAGAGTTCATTGAGACTCATGATATATGGAGATTTGTATCATTGTATTATTATTGGTTATTATTGCTAAAACTATGTTTTTTATTTATATGTACATTTACAATAGTGGCTACTATGTTTTATCATCTATGGATGAATATTTAATACTACTTATATGAATTAATGCAATCTTTATTTATATATTTAACATTGTACATGCTCTTGATATGTAATTGTTATAGTCATAATTAGCTAAATATATTATCTATAGACCTTTATAAGGTTAGCTAAAATTAATATATCTAGTTAAAGATTACTTTTGTTGGTTTCATTGTGGTGAAATATGTTGGTTTAATTTACATAATTAATTTTTAAAAGAAAATTACCCTATTCTATTAAAACCCAGTGGGGTGTTGCATTATGGTATCAAAGCTAGGTTCAAACTCTAGGACCTAATGTGTCCTCTAACACAAACTTATTCTCCTATTCATAAGTAATAATAATGGCGTGTGCTAGACCTAAAAGTGAGAGTATCTCAAATATAAATCTTCTAGTTGATCCAAATTAGTTCACTACTAAATAAGCTATAAATTTGGATCAAATCTTCATAACTATGAAAAAAACTAGGGACCGAATCATGTCCCTAGAGTAGGAAGTACATGGGCATGTTGAGGAGAATGTTTAGGAAGAAATTGAAGAACATCCTAATGAGCATAAAAATACTTAAGAGTGGAGGCATGAGGAAGTGTCATAAGATGTAAGATCTCGACTAGTTATAGTGTTAACATGAGATATTAAAAAGGTAAATCCACCGAAGTTTGATGGAACTATTTTGGGAGATCGAGATAATGTATGGATAACAAAGATGGAAAAATGTTTTGAGATTCAAAATTAATCTAAATTCATTAAAGTAGTCTAGGGAGCATATTAGCTTGTTGATTAAGAAATAAATTAGTGGGAAAATAAGAAGATTGAGATAAACTTAGACTCTAACACCACTACTTGGAATTAGTTTGTGATATTTTTTAGGTCATGATGGATTACATAGTTATATTTTTATTAGAAGCTTACTTATTTTTAGAATATAATTAGGGAGATATTTTTGTGAATGAATATTGGGATCAATTCACCAAGCTCATAAAGTATGTACCTTAGTATCAGGCATATGAGAGGTTTAAAATTAGGAAATCCATTATGTGATTAAAACCCCAAATTGGTTGTCAGGTGGATGTACATGGGACATCTACATGGATCAAGTCCTTGATAAGGTAGTCAAGTAAGAATAAAAGATGAAATATCTTTCCCAAGTCAGAGATAATTTTAAGAAAAATTTTAGAAGTTCTAAACCAACTTTAAAAAAGAAAAAGTTAAATCATAAGATTGGAAACTTGAATGGTTAGTTCAAGAACCAAAATGATAAGTTCAATAGTATCTTGGGGAATAATAAACTTGGGAATGGTTTCAAGAGAGGTTTTAATAGAAACCAAAAATCTAACAAGAAAGGACCACATGGAGGTTGTTTCATTTGTGGAGGTGACCATTATGCTCGAGCATGTACACAGGATAAATTAGGTGGAAATAGAAAGGGTTCTACTTCTCAACAAGGAAAATTTAAACAATGGATTCATGTAGATGTTGAAAATTATCAATTTGAGTTATAAGATTCACCCATTGAACTATCAATTATTTTATTTGATCATCCAATTCATATTTTGATTGACATGGGGGCTATAGAATATTTATTGATCCTAGAATTGTTAGTAATATATCTATAAAAGCTAAAGTTATGTCAAATTCATAGTTAATTTAGTATAGGAATGAGTCAAAGGTTAAGGTTGACAAGAATCTAATGGAAGCTAAGATTAGTTTGCCTAAATTCACTATATTAGTGGATCTGTATGTTGCATCATTAGGGTCATATGATGTGATCGTATGATTAAAATGGATTTCATAACATAAAACTAAGGTTTATTGCTATTTGAAGAAGGTTGAGTGTCAAGATGATTTTTAAATTAGACATAACTTTAGGGTGAGAAAAAAGAGTTGAAGTTTAGGCATATTTTTGCAATTCAACTCAATAAGACTCAAAGGAAGGGTGCTAAGAATTTATTATTAATATAAATGAGATGGACAAATATAAGGAACCATCCATATAGGATTATGCTTTTCTAAATAAATTTCATGATGTGTTTCTAGAGGAATTGCCTAAATTACCACCCAAATGTGAATTTAATTTATTAATTAACATCATATATAGATTAGAACAATAGTCTAAGGCACCGTACATGATGAAAACTACCGAATTGGTTGAGTTAAAGGCTCAAATTTAGGAGTTGTTTTTAAAAAAATTGATTCGACTAAATGTGTCACTATGGGGTGCACTAGTAGTCTTTGTCAAGAAGTATGGTACTCTTCACTTGTTTATTGATTACAAGATGTTAAATAAGGAAACACTCAAGAATTGATATACGTTGCCTTGCATTGATGATCTCTTTGATCATATGTGAGGTGAAATTGTCTCTTTTAATATTGATCTTAGAGAAAGGTATCATAAATTATGAATCAAAGATGAGGATATTCAAAAAAAATATTCAGAACTTAATATGGGCACTATGTGTTCATAGTGTTACCTTTTGGGCTGATAAATGCTCTGATAGCATTTATGAATCTCATGAACAATGTGTTTATAAATTATATATACTATTTTTTGTTTGTATTTCTAGATGACATCCTCATATATTCTAAGGATGATTAAGAACATCTTCAACATCTAGAACTAGTTTTGTAGCATTTGTAGAAAAATAAATTAGATGACAAGTTGTCCAAGTGTGTATTTTTCCAAAATAAAGTGAAATATCTTGGACATATTATATCTATATATGGAATTTAAGTGGATCCAATTAATATAAGTTCCATAATGGAATGGTAAGTTCCTAATAATATGCACGAGGTAAGGAATTTTATGAGATTAGTAGGATACTATAAAAAAATTATTCCAAATTTCTCAAATGTAGCTAATCTGATTACCTCTCTTTAGTAAAATACATAGAGATTTTTCTAGTTATATAAGTGTGAGAAAACATTTTATGAGATGAAAAGGAAGATAATTTTGGCACGTGTTAAGAATTATTGATCTTAATGGTCAATTCTTAGTGATCATAGATGCATCTAGGGATGGACTTGGCATATTTCTAGTGCAAGATAGTTCAATTGTAGCATAGGAGTCTAGAAAACTTAATCCTTATGAGGTGAATTATTCCCATCATGATCTATAACTTGTTTAAATAGGGTATGGATTTTCATTTTGAAGGCATCATCTATTGGGAAAACTATTTGATCTCAAGACTAATAATTTGAGATTCAAATACATCTTCACCTAATTAAACTTGAATGCTTAATGAAGACATTGGTTATAATTATTATTTGATTATGATTTTGATATTAATTATATCAAGGGCAAGTAAAATATATTTTCTAATGTTATAAGTATTAAAATGTACATAGCAGTCATGGATACTATTAAGAGTAATTTCCATGATCAGGTAATTAAATTCTCACCAAGAGATGAATTCTATAGTTAGGTCAAGAAAGATTTATCAAAATATTCTTAGAGTCCTAGGTACAAATAATTAAAGTTAGAGAGTGATGATATTTTGAGGTAAAATGATAGGATGTATGTGTTTGGTAGAGAGAATATAAGGAGCACAATGCTAAAATAACTGCATAATATCCCATATTCAAGACATCTAGGTATAACCAAGCTCATGACTGGGCTAAGGCCTCTCTATTTATAGAAAGGTATTAAGAAGGATGTAATGGATTTTGTGTCTCATTTTTTGTAATTTTAGCATGTGAAAGCTAAACATGTGCATCTGATGGGATTATTATATCCTCATGATATACGATAATGGAAGTGGTAGGTTATTAACATGCACTTTATCCAAGGGTTATTATTATCATGGAACCAACATGATATGATATTGGTTGTAGTTGATAAACTAACCAAGGTAGCTTAATTCATACCAGAAAACTTGGTAGATGATGTACCTATGCTTGAAAAGAGATTTGTGAAAGAGGTATACAAATTGCATGTTTTTTTTGGAAAATATCATTTAAGATTGAGATCCAATAATGAATTCTATATGTTAGTTAACTTTGAATTCAAATCTAGGTATGAAATTAAATTTTAGAATTGCTTATCACCCAAAAATTAATGGATAGATAGAGAGAGTTAATTAAGGTCTAGAAGATCTCCTAAGGATGTATTTCATGGATCAATAATACAAGTGGGAGGAGTAAATTACATTGGTTGAATTTTAATACAATAAATAATAAAAATCAACATTAAATATGGATCCATTTGAGGCATTATTTTGAAGGAGGGATACAATACCAATCAGTTATAATAGGTTAGAGGATAGGGTAGTGTTTTGACCTGATATGCTTATGGAAATGGAGGAGCAAGTTAGAACAATTAGGTAGATGTTGGTTGAGGATAATGATAGACATAAAATTTATGTTGATATGAATATAATAAAAAGTAATTTATATATAGGTTATAAATTATTTATGTGGGTTAAGCCTAAAAAACACAATTAAGTTTGGGAAGTCAGTGAAACTTTCACCTAGATATGTGGGACCTTTCTAGGTTTTGGAAGCGGTCAATACTGTGGTTTATAGGTTTATAGTATGACTATATCTATATATTTTACACAATTTCTTCCATGTGTATTATCTTAAAAAGTATATTATTTATCTTTCACATGTGTTGGATTGTAATTCTTTATAGGTTTTGGATCTTGGGGTGGTCATGATAAAAACTAATTAGAATAATTGGCACTCACAAACTCAGTTTACATAATAGAGAAGTTACAAAGTTCAAGTTATTATGGGACCAATATTATAAATATAGTGTCACTTGGGAGGATTATGATGAGTTTTATAGTCTGTTTCCACATTTTTTTACTTGATATGTTGTTGAATATTATTCTATTTTCTATTGAATAATTAAATTTAGAACTTATTTTTGAATAAGTGTCATTGGGATGATGACAATATTTAGGGTAAGGATGTCACATCCTAATTTATCTCTAAACTTAATAACCTATTGACTTTTTGATTTTATGGTTATTATTTGACTAACTACTATTTAGTTAAGCTTCATTTCATATGTTGATTATTAGCTGTTATATGTTGTTTAATTTACATGATTGATTGAGATATAGAGATATCTGTACTTTTATATTTTCTACATGATGATCATGTTTTTTAGCTATTATATAATTATATTATGGTTTGTATATGTTTTGGTCTAACTACCTTCATTGTTATGAGGTGTATGTAGAGAAGATCCATCCATAAGAGTGTGATAGAGGGAGAACATCATCAAAGAGGGTGGTGTATATGGAGGAATTGGGGGACTATATATTGAATAAATAGAAACCCACACACACACAACCAATATATTAATGTGCCTTGATCAATATTTGTTTTACATATCTCTAGTATGTCTTTAATTGCTAATATACTTCTACTGTGATCTTGATTTCTATTTGATGCTTATATTCAATATGGTTATGTGTTCTATGATAATCATACCTAATATATTTAATTTGTGATTTTGATTTAATGAAGAAGTGAATTTATGTATGTCTTAATATGACTTAATTCTATCTTTGGATATAACCATGTAAAGTATGATAGTGTTTTATTTTAAATAGGATTCTATTACCTTACTTAATTTATGTGTTAAGGTAATTATTAATGCATAGAGGATTATTATTGTTAATAATAGTTAAATGAATTTATTATAAGTCAATTGGATTTTTAAATAAACATTTATTTGTGATTAATCAAATGTTATTATAACTAGGCAAAATCATTACTTTTATTAAACAATGATTTCATTGGATAACGATTAATGTTTATATGATGATTGAAGGTTTTGTTAATATCATTATGTTAAATTAACATTATATTTGGAATTATAATATTTTAATGAATTTTATTAAGTCAATGTTAAAAGGGTCAAACTCATTATTTCCATGCATTATGAATTTAGTTTAAGCCATTTGCTTTAGCAATAATCATATTGTCTAATTGGATTATTATATTATTTAATAATTAGAACATTCAAGATTATGGTTGGATTATTAACATTGACATGGTTTTGGAGTTGCTATGAAAAACACACTATTTTTTGGTTTTTCATGTTATAAGGAAGGGATTCACTACTTCAACTACTGGTTAGTCTTCCCATAATCTTTTATGAGTTTGATTTCATGTGAATATTCATTCACCAAGATCACAATGAGCACAAGGAGTCCTATTAGAAAAAGATGAATTTAGTTTCATTAGGTTAACATGTAGGAGAATATAATGTGGAGAGAGGATGCCTTAGAGCATATGATAGATAGAGGCAGAGAAAGGAAAATGGGAAAAAGAAAGGAAAAATAAAGGGGGTTCAATGACAAACAAATTTTGTAGTTTTTATTCCATATACCAAGTTGGTTATGCCATTCAATTCATTGAAATAATATGGATTATTTTAAAGGGTTTTAGTTAGTTTACTTACAATGAAATTAGATAAAAAGATGATTTTTTTTCCTTTTAGATGGATCAGTCATCCACATAGCTA
>JARHVA010003617.1:1737500-1790000 GCA_037957365.1 Torreya grandis | reverse complement strand
GGAAAAGAGTTAGATAATTCATAAATTAAACCTAATCTAAGGGAGGTGATGTACCAAATGTTCAAAGTTACACTCTCAATATTGAACTCATTAACACACTAACAGATTATGAATAGAACTAATGCAATGTATAAAATGATTTACAATCAATAGTGTTTCACCTAGAGGTTGAATTGATGGACTTAGACTGGAGGGCAATGAGGGTAAGGCTTGATTGAAAGCACTTACTATCAATTCTCCACTCTATACCTAAGACATCAACCTCAAGACACATTAGATGACTTCAAATAAAAGTTTATTATCACTTAGGTTGGAATTGGAGCTGTAAATGGAAAATGGCAACCATTATTACATATCAAACAAATACAAAAACACTAAGCATAGATTAAGAAACAACTAAAAAATGCTCTATTCATTACTCTAAGAGGTGTATAATACAATTTTTGGTAGAGTATAGTCATACCAACCTGAGGGATCAATAACAATAGATCAAAATCTATATTTATAAAAGAAAGAGCCTTTAAAGAGAGAGATCTTGGCACCAAAAGAGGAATCAATGAGCTCAAATCCATTTGAACCATAGTTACAATTACATCTATATATTATTCTCATTTAGACCTTTTAATTTATCTAGGTTACTTCAGCCTATTATAAAATTAAATTATTCCCTCATTGATGCTCCCTAATGGTTAAAATGATGGGATCAAGTTGTTTCAAGCTGGGTTCCAGCATTAATGTAGTCACAACCATCAGATCAATCTATTAGAGTTTTATCCTAGTATTAACTTCTCTTAATTAGTTCATCTTGATGTACAAGAGTGGAGAGAAGGGTCCATTTCATGTATTTGGTCTTGGAGATGAAACCTTTAGGGTCTACATGTATGCCTTCATGGCATCCTTTAAAATAATATCTCTTGTTCAAACTAGATCATGCTTGAAATCATCCCCATGTTCAGAGGTCCACTATAAATGGAAAACCAATATTAGATTATTAGTTTTCTTACAGATATCACATTGATGTAGATATATATTCTATATATCCCCTCCCTTGATTATAATACATCAAATTAGACACACTTTGTCTTTGTAAGAACTAAGGATTCACTAGTAGAAATAACCCTGCATGATACAAAATGTCAAACTAGAGGTCCATATTTAGGTTTAAGGCATCCTTTTATGTTCTTGATCACCTTGATTGTATTAAGGTGCCCCTTTAATGGCATTAAACCGAGCTCCAATGGTGATGATATGACCGTACAATGCTTTCTTGCCTTGGTCAAAAATGGTCCTTTGGCTCAATTTTGTTCATCAAAAACTGACTTAAACCAATCAAAATTCTCCTAGCTATCTTTGCTCTGATTGGCCTCATAGATCCTTACTCTCAAATCTTGACTCTTTGACCTTGCTCTCTCCACTGATCTTGATTTTCATGATTAAATGTGCTCCATCAATCTCTTAACATATTAAACATGCTTATGACACTTTTTCATAATGCATTGATCTCAGGATCCTATTGTAAGTCTATTGTTTTACATGCTTATGCCATGTGGTGGCCTCTCTAGATTATTAAACTTTTAACTCATCTCACACTATCAGATCAACATGTATAATTTAACATTGGTCTTAGATCTCGTTAGGCCCACTTATCTATCAGTTGGTCTTGTGTTGTTAGATTATCAGTATGATTGAATATTTATCATTGATCTACTTGCATTTGAAAACAAATGGCTATTTGTTGTGATCTAAATTTGGCATTCACATGACCATAAAATTTAAGACCTAATGTTTTTTTTTCTATGGCTTAAATTTGATGTCTACATGAACATCTCCCATTTTTTGACCAATTTTGGAGGCTTGGATCTGAAAGCAAAAAGGTCATAAAGGCACCAAATTTACAAGAGATGTTTTTGATGCTAAAAGAATTATGCCCACTCGATCTTCTGGCTCCTAGAGATTTATAAGTTTGTTTACAAAGTGTTCAAGTGATCTAAAATATGTGTTTTACATGATTTATACATGCCTATCATTGATAATTTGAAGCTAAACATTTATTTGTCGAGGTTTGAATTTGACACTTGGATAAACATCTTGTTTTATGTGATGAGCTTTGAAACTCCATAACTTGAGCTAAAAAGCTTGCATGAACATGTAACTTGTAGAGCATGTTCATGGCATGAATAACTCTATGGTGATATATCCTTTTATCTCACAAGGATTTATAAGGTACATTTTTTGAAATGCACAAACAAGCTGACCAATGTGTTTCCATGTGACATGCAGGATGGCCTAGCCCCTTAGACTCGGTAAGCTAAACTTTGAAAGATTGTATATCAAGATAAAATATTCATCTAGATATAAAAATTGTAGAGAATGATCTTGGAACTAAGGACATTTATATCACATGTTTTGATGGTCATGTGAGGCTTCTTGAGCTCATTTATAAAATACACAAACACATTGTCTAGTCTAGTTCTATATGATGTCCTGATGATGTTCTAGTCCTTAAACTTACCCAAGTCATTTTGATTTAATCCTTTAAGGTCCTAATGAATTTCTAAGATTTTTTAAATCTAGTCCATGTCCCTATGAGCTTATGAATGCTTTGAGATCCTATTTGGATCAATTTTGAAGGTTTGGACATACATTTTCCCTAAGACATTCAATTCTAACTTTTGCATTGGGCATACTATTGTAGGCTTTTCACCAAGATATTTTATCTAAAAGAATTAGTCTTCAAGAATTTTGTGTAGATAAAATGTCTAAAATTAAATTTATCTTTAGGGAAATTGTCATAGGATAAAATTTTTGAGAATTTTTTACTTAGCCTTTTTGTGGAACATTTTTCCCAAAACAATTTAGGTCATCAATCTTTTTGCTATAGATTAAATGTCTGAAATAAAATTTGATCTTTTGAAATTTTGTTTCAAACAAAATGTCCAAAATGATTCCCTACACTTGGCCAAAAAAAACTCAAAATAATTTCTCTGAGAGAATTATGCCTTGTACATTTGAAATATTTCCTAAGTGTAAATTAGGATTTATGGACTTATTCTTTCAACTTCTCAGACACCATGAAAACATACCACTTTCATATATGACTTTAGAGTGACCCATAAGACACTAGATGACATAAGGACAAATCTAGACTATGACCAAAGTTATAATGGCATATGAAATGACATAAAATGAGCTAAATCATAACCTATGACATTATAAAAATCCCCTATACAAGATTTTGACTATATGGGGTTGGCCCATTTTATCCTGAGGTAAAAATGGTAAACATCTTTAGTAATTTCCCAAGGGTGGAATGCTTGCTATGTCATGACCAATTTATTAATCCTATACATTATTCTATGGAGTCATAAGTATATAGGTTTTAAATATAAACAACCCTCTGACAACACACAAAAATGATAGGGAAAAATAAGAACAAGACACAAAATAAAAACACACATGTCCTTCATAAGCGCTTATTGAAACACAACATAGTAAGAAAGGAAACACACACCTAATCTAATATTTACAAGACTAACCCTCAGTTATCAATATCAACATTTTAAATATATCCCATTCATAGGGGTAGGTAGCTCTTCTCCATTCATCATTGTTAATTGAAAATAGTTACTTTTATTGCACTTGATGATGACATATGGCCCACTCTATAGGGTATCAAATTTTGTATGACTTCCTATTTTTCTCTACCTTCATCCCATTTCAATACTATATCACCTTATTGAAATGATCTTGGAGTTTCCTTCTTATCAAAAGACCTCTTCATTAGTATTTGGTGATACTCCATAGCTTGATGAGCTTTATCTCTAGTCTCTTGTAACTCCATTAATTTTGTCAATCTCACCTCCATTTGGGTATTCTAAAGTAACTCTATTTGATGTGCTAACTCTAATGTAGGCATCTCTTGAGAGATAGACAACATAGGTTCCCTTCCGTAAATAAGCACAAAATCAGAGTTCCTTATTGACCTCTTTGGATTTATCCTATCAGCCCATAAGGTTGTCTTCAATTTGATGTGTCAAGCTCTTTATTTATGCTCCAAGGTTATCTTGATGATTTTGATCATATTATTCTTAGTGGATTCAGCCAACCCATTACCTTGAGGGTAATAGTTAGATGAAGTGTTGAAGAATATGCCATTATTATTTACCTAATCAATTGTCCTAGCACCCATAAAATAAAGAACATTATCAAAAATAATAGTATGAGTGTAAAACCTTGTTATTATTCTCTCATAAAACTCCAAATTAGCATTCTCATTAGCTTCCTTCAATGCTACTACCCCAACCCATCTTGTAAACTAGTCAATTGTTGTGAGTATCCATTTATGACCAGTACTTGAAAGTGGATTTATCATGCCAATGAAATAAATACCACATTTCATGAAAGGTTTATCAACTTGGATATGCTTTAAAGGAAGATCTATAATCTTTTATTTTTGTACAAAGAAATCACATTGTCCACACATTCTTAACTACACATGGAAATCCTTGAAGAAGCTGGGCTAATAATAGCCAAACCTCATGATCTTGGTAGCTATGGTTCTTGGATAGAAATTACCTCTTGATATCCCATCATGGAAATTATTAAGAAACACTCTAAACTAATCATTATCAATACATCTCAATAGCACACCATTTATGTCACTCCTAAAAATAACACCATCCATAAGACAAAAGGGAATAGATTGCAATCTAGAATATCTCCTTTATAATCTATTCATATTAATAGGATACTCCCCATTTTAAAAAAATCTAATCACATCCTATGTCCAACTTTGTGGAGGCAATAAACTATCCGATTGGGAACAATCATGATTGATTAGACCCTCTTCCTTTGACTCATGAAGATATAAAGCTCGATGTTCATAAAAACCTTGCCCCTTAGTGACCACCTTGCCCTTTTGTCATTTTTATATCAACATCATATTTCATTACCTTAGTGACCACCTTTCCCTCTTTTCACTAAGATCTTTGCTCAAAAGAAACTTTTTGGTATTAGGATGAGAGACCATAACATGAATATTATTATTAAACCATATGTCTAAAATTCTTTGGTACCCTTACAATAGAAAGTACTTGTTTCTCTACAAAGGTGTACTTGACTTCATAGTGTTCTAAACCTTGACTAAAGAATGTAATTGGCTACTCCACACCCTCATCATTATGTTTCATTATCCTGTTTGAGATAATATCAAGGTAGAAAATGATTATAACATGAAGTATTTAGTAAAATTAGGATTCATAAGAGTAGGAGCTTCTAAAATTACTTTCTTTATGGCTTCAAAACTATTCTTACACTATTTGGTCCAAGGAAAGACTTAGTTCTTCCTAAGCATAGATGTGATAGGTTTCACCAAAGATATAAAACCAGGTATGAAAAAACTTAAAAAAAAATTATTTCCTAAAAAAATTTCAAACTTTTATTATGCAATGGAAATGATAAGCCTAGAATACCATATATTATTTTAGGATCAATAGTCAAACCATCCTTGGAAATGATATGTCCCAAGAGCTTACCTTCATGAACAAAAAATATGCACTTATTTGGATTAAGAGATAATCCATATTGCCTACATATTTTAAAAAATTGTATCAATTGTTGCATGTGTTTTTTATAATCTTTAAAAAACACTATTATATCATCTAGATAAACCAATAACATCTCATTGATCAAACCTTTGAAGGCCATGTCCATTTCTCTTTGAAATGTGGCACTAACATTGGAAAAACGAAAGGGAATATTCATATAAGTAAAAATCTCACATTTATTAGTGAAGTCTATCTCAAAATAATCATATTCACCAACTAAAATCTGATTATAGCTTAAATATCCATCCAAAGTAGAAAAACATTGAGAACCTAAAACCATTTGAAAAATCTTCTCCATTTAGGGCAAAGGATAGTGATCTTTGAGTGACACTCTATTAAGATCTCTAAAGTCAACACAAAGTCTTATCTCCTCATTATTATTTATAACAAGCACAAGGTTAACTACCCATGTTGAATGCTTGATGAGAAATATTATCTCACATTTAGTGAGTTTGGTAGGTTCTAACATCATGAGTTGCTCAACCTTGGGGTGTGATGGGTCTTTACTTCTATCTAACCAGTTTAAATCCAAGTTCCAAATCAATGGTATGGTGTTATAGGATATGATCAAATACTTTTAGTTCCTTATATTCCAAATAAAATATATCATGAAACTCTTTAAATTTCTTAATGAATGCTTGCTTCTCTAATGTAGAACATACCTTACTTAGTTTGAGGAGTTTGTCCTTGAAGATCAGGACACTTTCATGCTTATCCTATTTTTTATACATACTCACTTTCTCCTTCTTATTTTGATAATTTTCATTGAAGATACTTTTTAAGGTCACCAAACCCTTAGGTATCTTATTGGTCCTTAGTTACAAAATCTGATCACCAAATTATTCTTGGAGCCTCTTTTGATTCCTTTAATAAAACTCAACCTTATTTTACAAGAAGCATGTAATGTGTTTGTCACTATCAAACACTTGCCATGAAAATTCATTATCAAGTATAGAAGGTTTGAAAATGACCTTAATATGAGACTATTTTCCCTCCTCTTTTATGGTAGTTGGAGTATCAAATTGAGCTCATATGATAGCTAGTCTATCAACGTGACTATTTTCCTCCCTTAGGATTGATTATATATTAAATACATTAAATTATTCAAGTAAATTCCATACCCTATGCTTGTATGACTTAAGTAAAGGATTATTGGAATAAACCAAATACCTCACCTAATGCACAACCAATTCATTATCTCCATATACTAGCAAGTTCTTGATTCCTTTTCTCCTTGTCCATTGAAGGCCATGAATTAAACCTGCATACTTAGCCACATTAAAATTACAATTAAAATGAAATATGCATGAAGTATAATAATATTGTTTTTATAGGGAGACCAAAATAAAACCATCCCCTTCACCAAATTTACTTTTTGAACCATCAAAAACATCTTCCACAACTCATCATCTTCATCCTCTTCCTTGGCAAGTAGAGGTGTTAGTAATCCTTCTTCATGTATACAATACACTCCTAAATCAGTTTCCTCCACAAAATCATAGGGATAATGTTCATAATTATTAGTTCCATATTCATAAAGAAACAAATTTGAAATACCCTCAATCTTGGATGAAGTGTCATCATTTATAATAGAGTCCTTTTATTCATGGGCCATATAATTTAGATTGTAACTTATCTCATGTAAGGCTCAATATGAAACCTTGCAAGGGGTTATGTCCTAATTGTCACCTTGGCCCTGTACCTTGTTTTAAAGGCCAATAAATACTATTTATCTTAGAGGTAACTACCTAGCTTGGCTATGAAGTCCTTTTATAGGTAGATTTCAAAGTGGGTTGGGAGATCAACAACTATGTCTTGCAAGATAGGAAAACTAGGAAAATTGTGTAATAAAACCTTCAAGTCTTTTATCAGTCCTACTATCTTAGAATGTGTACCATATAATTTAATGACCCATTTTTTATGTGTCTTATATTTCAAGCCCAACTTGTTAGCTATAACTTTGGGTATGACATAAGTAGAAACTCCACTATCGACTATACAATTGTGTACCAACTTATCACCTATAATGAGGGTGAGGTAAAATGGTGGAGGTTTCTCAACCTTAGTATATGATTTGATGATGGTACTAGGATAATATTTAATATTAACATGGACTTGACTTTGATTTAAGGGTAAGACACTAGTAGGGATAGTAGATAATTTCTTTTATAAGAGTTCTTTTTGACTAGGCATATGAAGAACATCCTAAAGCTAAATGGATGTTTTAATTTTATTTAAAGAATATAAAATGTTTAAATAATCCATACCTACTTTCTCTTGGGATATTTTAGGTAGATAATTACTTAGAACTTGAGGAATAGGAGCAAACCTTACCATATTTTGACTTGATGGAGATGTAGAAATTTTTGGAACTATCACACTTTCATCTATGTCTTGTTACCTTATAAGAGGATTGGACAATATTTGGGTATGCTAATGACACCACCTAGATCCTTACTCTTGTCCCTTGTATTTTCTACAATAGAGACTCTTTTATTTATCACAAAAGTGTCTTCAACCAAAATTGGTGAAGATCTCTCCTTGAGGTTTCCAATCCTCATTAACTTGCATCATCACTTCATCATTAGTTGATAGGAGGGGTAACTACTTCTTGAGCCACTGTATCTTTATCTCCATTCTCATTTACATCCATGAATTTATCTTGATGCAATCTTCTCCCTAAACCAAATTGATATGAATTAGTACCATCTCCCTTGCATTGGCGGTAGAGTTAGGACCATATACATTGGTAGGCCTATTGGGATTAGGCTGCCATTAGCCTCTTCCTCTTTTATATTATTGACCATACTATATATGATAAGGGTAAGGATTTTTAAAGGCAATTTTTTATATATTGTCTTGCCTATTTTTAGCCTCTAAGGCTAGGAACTTTACTTTTCAATCAATATTATTTTTTGCTTACCTAGGAGAAGCCTTAGTCTTGGTATTGGAATTAATAACTTAGGATACATATAGATTATTATAATAAGTATGAGAAAATGGAGGCATATACACCTTAGGATGTAATCTTCTAACTTGGATGAGACTATTCTCATATTTTGTAGAAAGATCATACACCTTGGGAAGAGTGGATCCTCCTATATATTAAAGCATGACAATAATCTCAGTCCTAATGGCTTTCAAGTAAGTAGCTAACACAAAGATAGTAGGTGGTCTCATGGGAAGAGGCAATTTATGTCAAGTCTTCTCAAACCTTTTATTGAATTCATGCATTATTCTTTAGGTCCCATTTTTATCACGTTGATTTGATGTATGAGAGAGGCATGGTCACTTTCATTTCTAAATTTGGAAGTCAACAACACTCCAAACCCATCCCATGCTATGATGCATCCACCTTATAGATTCTTATACCAATCAAGATCCTTCCCTTTAAGGGACATGACAAGGAATCTAATGTTAATGTTCTCTCAAATAATATTGTGGAGCTAAAAAAGTTAAAAACATCTCTATTTTACTCACTAAGAGTGACATAACTCTCACAATTGAATGTGGGCACACCTTTTTTGGCATTAGGAGTAATGAAATCATATACTTGAAGTTGAATTGGTTTTTTAATATTGAAGGTAAGGAAAGCATGAGGTTTAGACATGTCTTCTTCTTCAAGACATTTTATTTCTTTAGCCTCTTCACTCTCTTCCTCTCTATTAAAATCTACTCATTCTTTAAATGGAATATTAGGCTATGGATACTAAACTTCAAAAGGAATTTTAGGGTAAATGGGTGGGTGAATGGTATTTAATGTTCTATTAGAGGATTACCTAGAGAGAAACATGAATTACGAGGGCACATTTATAACAAAATAATGACCTTGAACCGTATTTACCATGGAGTCACCAAATTTTTAGTAGCACACTAATTTGTAGCTAATGTTGTCAAGACTGGCATCCACCTTGACAAGTTGTCTTGAAGACAATAGGTCCCACTAGGTGTGCCAGAACTATTCTCACCAAATATTTCACCCTAGAAAAATTTGTTCAAGCTTCTTCTAGATTTGGGAAACATGGGAAATTTTTATGCATGTGAGTGTACCTATATTAGAAATGAGCCTCTAGATTTAAGGTCTAGCTCCCTGAATGTATCTTGAATTATCTTATCTATACTAAATGATTATCTATGGGGAAAAGAGTTATAGAATGCATGAATTTAACCTATTTTAAAGGAGGTGATGCATCGAATGTTCAAATATACACTATCAAGATTGAACCTCTTAACAAACTAATAGACTATGAATAGACCTAATACAATGTCTACAATGGTTTCCAAGCAATAGTGTTTCCCATAGAGGTCAATTTGATGGACTTAGGCTAGAGGATAATGAGGATAAGGCTTGATTTAAAGAACTTACAATCAACTATCCACTATGTACCTAAGACATCAACCTTAAGACACACTAGATGACCTACAAGAAAAGTTTATTAGCACTTAGGTTGGAACTGAAACATATAAAGGGAAAATGACAACCACTCTTGCATATCAAACAAATAAAAAACACTAAGAATATATTAGTAAACAATTGAAAAATTCTCTATTCATTACTCTAAGAGGTATAAAGTACAATTTCTAATAGAGTCTAGTCATACCAACCTAAGGGATCATTAACAATAGCTCTCTCTCTCTCTCTCTCTCTCTATATATATATATATATATATATATATACACACACACACACACACATACATACATATTTATACATATGTATATATATATACATATATACATATATGTGTGTATATATGTATATATGTATATACATATATGTATATATATATATGTGTATATGTATACATATATGTGTGTATATGTATATATATACATATATACATGTATATATATACATATATATGTATACATATATACATATATGTATATATATATATATGTATGTATGTATGTATATATATATATATGTGTATGTATGTATGTATGTATGTATATATATAGAAGAAAGGGCCTTTGGAGAGAGTTCTTGGTGGAAAAAGAGGAATTAATGAGATCAACCCCATTTGAACTAAAGTTACAATTACCTCTATAAATTATGTTCATTCAGACCTTTTGATTGATCCAGGTCATTTCAACCCATTACACAATTACATTATTCCCTCATTGATGCTACCTAATTATTATAATGGAAGGATCAAGTTGTTATGAGATGGGTTCTGGCATCAATGCAATTATTACCATCAAATCAATCTATTAGAGTTTTGTCCTAGTTCTAACTACTCTTCACTAGTTCATTTTGGCATACAAGATTGGAGAAAAGTGTCCTTTTCATTTAGTTGGTCCTAGAGATGAAACCCTAAGGGTTTACATGTATTCCTTCATGGTATCCTTTGAAATTATTGATCTTATTCAAACTAGATCATGCTTGAACTCATCCCCATGTTCATAGGTCCACTATAGACGAAAAACCAATCTCATACTATTAGTTTTCCTATAGTTATCACATTGTTGTAGACCTATAGACTATATATCCCTCTCTTGATTATTATAGGTCCAAATAGAACCAATTTATCTCTATAAGAACCAAGTATTCACCATATGCATATATTCTCTTTAAAAATGGTGAACATATCTACAAAAATAACCTTGCATGATACAAAATGTCAAACTAGAGGTCCATATATTACTTTAATTGTATCCTTTTATGTCCTTGATCACCTTGATTATATCAATGTGCCACTTTAATGGTGTTCAATCAAGATCCAATGGTGATAGGATGAACTTTCAATTCTTTCTAGCCTTGGTCAAAAATGGTCCTTTAGCTTGACTTTATCCATCAAAAATTGACTCAAACCAATCAAAATGCTCCTGACTATCTTTACTCCCATTGGCCTCATAGATCTTTACTATTAGATATTGAATATTTGACCTTTCTCTCTACATTGATCTTGATTTACATGATTAAATGTTCTCCATCAATCTCTTACCATCTTGAATGTGCTTATGCCACGTGTAAATCATGTATTGATCTCAAGATCCTATTGTCAGTCTACTACTTTATGCTCTTAAACCACATGGTGGCCTCTTGAGCTTCTTAACCTTTTGACTCGTCTCACACCATCAAATAAATATGTATGAGTGAAATCTAGCCATATATTTCATTGGGCCCACATCCCTATCAATTAAAATTTCATCATTGGATCATTGGTATGATTGAATATTGATCTGATTGCATTTGAAAACAAATGGCTATTTATCTTGGTCTAAATTTGACATCCATGTGACCATAAAATTTAACACCCTAATGGTTTTTTTGTCATAGCTTAAAGTCAACATCTACACAAACATCTCCCATTTTTTGACCAAATTTAAAGGCTTGGATTTGGAAGTGGAAAGGTCATGGGGGTATCAAATTTATAGGAGATGTTCTTGATGTTAAAAGGATTGTGCCCACTTGTTTTTATAGCTATGAAAACTTTCTAAGTGTGTTTACAAAGTATTAAAATGAGCTAACATGTGTGTTTTACATGACCTCCACATGCCTATCACTAATCATTTGAATTTAAATGTTTATTTTTAGAGGCTTGAATTTGACACTTCTGTCAACATCTTGCTCTGCATGACCAACTTTGAAACTCTATAACTTGAGTTATAAAGCTCATGTAGACATAAAATTGTAGAGCATGTTCCTATCATGAATAACTCTATAGCATTGCATATTTTTGGTTCATGAGTATTTATGAGGTTTATTTATTAAATGCATAAATAATCTAACCAGTGTGTTTTCATGTGATATGTAGGATGGTCTAGCCCTTTAGACTCGGTAAGCTAAAATTTGAAGGCTTAGATCTAAGGATAGAAGACTCATCGAGATATGAAACTTGTAAATAATGATCTTCACACTAAGGGCATTGACCATGCATCATTTTATGGTCACACAAGGCTTCCCAAGGTAATTTATAAAATGCACAAACATGATATCTAGTCTAGTTCTCTATGATGTCCTAATGACAGTCTAGTCCTTAAACTTACCCAAGTCATTTTGGTTCAATCCTTCAAGGCCCTGATGAGTTTCCAAGATTTCATCAATCTAGTCCATGTACTTATGAGCTTATGAATGTTGTGAAATCCTACTTGGATCAATTTTGGAGGCTTGGACACACATTTTCCCCAAAACATTCAATTCCATCTTTTGCATAAGGCATACTATTATGGGCTTTATGTCAAGACATTTTCTTTGAAAGAGTTAGTCTTTGGTACTTTTGTGTAGATAAAATATCCAAAAGAAATTTATATTTGGGGAAATTGTCTCAGGGCAATTTTATCGAAAGAATTTTTACTTAGACTTTTTGAGGAATATTTTTACTAAAATAATTTAGGTAGTTAAGATTTTTGCTCTGGAAAAAATGTTTGAAATAAAATTGGGTCTTTGAGAATTTTATTTCAAAACAAATGTTTGAAATAATTCCCTACACTTAGCCAAAAAAATTGAAATAATTTATCTAAGATAATTATGCCTTGTACTTTTGAAATATTTCCTAAGTGTAAACTAAGATTTCTAGACTTGTTCTTGCAATTACTCAAAAACCATGAAAATATGCCACTTTCACATATGACTCTAGAGTGACCCCTAAGACACTAAATGACACAAGGACAAAGCTAGACTATGACCAAAGCTAGAATGGCATATGAAATGACATAAAATGAGATAAAACATACCCTATGACATTATAAAAATACCCTATTCAATATTTTGAATATAGGGGGTTGGGCCGTTTTGGCTTGAGGTAAAAATGGCCAATAGGTATATTTGTCAATTGAGGTATCATGGTTGAGTTATGGATGTGTTTGATTGTTTTGATAAAACATTTAAATATGAGGTATTTTGGATTGAATATAAGTAATTTTAATGTTTTTATATTAAAAAAACTTATTAATGCACTTTTACTATGTGACTATTAAGTTATGAAGTATGTTATTAGATGGATGAAATAACATTTGGAGTTACATGTTATTAATCAATAACTTGATATCTAGATAATCTCCTTACCCAAATGGTATGATTTTATTGAGGATTATTTTTAAAATATGTTTATTGTTTTGTAATATATTATATTTTTTAAGATTCATTGCATTAAATTTAATGAACGAGATGTATATACCTAATATTTCTATGTTTTAACATATTTTATATCTACTAATAGGGAATATTCTATTTAAATATATTGGATGTTATATTTTATATATATATATATATATATATATATATAGGCCAAGTCTGACATTAATGACCCTAAATAAGTAGTGTGATGGATTCTACTTGCTTAATTTGTGCCACTAATGCACATATGAAGTGTAATTTGACTGACTGGTGTCTATGAAAATGAATGATCCAAGAGATAAATAAGTATATAAAAACTTTGGCCAAAGTAATGTGTATAGTTAAACATTGTCATTCCATGTGTTTGATATAGTTTACATGTTTATATGATATCATGTTAGAACTAATTTACTTATGGTATACATCATGTATTATTTATCTTACAACACACAAGTTCTATTTTATCACTCTAGATTATTTTACCATCATTATCTTCCCATTCATGAAGGTAGGGCCATTCCCTTATTGATAAATAGTGTGAGGGATTGATGGTCCATTATTGGTGTAGAAAAGCATTCAGATGACACTCTCCTTCCCCACAGTAGTAATACACTAGAGACTACAAATTAGATTACTTATAGATACTAAGAGTTCATTTAGACTCATGCTCCATGGAGATTTATATTATTACATTTTTATTATTTAGATATTTATTATTGTTTAAAAAGTAATTTTTATTTATATATACATTTATAATAGTGGCTATAATGTTGTATCAATTGTGGTTGAATTTGTAATCTTACTTCCATGAATTAGTGTAGTTTTTATTTGTATATTCAAGATTGTACATGTTCTTGATATATTATTGTTATGGTGATCATTAGCTAAATAGATTAGCTATAGATATTTATAAGGTTAACTAAAATTAATGTATTTAGTTAAAGATCCCTTTTTTAGGTTTCATCATGGTGAAATATATTGGTTGAATTTATGCAATTAATTTAAAAAAGAATTACTTTATTCTAGTAAAACTTAGTGGGGTTGTTACAAAAATAAAACATTGAGGTCCCAAAATGAAAACCTATTTGAGGCACTTTTGGACTAGGGGAAAGTAGATAAAAAGTCCAATTTCCTAGGAAAACCTATTTTAGGCACCACTAGAGGGGGATGTTGGCCCTTCCTCAAATGAAACTCGAGAGACCACCAATGGTAAACTTGCCTTTGGGTCTAAACTCATTATAAAAGAGTGACATGCTTTTGATAAAATTATCTGAGAGTGTCTTAAAATATTTTTTACATTGACATTTCCACCTTTAATATATTTTGATTCATCCTATTTTAGGGAACTTGAAGAGCCAATCTAAATATAGGACTTTACCATTACCATCTAGTTTGCATCTTTGTTGACTATCATAGAATATGGTTCTACTCTCCTTCTAGAGGATGCTTCATAAGTCAAAATTGGAAATTGATATGATCCCAAGTGGATAAAACTATGTTATTCCCTCACTAAGGAGGAATGTGAAGTGATTAAATCTATTCTAATAGAGTTTATAGACATTTTTTCATGGGATTATTTTGATATGATAGGTATGGATCCATCATTGATTCTACACATCCTTGTATTTCATTCAAATGCTAAGCTGATTAATTAGAAATTAAGGAAAATGCATCCTCACATTGCCATATTGGTTAATAAATAACTATAATAACTCTTAGATGTGATATGTATTATACCTATTGATTATTCAGAGTGGATACCTAATATTCTCTTAGTCAGCGAAAAGTAAGAGGGTATCAGAATATGTGCTGATTTTTTTAACATTAACAAGGCCTAACCAAAGGATTAATTTCATCTATCAAACATAAACATGATTTTTGACTCCACATATATGTATGAATTTCATACCTTCGTGAACATATTTTTAAGATATAATCAAGTCAAGATTGCACTAGAGGACCAACACAAGATAGCATTCACCACTCCTTGGGGAAAGGTATGATATCAAGTCATGCCTTTTAGCCTCAATAATGTAGGGGAAACATACCAAAGGGCCATGACTATTATATTCCATGATATGATACATGATATTTTAAATTACTATGACAACACCATACTAGGTAAATCTAAGATCTGTGTACACCATCTAATTGTACTACAAAGAATCTTTAAATGAATTTATGAGTACAAAGTTAAGCTTAATCCAAATAAGTGTATTTAGTGTTACTTAAAGAAAATTATTAGGCTTTATTATCTCTCACTGAGGCACTAAAGTTGATGCTTCCAAGGTTCAAGTGATTACTAAGATTTTACCACTTTCTACTTTGAAGTAACTCCATAGTTTGTAAGGAAAATTATAATTTATTAGATGCTTCATTTCAAATTTGACTGATAAATTCCACTTGTTCACTCATTTTTTGAATAAAACCATTACCTTTTCATGAAATAAAGATTACCAAAAGTAATTTGATCACCTAAAATAATACTTAGACAATCTTCCTACTCTACTAGCTCCTACACTAGGAAAGCCATTTTTACTTTACCTATCTAACATTGAAAAATGTCTTGGGGGAGAATTTATCCCAATATGATGAGCAGATGAAAGAACATGCAATTTACTATCTAAGATGTGCACTATTAGTATACAAAAATTATTATACTCTAATTGAGAAATCTTGTTTAGTTATGGTATTTATATCCCACAAGCTATGTCATTACGTGCTCAATAATAAGACCATAGTCACTACCAGAGTAGATTCACTAAAGTATCTACTATAAAAAACAACTTTATAAGGCCACATGGCTAAGTGGATCATTCTTTTGAGTGATTTTGATATTGAATATTTCAATCAAAATGCCATTAAGGGATAGGTGTTTCTAGATCAAATTACTGAAGCTCCTATATCAGATAATTAGCCACTTAATCTTGTAAGTCGATATAAATCTATCATGACCATATCAAAAACACCTCCTAAAGAGAATCCATAGGAATTTTATTTTGATAGTTCTTTCACATCTCAAGGATTAGGAGAAGGATTATTGTTTATAATATCATAGGTGGATCACATTCCTAAGTCGTTCTATATAAGATTTCATTGTACCAATAACATAGTTGAGTACAAATAACTCATTATAGGGATTTATCTATAAGTACAATGGAACATTCAATATCTATTGGTTTATGGTGATTCCCAACTTGTCATTAATCACGTCACCAATCAATTCTAGACTAAATATGACAAGTTGGTACTTTATAAATCCATGGTGGACACTCTCAAGTAAAAAATTACTCACATTCAATTTGGACACATACTTCATGACAATAACTAGATAATAGATTCCATGTCTAAAATTGGTTCTTTGATCCACAAAATTGATAAGGTAAGAAATTATCAATTTATCATTTAACATATTCTAGAACCTACTCATGAACCTTTAGCTATTGAAATGATCTATGATATTTTTGGTCCCTTTTCTATTTGGTATTATGAAATATAAATTACCTCCATGACCAAGTCTTTCCACCAGAATTTTCCCATAAGAAACAAAACGCCTTCACACATTAAACTTCTCACTATACCTTACTTGGACCTACCCTTTAGCAAAGAAAATTTGATGGAACTCTAATTTTTTGTTTATCTTCAACAAAATATTTATTAGTGTTGAGGTAAGTTCACAAAAGAGCTTTGTAGAGACCACACTAGAAGGGCCATCCTTACCAAAAATCTCCTACATACTAGTTATTATTAGACAACCATATAATTAGATGCATCTTATTATGTTAAATAATGTAAAGAATGTCAGAGTCATGAAAATTTGATCCATACTTCATCACAAACACTCAAGATAATGACCATGTCATGGTCATTTTTAATGTGGGGACTTGATCTCATAGGGAATATTAACCTTACCTCCTTAGATGGCCATAAGCATATCCTTACCACCACTAAATAATTCACTAAATGGTTATAATCTATACCCCTCACTTATGTGATGGGAAAACAAATTTATAAATTCATCTTCAACCATCTCATTTACCAATATGGTATCCCATCCAACATTATATCTAAAAATGGTGGTTCATTAAAAAATAATGATGTCAAAGCACTATGTGTTAAGTTTAAGATTACCCAAAAACATTCCATTGCATATTACCTATAAGGTAATGGCTAAGAAGATGCATCTAAAAAGACCATTGTCAATATTCTTAAGAAGATCGTCAATGATGTTGGCCATTATTGGCACTTACAAATATTCCATGCCCTCTGGGCCTACCATACTCCAACATGAACCATACCATATTCCCTTGTTTATGTTACTGAGGCCATTATTCACATCAAGGTCAAGTTTCCTTCTCTACACATGTAATTGAAACATATCCTTGATGATGAGGATTGTAGAGTAGTTCATATATAATAGCTAGAGTTACTAGAAATAATGCATGGACACTATGAATATCCATCAACCATACCAAAACTAGTTATATGGTTAGTATGATAGGCATGTGAAGAGCATAGAGTTTGATCTTGGTGATCTTGTACTCAAAGAAAACCAAAATAACACCACTAACAAGGAAAATAATAAAGGAAAGTTCAAGCCTAATTAGATAGGACCTTATGTGATTATTAATAACTATGGCTCTAGAGCTTACATGTTGGATATGCCAGAAGGAGATGAACATGATGAACCAATAAACATAATGCATCTCAAGTTTTATTTCACTTAAGATACTCAAGGTACTATCTATGAATATTGTTTAAATTATACCATAATATAAACATCCTTATATTGTACTATGTGCCATTTCTCCCATGCCTTCCCTATTTTCCAAAGTTTCTTTACCCTCCCCTACCCACCCTTTTTGACCTTGGTTCTAATGCACTAATACTTTGAGCACATTCAATGATTAGATTTGGATGAAGTTTTAGTAGTTTATTTAGTCTTATGATTCATTTAGCACATTATTTTTGAAGGATACAATATCTTGGGGTAGTATGACAATGGTTCAGAAATTGCATCCTTCATTATTATCACATTCTATCTCACTACTTATGCTATTGATTTTAATTTCCTTTGGAAAAATTAGTATCATAGACCCTTGTCATTGTTTCCTAAATCCTAGTAGCAACCCAATTCACTCACATTACTACATCACTATTTCATACATTATCATTTGTCTATTTCTGAAATTGTTGTTACCTAGTTCGATCCTTCACTATAAGTTGGAACTATATTGACTTAAGGTCCTTCATGACTATGTAGGTAACACTGAATTTACATTGAGGTCAGCTTGGTCACTCCCTTTCTCACACTCTCATAATTTTATGAGTAATTTAAGCAAATGTTGTCATCATTTTTTGAGAAACCCTAAGAAATGATCTCATCTTTTTATGAGTTACCCCATTATGTGTCTCATAATTTTCCATTGAGTTGAGATGCCTAGAAAAACTTAAAAACATGGAAAATTCTAGAAAAATCCTAAACAATCCTTAAACATTAATCCATTCATATTATATATGTTCCACTTAGGACTTACATCTCATAGTCAATGAGTATAACTAAAGTGTTACTTATATCCCATCATGACCATTACCATTTGTTTATTCCATTTTATGATAGTGTTTCATCCCATTTTTTGGGAGAACTAAATTTGTATTGATGTTCATGTTGGACATTATGTCCATGGGAATATGTAGGCATCATCAAATTTCTTAGTGAATTTGGAGTTAGTTTAACCAATTTTGATGATTAATTTCATTCACCACTATCTTGGATCATTCTTTCCTCTAGGTTTGTCTCCAAAACACTCTCATTATTTTGTGAGTCATTCTCATTCTAAGACTTAGACATAGTGAACATTATGAACCAAGTTCATTTATGAGTGCTCTTGTATTATCCTTTAGTATGGTTTTAGTCTAAACCATGCTCTCTATTTCTTGAATTATTGTGCCTAAAATTCTCATAATTGTGAGAATTAACCTATTTTATGATCTTTCCATTTTGTGAGTCATTTATGCTCTCACCATTTTATGATTAATGTATGGTCTCACCATTTTACAAAATTCTTATCATCCTCAGCCATAGATGTAATGCACATTATCAACCAAGTTCATTTTTGAGCACTTATACTTTGTATTTTAGTATGGTTTTAACCTAAACCACACACTCATGATTTTGTGAATTTTATATTCTTTATGATTTAGTGATTGTGAGTGCCACATTCTCTTTACTTTATGTTCTCATCATTTTACAAGCTCATTCCCAATTTATTCTATGAGCAATTTATTTTTCTTATCATTAAATTTTATTTTATCTCATATCCTATAGAAATAAATTTGGCCTAAATTTCACAATAGACCTCATGTCCATGGGGCTATGTAGGCAATGTCCACATCCCTAGTGCATCTATAATCAACTCAACCACCCATTCCTATTTATTCTATCCACCCCTGGACTGCCTACATCATTATTCCCTATAGCCTAGGGGAAACCTTTGTTGTCCTACCTTTGTCACTGTTCCCTATTGCTTAGGGAAAACCTTTATCATATTACATTTATCATTGTTTCCCTATATCCTTTGGGTAAACTTTTTTTTGAGTGTAACACTTCTATTACACATGCACAAATAGTTAGATTAGTTATTCGTTTTGCATTGTTCTAGATTAGTTATTTATTTTGCATTTTTTTAGATTAGTTGTTTGTTTTATTTACCTTATATTAATTTTTTGTTTCATTTAATTTATATTATTTATTCATTTATTTTATTTAGGTTGGTTGTTATTTCATTTGTTTGCTTTAGATTAATTATTTGATTTAGATTAATTGTTGAGTTAGAATAGTTGTTTGTTCATTGTGCCTTAGCTTAGGTTTTCTATTGCCTTGCTTTAACTTAATTATTTATTTCATTGATTTAACTTGTTTGTTTATTTTATTTTCCTTGATTTTGTTGCTAGCTTCATTTATTTTAATTATTTGTTAACTAGATTTTTATTTGGGCTTAGTTTTTGAATTTGTTTGTTAGTTTTATTAATATTAATTAATTGATAGCCAACATTTTTCCTTTCCTTATTACATTGGTTTCTTTTATTAGTTAGTTTTTTTAATTATTTATTTGTTTATTTTTAATTGAATGCCAAATTTTTATTTGATTGTGCCTTTTTTTTTCTTGGTTGTCGTAAGTCTATTACATTTTATTTACACTTGAGTCTAGATTAATTAAATCTTGTACTTAAATTGTGAATGTTTGTAATTATTCCTACACTTATTTTATTCATCTTATATTTATACTTTGGATTTAATTATTCATATATTAATTATAATTTTTTTATATTTACATTGGATTTAAGTTTTTCCATGATTAAGATATACATTTTTATTATAGTTGTATATAATTATGATGCATAATATCACAAGATACAACAAAAAATAGGATAATGAATCTATCAATCAATTTAGTGGGCAATACTTCTCCTTTCTCACAATTATCATCTCCAAAATAAATCCAAAACCCATAAGTAACCAAATTCCCATGATTATATTATGTGTTAATCAGACGTGGATCTTTGAATAATCATATATATAAGTCAACAACATAAGTAAATAAAAATAGTGCAAAATCTCATATACATGTTAATATAGTAAATGAAAGAGCATACATGTTTACATGGAAAATAAACATCCACAATACTAAATCATCACAACTATAAATGAGTTCAACATAATAATCAATCTAGCATTTCATATATCAAAAGAATAATAGTCCATATACAAAGGCCTCTAAGGACCAAATATGAATGCCAATATATCTTCAATAATAATGTCATATAAATTGTTAATATATCCATATCATAGTATCAAAATACATAAATATGCCAAAGATCTCTAACAACCAGCTCTAACTCTATGATCCCATAGGTCTTATAGTAGGTGTGGTCCTAGTGGTGGTAGTGGTTGTGGCTGTTACACTAGCTAACATGAGGATATTTTAGCAGGTGTCATAGTCATAGAACTAGATGACCTACTACCATCCCTATATGTGTCACATAGATCAAATGTATCTATATTATGATCTCTAGGGACTATGGTCTCATATGATTTACAGTGGTAGGATGCCTCATCCTTAGCTCTAAGGCTATCAAACACCACCTATGAAAACCCTACCTATGTGTTGGCTCTCTAAGCCTCATCTCACTCACATTGGAGACTTTATATATATAATAATTCCTAATACCTATCTAATCTATCTTAATCTCACTCTACTTATATTTGTTCCTATACCTACACCATTTGTTCTACCTTTTCCCTTAGCCAGGTAATCTCTAACTAAAGGGTAGTCATGTCCTCATCCTTAATATCTATCATAGCTTGAAAATCCTCTACTCTCCTCTCCAAGCATTGGATCTTTCCTAACCTAGCTATGATATCCTCCTCTATAATTACAATGTCCCTAGCCACCTTGGTTGTGATCTCATCCTCTATAATGGCACTATATGTATCTACCCTGACTGTACCTAATGACCGTACCTGGCTTGGATCAACATATGTACCTATTATATATATAGATCTCAATTTTACCATCATGGCCTAGGTATCATCCCCTTCATCATCACCTCCATCATCATCACCCTCACCTATATTATTGTGCTAACTATTACCACTATCACTAACCCTACTACTCATCTTAGCCTCGACCTCATACACATCCATATTCCCTTAATCGTATACCTATCCACCCTATCCTACTACCTATCTAGGGGCTATCAGTATTAATGGATACATATGTACCCAACAATTTACATACTATAGTGACACACCTACATCTATAGGGCCTCCTATGTAGGACCATGGAACTTGTGGAACTATCCAATAAATATTAGTTATTGTAATGCTTAGAATAACTAAAGTATCATGGCTAATCTCAATTAATATAAAATTATGCCCCCAAAATAGACTTGAGAGAATTTTATAAAAATAATAATTTTCATATATTTGAATTAAAATAAATAAGGAGTATGGTAATAAATTAGATCTACTACCCATATCTTACATTTGGGATAATTTAGAACTAGATTTTTTTAATAATTTAGACTTATTTCTAATAGTGTTTTTATAGTTGGACTAGTAATAAATATAAATTATATTAAATGGTCCCTATATATATAATAGAATCAAGATATATATGTTAATTTCTAGCCTATACATATCCTAATATACCTATTTCCCCTTATCTCTTAGAGGTTGGACCCTTTTTTGGTCCCTTAAGTTAGATATTTTGCCTTTTTGGGTAAAGTCACCATTTTCCCAAATGGTGAAGTCGTCATTTGAGCATTTTATACCATTTTTAGGTGAAATCATCATTTTAATTTTTTATTGAAAGAGTGACTTCACTTAAAAATAGGTGAAATCACTATTTTAACATTTTTCACTACTTTGTAGTGATATCAAGATTTTTAGAAACGATGACTTCATACGAAGCTTCCAATTTTCTCTACAAAGTCATCATTTTCCCTTCTACAAAAAAATAAAATTTACAAGTTTGAACCCTAAAACTAGCATTAATTAAATAATAAATGCACTAAAATACTAATGTGAGATCACTTTCCTAAGTTCCAACATGTGATGGCTACATGTACTCCCTCACTTAGTCACTCACATACATTTGTCCTCATCGACCTACCATTTCTTGTTACTTTTTATTACAAGGTCATAGCTCCAAGTTTTCAAATGGTTTGGGTGAAAATGAAAAAATTTCACCCCTTGAGGTGAAGATATAGATTGAAAAACAAATTCACCCCCCAAGGCCTAAGGTTTCTTTCCATTCACTCTAGGAACTCTTATTTTTACTATGTGGTCCATTTTTTATGTTGTACGATTCTACAATCATTATTTTTTAATCAGACCATGTTATTTGGTATTTTAGAGACCCATTTAATAACACTATTTTATATAACTATTCCATGTTAATTTGAATGTGCATCTTCATATTAGCCTTTTTTAATATAGATTCATGTTGTTATTCTTTGCCAATTCATCATCACTCTATTTAAAAATTTATTACAATAGCTCCTTTTGTAAATTTACCTGTACATGACAAATTATTTTTTATCGATTACCATTGTATCCTACCCTATTAGGGAAAAATCAATTTTATCATGCTTAATTTGATCTACTACGAAAAACAACTGTACTAAAGATTATAACTGCCTTTAGGTAAATCATTATTTTTCAACCTATCTACTCTTCTAGGGCATTTTTCACTATTTTAATGAATCTAAGTAGCTTTGGGCAAATCATTATTGTGTTCCATCCACTCTACTATGGAAAATTAATGTGTCACTAATTATAACTACCTTTGGGAAAATTAGTATTTCCACCCTCATTACCACTCAGTCGTGTAATTTTTATCTTTTCAGGGGCCCATTTGATGACATTATTTATTTCTCTATCCCTCAAGGGGGAATCTGGGCCTCATGCATCACACTCTAGGTCATTAGCCAAGGTATTAACAACTTTTTCATTTTTTGAGAAGATGTTAATATGCTTGTATCTTGCAATGCCTACTAAAAGGGCAGAAACTATAGACATCCTTTTGACCAAAACCATGTTCCAATCAAATTTTAGATTGATTTATACCAAACAATGTAAATTAAGCTTAGGAATCATTGAATGTCCCAATTTTATTTTCACATTAGAAACTAGTGCCTAAAATCATGTTGAGATATCCCTATTTGGGGTATTATCCTATACACAATAGTAACCTTCCATGGATTCATCTCCAATCGAATTATGACTTAAAAAATTGAAAAAATTAATCGTTTGATCCATTAAATGGGGCACTTAACCAATTCCATAAATGCAAAAATCCTAAGAAAAATAAATTAACTAAGAAAATCCAATTAAATGCTTAAGTGATAATTCTATGTTTAATTAGTGAATATCAATTTTTAAAAAATGAGGTCATGATGATGTCATCATCTTCAAATTCAAGGAATTGGAATTATCTCTATAAAAGCCTTAAATTTAGAAATGGAGAGCCATGCTTAATAAATGGGATCTCTATCCCAAAAATTAATTATTTATCCCCTCCCTAACTTAACCATAGTTAAATATAACCTAACTACACTTGAGTTAGGGTTAGTTGGATAACCTATAAATAAAAATTCCAATCCCATTGTTTAATAATCTTCTTTGTGTAGTGTTATAATGTTAAATTGATTATAGAAAGCTTCATTTTTTTACCACATGCCAAGCCAATCCAAACCACAAATGGGCAAGGAGAGGTGTTTCCCATAAGGAAAACATATTTACAAAGGACTCGAATAGACACATAATCCA
This sequence comes from Torreya grandis, assembly GCA_037957365.1. NCBI lineage: Eukaryota > Viridiplantae > Streptophyta > Pinopsida > Cupressales > Taxaceae > Torreya > Torreya grandis. The sequence goes on along the minus strand of JARHVA010003617.1, from coordinate 1,764,997 downwards.
AGCATGAACATACTTACATGCCATTGAACAAGCATTATTTGAGATGGAAGGTAAATATAGTTTTTTATTCATCTTTTAATTGTATTTGTGCTTAGACACATTATTTCTCACCCAAGTACTTAGGCAAGAATTTATTATTTTTATTGGGTTGTTTGATATTGGGGTTGTATAATACCATAAATAAAAGAAAGATAAAAATATCCTTCATAATCATGTTATACATTAGGTAATTTTCAAATTATGTTCTTAATTAATTTTTTAATCTAATAATCATGCATACATTCATGAACGTGTATAAAAATGGGACAATATCACATAATTTTTGTAAAAGACCATTTTTCAATATTTTTTTTCAAGCTTTGTCATGCATGTACTATTTCTGTAAATTTATCTCTTTTAAAACACTTTCCATCCACATTTTTACCATTAAATCCACATGTCATCTATATTTCCACATAAACAACTCATATTTGTTAACTTTCAACATCTAGATCCATTAAGTCACCCTTTATTCAACATGATATATGTTTTGATATTTTTGTCCTATTAGATCATAATCAACAGTTTCTTAATTTTCTTGGGGTCATAATCAACAATTCAAAATTTTTCATTTTTCTTTTTGTGGGTCCTTTATGTCTTAAGATGATTTTTCATTCCTTGATTGTCATTTATCACTATTATTTATGGTAAACCTTCATGTGTATGTGAAAATAATTTAATTAAAAGTTACATATACATAAAAATTTACCTTAATTCATTTTATACCTTTGAATATTCTATCTAAAAGTTACCATTACACATGTTGAGTTTATATATTGTACATTTTTAAAGCATTCTATGTATTAATCCAAAATTTCCCTAATTTATCTTTTGCCATCACACTTGTAACAAGTGAAGGTCATAATAAAGAATATATTTTTATTTGATTGTCAAAGGTGAGGAGGTTAAGTAATTTTTCTCATTTTACTTTTATAACACTCAAAAACATTAACACTACATTGATCCCTTATTCTAAGAGTGGGATATTTATTTTCAACCCATTAAGAGGGTTCTTGGGCAACCAACTTTACACTTTTGTATTTTTTAACATTGTATAAAATTAGGGTTGAAACAAAGGAGATCATGTTTTCTTGGTTTTACATATTAGTTGGGTCAGATGAAAAAAAGTGTTAATAAATTTTTTCATATCATAAAAATTATCAAAGGACATAATCATAACATAGGGTCATAATCAAAAAATTAGGTCATAATTGGAAATTTTATTTTTTATTTATTAAAAACATGATATACTTTTTAGAGGATATTTTACTCTTATTTTAGACCTTTTTACCATCAAATTAGTTATTTCTATATATAGGTTTATTCACTTTAGTCACTTATCTCTTTATATCTCTTTACATTGCTAGTTATTATTTATAGGTGCATGGTAGTTCCAATTATTCTCTTTTATCATCATGTAGGTCTAATTCTCTAAAATTTACTATATTTTACCTAATTTTACTTGAACCATAGTTTTACATAGTTGTGCATAGTGTAATTATTAAAAAATCATCTTTCATGCCATCTATTTCAATCCTATTATTTCTCAAATTAGAAGTTAAAAGAATATGAGAATATTAGGACTTATCTGAGATTGTTAGTTAAATATTGAAAGAACAATGTAAAATACTATGAAAAAGAACAAGATTACTATTGGCCAAAATTGGCCCACATACAAAACTTTTCCTATATCTCGGGTGAGAATCTGAGCAAAGTCTTGGTTGAGAGAGTGATATGATGGTAGAAGGATTAGACACACTTCATGAGAAGACCAATTGTCACTTTTAAGCTTTTAAAACACTTTAAGCAAGCTTAAAGTGTGAATTTGGTATTTTTAATGGACCGGACCATCATGACACATCATTCATGAATGAATAGATTAGTTTGGTTATGTATTTCATAAGTTTACTTTAGAAGTCCACCAAGGTCGAATAATTGCATGCAAATGATATATTTTTTTCCATGAATATCCCATGAAAGTTTTGTGTCTTGATGAGTTTTTTATCTCAAGATATAGGCCTTCAAAAATGATCTAACAATGTGGGATGTGCTCGTGGATGTCAAGTTAAAGCCGAAATAAATAGTTATTTAGATTCAAAAATCCTTAAAAAGCTTCAAATTAAACTTAGGGTTGACAAGTGGCATGATCTCAAAGACCAACATCAAAGATCAATGGAGCATGGATGATCTCACAAATTCAACAAGTCAAGAAATATCTATGGTGCATGTTTAATTGTGAAGTTAAATATCAATGGTGAGATAAAGGTTAAGAGGTTAGTAGATCTTAAGAATGAACATGAAGGTGCCAAGTGTGTCAATCAAAAATAATTATGAGAATATCAATGGCCTGCATTCGATCATATGGTTCAAATGGAAATCAATAATTAGCATTTGATCTAGCAGATTAAAGATCGTGGTGTATGTTTAACCATGTAGAAGCACATATATAGTACACATGAGGTCAAAAAGTGAATGAGCCTAAATTACATGTAAGGATACCATATGACATAAGCATGTCAACTAGATGAAAACTAACATTAGGGACCATAGGAAGCATGTGGGACTACCAAGTATCACACTTTTAAAAGTCAAGATAAATATCAATGCAGGGCTACCAAGTGGCACAATCTAGAGAGTGATCAAAAATCAATGACCAATAATGGAGGTAAAGGCTAGGAGACTCCTAAGGAAACCAATGAAGTAGATTTAATTAGATGTCTATGGGGCATAGCATGAATACACATATCCAAGGTGACAATGGTCAACTTTTAAAATGAAATAAGCATCCCAAGGAAATGCCATGAAGGTGGACACATTAGATCAAAGTATTTCACTAGAAAAGCATAAAAATGAGTAAATAAAAGATCAAAATATGATATAAATTAGTAGAGTAAACCTATAGAATATTAGGATTCCATTAAATCTTGGTTGGACCTCTTAAAATCTCTTATATGTATGTCGTATATGTCTTTTTCATGATTAGGAGACTAGGTGGACTATAAATCTTCATCGAGACTATGACTATATGAAAATAAATAAATGGGATTGGGTTTCATCTATAATGGACTTATGCTCAAGTTTTATAGTAATGTTAGAATGGTGACTATGAAAGGAATGGTAGAGGGGACACTAGATGAATGAGTTCAGGAAATTTTCTAATAACATAAAGGACATATTAAGATGAAGCATTGTGTTATAATCTCATTAAGAAGATGGAGAGTTTGGAGGTTGAGAAAGGAAATTGGATCATTTAACGAAAATTTTAAATTCTTTGGGAAATTTCCCATTTTAATGGATCATGACTCATCATATTCAAGGAATTATTGTCTTATAGTGTGTGTTTTTAAGCCATTGAGAGGGCTTGAAAGTTATTTTGGGCTAATGAATGGTTAATTAGGAGGTAGAATTAGTGATAATAAATTAAAAGGTAGTTGGTAATTTATCAAAGTGATTAGACCTCATTTATTGAATTATATCTACTCATTCCTTCTCTCTATATTCCCCTTTTCTATATATCTCCATTTTTATTTCCCATCAAAAATGCAACTCTCAATTCTAAAGGGAGGATATTCACTCTCTCATTTTTGAAGAGTAGAAGACTCTCATTTGATAAGAAAAGACCCTATCAAGATTTATATGAAATATGTCTTAAATTAATAAATACTTTTTCACCTATCTCTTGCTTCTGAATTGTGTTTAGAAAGCTTGTGCATGATGGTATTATCAAGGAGTTGTTAGTGTCCTATGTTGCACCCTAGCTGAGAAGGGGATTTTTCATGTCCTCTTTCTCAAACCTAGTCCAACATGGGAATGACCATAGGCTATGGGTCACCTCATCTTAGGTCAGACCTTTGTATAAGGTCAACTTCCATTTTGATCTATCACCTATACTAAACCTAAGCTAGCTTCTTGTTGGGAAAAGGGGAGAGAAATTAACAATAATCCATGAAATCATATAAAAACAAGGTGATGTACCATATTTTTTTATCCTTATACTTGAATAAAACACACTATAAGACACTTTCAAGAATAAAAAGAATCACTTAAATCACTCTTTGATCACCCTTAACATAATTATTTCACAAAAAGGCATGGACTAGCTATCAACCTAGCATGGGAGGGCAATTGTCCACTTCCAAACTAATCAACAAACTATATATTTAACTTAGAATGACCTATGAGAACTAAAAAACACTTAAAAAAGGTGAGAAAACTTAGATAGAGGTAAGGAAAGCATGTATTCACTTAATCACATCAATAAAGTCATAAGACACACTTCAACTCAGCTTATAAATGGAGGAATTTAGTCTTTTATTACATCAAATAGGTGTTATATTATAAATCTTAGTAGAGTATATTCATGACAAAGAGGAATAATTTTCAAGGCTTTGAATTATGTATTTATAGAAAAATGGGATGAGAGATATGGAGATCATGCATAAAAGGATGGATAAGGGATCATAATGACCAAGATTTCCAATAATTCTGACATTGATGCCATTAAAAAAGATCATAATATCAAAGACTAATTTTGAAAAATGGATACAACAACCATATCAGTCCCTTTCAATCTATTTATGGCCTATATTAATGCTCCTCATAGTTTAAAAGGTAGGATAAAGTCATTTAAAAGTTGAATTTCAACATCGAAGTAGTTGCAATAACTAGATCAATCTATTATGATCTTGTTCTAGTGTGGATTTCTCCCTACTGGTTCATCTTTCGCATGTAAAAATGGAAAAAAGGGTCATAATCATGATGCTATATTTGGTGACAAACACATCAAATCCAAAGTGTCTACCCCCATGGTCTCCCTTCAAAATATTTTCTCTGGTTCGACCTCAACTACATTTGGCTTCAACTTTTGATATTAGCTCTTGATCTTGATCTAGGTTTCTAAGAATGTGCCACCTAGAATATCTTTATTCGTTCTCAAGATCTTGCTATCACTTTGACCATATTCACACCATCAATCTAATTTTGTATAGATTGAATTCAATCTATTGATTTATCTGATAATTACTATGGTCTTTACACTTGGTTGCTTCTCATTCATCTTTGAGATTTACTGACTCTTTGACCTCTCACTCATTGTTGATCTTCTTTGGTACAATTAAACATGCTCCATTGATCTACTTGGACCCATTGGTTTTGTTAATCACTACATGCTATTATATATTCATATGGGCACTTGATATCTTACCACTTGTTATCCATATGTTCATCCTAGGTCCATTAACCTTTTGACTTGATTATCACTATTATATCGTAGGTGCACAATCAAATGTGCTTTGTTAGAACTTATAGACCCGCTTGTCAGCCTGATCATCGACTCATTGTCATATTTGATCTTATCTTCTACAATTTGGACACTTGTTAGCTGCACATTTATCCTTGGAACATTTGAATTTAAATGGCTATTTTCCATAACTTTAACTTGATGTTCTCATGCACATTTTATTTTACTTACTTAACTTTGAAGGCTTATATATATAGATAAAAATTACACCAAGGCACCAAAATTGTAGGGAATCATTAGGGCCTAAAATACATCATGTCTATGTGATATTTTGACTTTGAGATCCCTCTTGAGCATACTTATAAAATATAGAAGCAAACTAGTCTATTCATTTTTTCATGATGTGTTTGTGATAGTTTGGGTCTTAAAGATCATCAAATTCACACTTTAAGCCTAATTAAAGTGTTTTAAAAGCTTTTCAAGTGACTTGATATTTTCCTATAACCTATTTTCTCCTTGAGCCATTAGATCACTCTTTAATTATGACCTTGCTCAACTTCAATCCCAAACCTAGAAAATTTTGGTATATAGGCCAAATTTGGCCAACATCTTTGACAACTCAGCTAGTTAGCATGCTTGTTATGCTTGAGAACTCAAATCATTTACATAAATATTCAATTCACTAATAATGATGAATCTAATCTCATTACTGCAAGAAAATTTTTGACTTGTAAAGACAATGAATTTCCATAAAACATGGAACCTAACTAACTAAATAAAAAACAAACAAATTAATGTGTTAGGACAACATGTGGAGGAAAGCCAAAACAAACTAACTATGTATAGGGAACTCAACCTTTAGTAGCAATGTTTCAAGTGTATCCCATTAATTGGGATAGGAAGATCCTCACCATCCATCCTTACAAGTTATAAGGAATTATGGGATTTTCAACTATATATTGTGTATAGACCACTCTAAAGAGAGTCAAACTTTGTATGCCTTCTTGGCTTAGCTCTATCCTCATCCCACCTAAGGACCAAAACTCATTTGAAATTTCATGAAGAATATGCTTTGTTAAAGGCTCTATTCCATTTTTCTTGATGTCTTTCCATGGATAACATGTAATGATGTCTTGTCTCTTCCAACTCCATAATCTAAACATATTTTATCTCTGTAGGTTCATTCTTCAATAACTCAAGTTGATACATTAGTTCTAGGGTGGTTAATTGAATAGAAATAGGCATTCTTACTTCTTTACCATATATTAGCTTATATGGAGAGCTATATATCGATATTTTATAGGTTATCCTATTATCCCATAGAGTTGACTTCAATTTTAGATGCCATAAACTCTGATTGTCTTCAATTATTCTTTTTATGATCTTCAATAGGTATTTATTTGTTGACTCAGCAAGGCCATTGCCTTGTGGGTAGTAATTTGATGAAGTTATAAGATAGATACTATGTTGAACTACCCATTGGTTGATTTTATAACCCATAAAGGCCATAACATTGTCATGAATGATGTTTGAAGGGACTCCAAACCTAGTAAGTAGACCTTCATACAAATATATAACATTGGACTCATTTGCTTCTTTCAATGCCTCTACTTCTATCCATATAGTGAAGCAATTTATAGTAGTTAGTATCCAATTATGACATGAGCTTAAAGGGGGGTTAATGAGACAAATAATTTCTAATCCCCATTGGACAAAGGGATGATCTACTACAATTGGTTGGAGAGGTAACACTGCAAGTTCCCCCTTTCTTACAAACATAACACATTATCTGTATTTCCTAACCCATGCATGAAAATCACCAAATAGACTTAGCCAATAATACCCACCTCTCATGATCTTGTGGGTTGTGGTCCATACTAAATAATTCCCTTCACCATGTCCATCATGGAACTCTTCAAGTAACCTTTATTTTTGGTGTTGTTCAACGCATCTTAACAATATGCCATTGATATCTTTCTTGAAAAAAACACCATCAACAAGAATAAATGCAATGGATTTCAATCTGAAATATATTATTTTTGAAGGTGTTAGATTAGAGGGATAAATACCATCTTGGATATATCTTACCAAATCATGATACCATCTAGAAGGTAAGGTATGATCAGTTGTAACTTGTTCATCAGTTGACACCATAACCACATCATTGGCTTCTTTTAAGTCTTGGGTTAGATGCTCACAAAGTGATTTGTATTTAATTAGATTTGTGACTTTGATCTCCACATCATACTCAATTACCTTTGTTATCCAACCAAATTTTTTCTCACGTATGTCTTTATTCAAGAGACACTCCTTAACACTTAGATGTGAAACCATTAGGTGTAACTTATTGTTAGACAACAAGTATCTAAATTTCTTAAGACACCTTATGACTAAGTGTACATGATTTTAAAAAAAAGAGTACCTTATTTCATATTGTTAAAATCCTTGACTGAATAAGATTGTTATCTAGTCTAAGGCCTCATGGTTATACTGCATAAGAATGTCTGAAATGGTGTTAATGTTAACATATATGTACATAATGAATTCCTTTGTGAAGTCTTGATTCCTGAGCATATGAGCATTATCCATGGCTTTCTTAATTTCCTTAAAACTCATGACTCCTTCCTTAGACTAGCTAAAGTTTTGATTATTCTTTAGCATGGATGTAAGTGACTTAGGTAAAGTGGTAAAATCTAAGATGTATCTTCTGATAAAATTGATCTCCCCCAAGAAACTTTGTAAAGCTCTTTTATTCTTGGGAAAGGAAAGTGCAATTATTTAAGCTATCCTTTTAGGATCTATGGTTAAACCATGATTTGAAACTATATGTCTAATAATATTACCTTCATGAAATGAGAAGACACATTTTAAGGGATTTAAGGATACCCCAGATTATCTAAACATTTCAAACACTTGCTCAAGGTGAACCATGTGCTCACTTGCATTCTTTGAAAACATTGTTATATCATCCAAATAAACTAGAATAGACTTGTTAAGAAGGCCATGGAATGCCATATCCATGGCTCTCTAAAAATTTGCTCTAGAATTGGGTAAACCAAAGGGCATATTTCTATATATAAATCTCCCCCACTTTGTGATGAAGGCTATCTTGAACTGGTCTTCTTCCTTGACCAAAATTTGGTTGTAACCATTATAGCCATCCAACAAGGACAACCTTTATGAACCTACAACTAACCTTAAAATATATTCCATATATGGAAGTAGATAGTGGTCTTTAATGGAATCCTTATTCAAGTCACAAAATTAAACACAGTCTAATTTCACCAATTTTTCCATATTGGAACAAGGTTTTCCACCCAAGTTGAGTGTTTAAATAGAAATATAATATCTGACTCAATGAACTTATGAAGATCAACTCTCATCAAAGGTTCAATCTTAAGATTAATCGGCCTTTGTCTTTATCTTACTTGCTTAGTTTCATCTTCTATCTCAATGGTGTGTTGAAATAGACTTGGGTCAAATCCCTTGAAATCACTATATTTCCATGCAAATACACTATTAAAAATTTCACATAACTCAATGAAAACTTATTTTTCTAAATAAGTGCATACCATACCCAAATTTAGGTTCTTACCAGCTACAACTTCCACATTATCATAGTGTTATTCCTTTGTTGACAAAGATTACTTTTATTTCCTCAACTCATCATCACCACTAAATATGTTTTCAAGTGTGACCAATCCCTTGGGAAAATTATTTGTTTTTAGTTTCACAATTTGATTACCATACTGTTACAAATATTTTGACTAATTTCTTGAGGAAAACTTAGCTTCCTCTTATAAGAATTTGATAATGTGATTGTCATCTTCAAAAACTTTCTAATTATCATTATTATCTAGAATAGAAGGCCTTACAACCACCTTAATGTATGACTAGACCTTTTCACTTCTTACATTAGATGGGATACTAAATTATGCCCCAATGACAACCAACCTATCTACATGTTTTTTCCCATCTCTTGGTATTGCCTGAATGTTGAAGGCTTGAAACTCTTCAAGTAAGTAACATACCCTATGCTTATAATATTTAAGCAATGGGTTTTTTCATACATTAAGACCTATCACTTGGTGAACTACAAGTTCACTATCACCAAAGACTTGTAAGGTGTTGACTTTCATCTTCCTAGCCCATTGAAAACCATGAACTAGTGCCTCATATTCAACAACATTATTTGAATAACCAAATTGAAACTTAACAATCGAGAAATACCTTTTATTTTTTGGATAAATCAACATCATTATAGCCCTAGTACCATTCTTATTCCTTGATCCATTAAAGTATAATTTATATAAACCATTACTAGACTCATAATCCTTCATCAAGGCTAGAATTGGTGCATATTTATCATGGAGGAAATTAAAACCATGTTCTTATTCTTAAATTAGATTATAAGGATCATATTCATGTGATCTATAGGCCCACTCATCAAGGAAAAAATATAGAATCCCATCTAAAGGTGATTTAGTTTCCTCTATACTATCTTATATCACCTCATCTAAAATGAGGCAATTGGTATTCACAACACTTGGTATATATGGTTCCAAATGGAACCATTCAACATGTTATGAATGTATGGTTAATTTGGTACCATACATGGTCATAAACATCAAATATGTCCAATCATCTTATAAGTATTCTCCAATCTTTGAAATTAAAGTCCCTTGATAGACACATGGAAATATAGGGAGGCAAGTCCACCACAACTACATCCTACTGAATGGCAACATTGGGACAAGCATGTAGTGTCAACTTTAGACCCTTAATTATTCCTACTATATTTTTTGGTGAAGCATCCAATTGAAATACACCTTTAACATTTGGTTCATAGATAAGACCAAGCTTGTATGATAATGCTACTGACTCCATTATCCACCATAAATATATGAACTAAATAGTCACCAACTATTAGAGAGAGGTTAAAGGGAGGATTTTTACTTAAATTTTCATTATCTTTGTCCCTTTTTACCATTTTTTGTACCTATTATACTTGATTCTTCATTGGTTGGTCTGAATTAGTTGATGAAAGCTCTTAGACGAGCATATATTTTTGTCTTGGAATATCAATGGTATCCCACATGCTAATTATAACATTGTATTTATTTATATGATCCACTATACTAAAATAATCTCTACTAACCTTTGGCTACACATTTTGAACCACTAGTTATTCATGAACTAGAGGTATTTGAGGGACCTTTCTAGACTTTGCATTTTAATTTTCCTCTATTGTAGGGGTAACAAGTTGATATTTGGTACTCTTGGAAATAACATTAGGAGTAATTGAAGCATTAATCACATCTTGAGCCTCATCAATGTCTCTTGTTTTATCTCTAGTTACAACTGTAACTTGACCACTTGATCTGCTAGTCTCAACACCATGATTGAAAGTAACATAATCACCCATTTTCTAATTTGTGTTAATAGAATTAGGCTTACCTTAAACTTGTTGAGCCTCTCCTTGGGGTACAAAACATGTCTCTTGATACTAACCTCCTTGAAGAGGAAACTCTTCTTGTGTCATTTGTGGCATAGTAATGTTATGTGATACCAAGGTTTGGTCCTGATCATCATTAAGGTTAGAGGGTTGATAAATTAATTCATGCATCAAATTGTTTTGAGTTGGTGTGGGAATGATAACTTTTTATGTGGAAGGTGCATTAGTATTAAGATATGCATATGGTTTAGCTAGAACCATGCCTCCCTGTGTTGGGTAGGGTGGTTTATTTTCTCTAAATCCTTGATAAGGAGGCCTTTGATCTCTAAAGGGCTAATAAGTAATATAATTTTGTTGTTGATAGGGCCTATTAGTCTAATTTTGTTGTTGATAGGGCCTATTAGTCTAATGTTTTTTCCTCTTGAGTTATAATTTTTCATTTAAAAAAAATTGAAGCAAACCTTTCAACTCACCAAGCTCATTAACTTGATTAGAAAGGGCTACAACTTGAGATTTGGGAGGTGGAATAGGGTATAATGATGGAAAATAAGGAACTTGAGGGGGTGGAATAGATTGAAACTATGGTAATATAAGCATTAGAGGCCTTGGATCAAGATTACCATCTTGTATCAATCTATTTTATGTTCTTATTACAACCTCATAAACATTTAGCAAGGTATTACCACCCATAAACTATATCATTACACTGATATCAAAATTAAGGGATCTTAAATAATACAAGAAGGCATATTATAAGGATGGTATAATCAATGCAAGTATTATAATCCATGTTTTTTAGAATATGAGGTTAAAATTAGACATGAACTCAGGAGGATCTCTCTTTATGTTAGTCAGCTATTCAACTAAAGATAGGTGATCAGATTTATCCTCAAATTGTCTGACTAAGGCTACACCTAACTCATCCCAAGTATAAATGGAATTCAATAGAATATTTGTATACCACTACAATGATTTTTCTTTGAAGGAAAAAATAAGCAGTCTGATAGCCACATTATCTTGAATAATATTATGAATAGAACAAAGGTTGACAACATCCTAAATGTACTCAATAGTAGTTGTTTGAAATTATCCTGAGAAGAATGGGGTAGTTTTAATGGTAGACATAAGAATTTCATCAAAATGGGCCAAATTCAGTGGACTACCTCTATTGAATGAGATAAACACTTGAATCTTGATGGCCATTTAGGTAGTGGGGATTACACTACTTAAAATAATAGGATGACTAGGAGATGAATATTGATTTTAGGGATAAGGTCTTGTCCCATTAAATCTTGATCTCTTATATGAAATAGAAGGTAACTCAATGAATTCAAGGGGAATAAATTTAGTAGCTAATCTTGTAGTAACCTTTGGCATGATAATATTGTTTGGATGATGTTACGAACTCTATAACTTGAAGAATATTCAACTTTTGATGTTTATGTATGTATCCCTATACTACAAGTACTTCTTCTCGACTCCAAACTTTAGTTATGATGAGGATAATTTTCCCCACCAGGAATGCTAGAATTATTGGTGTCCTAGGTTGCACCCTAGCTAAGAAAGGGATTGTTTAAGTCATCTTCCTCAAATGTAGTATTACATGGGAATGAAACTAGGTTGTGGGTCACCTAATCTTGGGTTAGACCTATAGAGAAGGTTATCTTAATTTTTTATATATCACATATACTAAACCTAAACTAGATTCTTTCTAGTAAAAGGGGATAGAGATTAACAATAATCCATGAAAGCATATAAAAAAGAGGTGATACACCAAATGTTTTGATCCTTATACTTTCACAATGCACACTATAAAACATATTTAACAATAAAAAATATCACTTCACTCACTCTTTGATCATCCCTCACATTAGTATTTCATAAAAATGCATGGACTAGATATCAACCTAGCATGGGAGGGTAGTTGTTCACTTCCAAACTAATCAATAGAGTATATATTACACTTAGAATGACCTTAGAGAACTACCAAAATGCTTCATGAAGGTGAGAAAACTTAGAGGAATGGAAAATATGTATTCACTTAACCACATCAATGAATTCATAAGACACACTTCAACTCATCTTGAAAATGGAGGAATCCAATATTTTATTGCATCAAATAGGTGTTATAGTACAAATCTTGGTAGAGTCTAGTCATGCCAAAGAGGGATCATTGTTAGGCTTAGAAGCTTGTATTTATAGTATAATAGGATGAGAGATATGGGTATCATGCATATAAGGATGGATACAGGAGCATAATTACAAAGATTTCCAATCATTATAAAGTTGATGTCATTAGAAAATATCATAATATCTAATACTACTTCCAGAAAATAGATACAATGACTATTTTAGTCCCTTTCAATATGTTTTTGGCCTAAATTGATGTTAATTATGGTTAAAAAGGTGGGATAAAGTAATTTTAAATTTGAATTCTGATGTTGAAGTAGCTACAATATTTGGATCAATATGTTGTGATCTTATTCTTGTGTGGGTTGCTCCTTACTATTTCATCTTTGCCATGTAAGAATGAATAAAAGGGTCATAATCATGTTGTTGGATTTTTTAACAAACACATTGAAGCCAAAATTTATACCTCCATGGTATCCCTTTAAAATATTCTCTTTGGTTTGACCTTGATTATATTTGGCTTCAAATTTTGATATTGGTCCTTGATCTTGATCTAGGTTTTTTAGAATGTGCCACCTAGAAGCTCTTCATTCATTCTCAAGATCCTACTAACCCTTTAAACATATACACACTTTTAATTTTATTTTGTATGGATTTAATGCACTCTATTGATTTATTTGGTAGTTACCATGGTCTTGACACTTAGTTACTTCTCATTTATATTCTAGATCTGATGACTCTTTGACCTCTCACTCATCATCGATTTGCTTTGGTACGATTAAATGTGCTCCATTGATTTACTTATACCTACTAGATTTGTCAGTAACCATGTACTATTAGATATTTTTATAGGTACCTAAGATATTTCTACTTATTATTCATGCATTCATCCTAGGTCTACTGACCTTTTGACTTGATGTTCACCATTAGATATTAGGTGCACAATCAAATGCACTCTATTAGATATTTCAAATCCACTTATCCACTTGATCAATTTCTCACTATCAGATTTGATCTTAGCTTCCATTATATGGACACTTTTTAGTTTTGTGATCATCCTTAGAATATTTAAATTTTAATGACTACTTATTATAGCTTTAACTTGACATCCCCATGCACGTCTTATTCTGCTTGCTTAAATTTGAAGGCTTATATATGAAAATAAAAATTATACCAAGGTACTAAAATTATAAGGGATAATTATGTCACAAAATACATCATTTCCATGTGATTTTTTGGCTTTGATATGCCTACTAAGCATACTTATAGAATTCAAAAGAAAACTAGTCTATTAATTTCTTCGTGACATGTTTGTGATAGCCTAACTCCTAAAGATCATCAAATTCACACTTTAAGCCAACTTAAAGTATTTAAAAATATTTGAAAGTTAATTTATCTTCTCCTATATCCTATTTTCTCCTTGTTACATTGGATCACTCTTCAATCAAGACCCTACTCAATTTCAATCCTAAACTAAGAAAATTTTGGTATGTAGGCCACATTTGGCCAATAGGAGTTTCTTCCATGACCATTGTCCTTATTTATTACTTATTTTAAGGTGTTTTCAAGTTTTTTTTAGGTTTTAACTCATGATCTTTCCACCATTAATGTAGGGTTGGTGTGAATATTATAATTCTTCCTTGCTTCATTCATTACTTGTGAGCCTAGTTTATGAAATACTTATGCAATTAGTCTTATGTTTAATTAGTGTTTATTTCATGCTTATGTGAGTCCTCATTTTAATTTGGTGTATCACCTTTTTATCTCCCTTAATAACCCTTTACCCCCCCTCCTCTATCTATTTTCCCAATAAAAACCATTAGTCTAGGTGATATACCAAGAAGAAGTTGGCCTTCTCCAGAGGTTCAACCCCACTACAAGATACCCATAGCCTATGGTTATCCCAATTTTGTGTCTTGGTTGGAGGGATATTGAAAAACCATCTACAAGGGTGAAAATTAAACCCACAATAGTTTTTATCACACCTGATGGGACTATGGTGTTCACTAAGTGAAGAGTTTTGGTGTTCTCTTCATCCAATCAGCCATTAGAGGCATTTGTATAAAAATCAATGGTGAATCCAAGATTTCAACTGGTTACATCAATCTAGGTAAGCCTTCAAGTATGTTTAATATTTTTTTGATCTCTTTTTCGAGTCTCTATGGATAGATTTGGGGCAAAATTTTATCCTAATCAGGTTGGTGAGCCCTATCATCAACCAAATGAAGCCTACTAGCCTTACTATGACCCCTACTAGTAATCCAATCATTCCTATTATCCCTACAATTAACCTATATATCCTTCGTATGCACCTACCTATACCTCTATCCAACCTTGTCAAAAATATGTTTCTTCTACCACATCCTTATTAACATTCAAGCCAAATATGTTAAAATTTGAAGAGGTGATGAGAAAATGGGATACATAATTTGATGTGATCCATTTTCATCTTATAGATAGGATGAAGAAGTCATTTCAAATATTGACAAGTAAGTGGATGTTAGTTAGAGAATAAGCCTAATATGGTGCTATAAATGATGAGTTGTATGAAATGAGAACTCTCATCTGATGGTGGATAGATAGATTAGAGAGGTGGAATAATCAGGAAACCTAATCCAAATAACCTCAACCATTGTTTTCTATCCCTAATACACCTCCTTTGATTCTAAGTCTTCCTCAAGTTATATTTATCCCTCTTTAATATATTGAGAACATGTCATGTTGGAGGCTACCTCACATCATGAATTTTTATTATGTTATGGCATCACTTATGAGATACCCTTCACCTATGCCCACCCAAGACTAAGAATGAGAGAAGATGTTTTAAGTCAAGCCAATGAACTCTTTTTCCCTTCTTCAAGAACCTCTCGAAGAATCCTCCAATAAGAATAAACCCAAAATATTAAGTTGGATGGATACTTTAAAAAGTATCAAGCATCCCAAGAAGCTCTCTTACCCTCCCACCCTCTCTTTTTATCAATAAGAACCTATGGTTTTGAAGGTATAGTATGAAGTTGTAGCTACAAAAGATCCATAGGAAGGAGTTGAAGAATAGTTAGACATTTGTTTTGAATTACCTTTATTCATTAAATATGATGATCCTATCTCTTGTAGAAAAAATGAGCTGGAAGAGTTGAGTATAGTGAAGCTATCATAGAGAATATTTCAAAAAGACATACATGATTAGTTTTTAGTTCCAAGTAAGTATGAACAAGTAGTGGTAATCTTTGATAAGCAGGTTGAAGAGGATTCATGGTAGCAGTTATACCATATCTTCATGGGAGAGATTAAAGTGTTCACTAGTAGTGGATCTCTTGCAAATAAAGATGGGAATACTAATAATACTAAGCATGAGGAACATCTTGAAGTAGCTAATGATGGCATGGTGGAATTGAATGAAGTTGAAATTGAGTATGAGGTAAGATTTCATAAGAACACTTTGATCACTATAATTGTTGGATATCATGAGCATATGATATAAAATGAAGATGAAAAACTCAACTATATCATGTTTTAGTTAAAGAACTTAATGAACCAGTTATCCCTAAGGAGAATGGCATGAGTAAGGTTGAGATTGGCATCTTTTCTAGTGACCAAGAAAGGCTACCTTTGAGGGTGAACTTGAGGTTTTTTGTTCAATTTTGGATGACACACTTGTATCTTTAGGTAATTAGGTCTAATAAGTAGTTGATTAAATTATGAATATTGAAAAACATGATCCTAATGAGTCATTAGAGGTTACATTTATAGATTTGTTCACATTGGATATCTATTCTATCATGGGGCACCAGAATGAGGAAAATTTTGAGAATTAGGAAGAATTTATATTCATTGGGAACATGTTTGATGCTAATAATTCATTTTGAGAATTTATAAGAGGATTGGATATCATAAGAAATCTAAGTTCAACAAATCAAATGTCTAAAAGGCATCTTGTTTCATATCTTTGCTCATCACATGAAGGTAACTTAAAGATTTTTCTTTTTGATCCAAGAGTATCAATTCTAAAATGGTGTTATACATAGTAGTTTCAATAGTTATTTTATTTCCTATAATTGACTTGTACACATATTTTTAGTTGTGTGTTCCCCTTCCATAATTGCCTTGGGCACATTGTTAGTTTATTTCCTTTTCTCCTTGTTACTTCAAAGAGAGGTTTCTTAAAAGGGGTATCCTAGTATCATCTTCATAATCAATTGGGAAGGAAATAATTATGACCCTTTCTACCTAATGGATAAAACAAGGCAACTAATCTATTTCTCAAGCATAAAAAGCATGCTTCCCAATGAAATATCCAGAAATGTTGGCTAAAATTGGCCCATATACAAAGCTTTTCCTAGATCTAGGGTGAAAATCTTAGTAGAATCCTAGTTGAGAGAGAGATATGATGGTAGAAGGAGCATATAAACTTCATGAGAAGATAAATTTTTAGTTTCAAGCTTTTGAAACAATTTATGTAAGCTTAAAGTGTGGATTTAGTATTTCTAAGGGACCAGACCATTATGACACATCATGCAAGAATGAACAAATTAGTTTTGTTGTGCATTTCATAATTGTACTTGAGAAGTCTACCAGGGTTGGATAATTTCATGGAAATGATTTATTTTTTACCATGCATATCCCCTATAATTTTGGTGTCTTTCTAAGTTTTCTATCTCAAGAAATAAGCCTTCAAAAATGATATAGCAGTTTGGTATGTACCTAGGGTGTCAAGTTAAAGCCACAAGAAATAGTTGTTTGGATTCAAAAATACTTAACAAGGTTCAATTTGAATGTAGGGTTGATAAGTGGCATGATATCAGAGGAAAAAATTAAATATCAATGACATGAAAATGATCTCACAAACTCAAAAAGTCAAGAAAGATCTATGATGCAAGTTTAATCATGTAGTTAAATATCAATGGTGAGTTCAATATTAAGAGGTCAGTATATCCTAAAAACTAACATGAAGGTGCCAAGTGTCTCAATTTTGGTAACTTATAAGAATATTTATGTCATGCATTCAATCATATGGTTCAAATTTAAATCAATGGTCTACAGTTGATATGGTGGATCAAATATTAATGATGTATGTTCAACTATGCAAAAGCAGCTCAATGATGTGTAGGAGGTCAAAAAATCAATGAGACTAGATTGTATGTGAGGCTACCATGCAAGATAATTATTTCAACCAGATGAAGATGGATATAAAGGTCCATAAGATGCATATGGGACTCCTAAGTGTCATAGTTTCAAAAATCGAGACAAAGATCAATGTGAGGATGCCAAGCGGCACAATCTAGAGAATGATCATAGATCAATGGTTGATGATGGAGGTAAAATATAGGATAATTTTGAGGAAATAAATAGAGTATATTTGATGAAATATCTAGGGGGTATAGGATGAATACACATAGCCAAGGTGATAATGGTTAAGTTTTAAAATGAAATAAACATCCCAAAGATATGCCATGAAGGTAGACACATTGAATCAAAGGATTTTTACACCCAAGAATGTAAAAGAGTAAATAAAAGATCAAAATGTGATATGGGTTGATATAAAAAACCCTATAGAATCATAATATGTCATTAAATCTTGATTTAACCTCTCAAAATCTTTTAGACATATGTCTTATAGATTATTCATGATCAGGAGACTAGTTAGATTGTAGATCTTCATCGAGACTATGACTATATGAAAACCAATAAATGAGATTGGTTTTCATCTATAGTGGACCTGTGTTTAGGGTTTGGAGTAATGTAAGAATGGTGACTATGAAAGTAATGTTAGAGGGGACACCAGATGAATTAATTTAGGTGGTTATCTAATAATGTAAAGGACATATCAAGATGAATCATGGTGCTACAAGCTCATTAAGAATATGGAGTGTTTTGAGGTTTAGAAAGGAAAGTGGAGAATTTAATGAAATTTTGAGAGTATTTGGGGACTTTCCCATTTTAATAGATCATGACTCATCATATTCAAGAAATTCTTGTTTTCTAGTGTGTTTCTAAGGTAATGAGAGGGCTTGAAAGCTATTTGGAGCTAATGAATGGATAATTGGGAGATAGAATTAGTGATAATAAATAAAAAGGTGGTTGGGACTCCATTAAATTGATTGGACCTCATTTATTGATTTTTTTTTATCTCTCCTCTCTCTCTTCCCTTTTTTTCTATATCTTCCATTTTCTTCCCCATTAAAAAAGGGACTCTCAATTCTCAAGGGAGTATATTCACTTTCTCATTTTTGAAGAGCAAGAGAATCTCATTTGATAATTTATATGAAATACCTCTTGAAGAAATAAATAATTTATTTACCTATATCTTTCCTATAAATTATGTTTAGCAAGCTTGTGCATGATGTTATTGTGAAAGAGTTTCTTCCATGACCATTGCCCTTTTTTATTTCCTATTTTTAGGTGTTTTTGAGCTATTTATAGGTATGAAATCATGAATTTTTTTCCATTAATGTAGGCTTGGTATGAATCTTATAATTCCTTATTAATTATTTCATTGCTTGTGAGCCTAGTTTGTGAAATACTTATGCAATTAACTAGTTGGTGAGATTGTGTGAGTTAGTATTGTCTTATGTTTCATCTGTGTTTATTTCATGCTAATGTGAGTTCCCATTTTAAAATGGTGCATCACCTTTTTAGATTCCTTAGTAACCATTTACCCCCTCTTTATCCCTTTTCCTATTAAAATCATTAGTCTAGGTGATCTACTAAGAGGAAGTTAGCCTTATCTAGAGGTTCAGCCCCACTACAGGATATCCATAGCCTAGGGTTATCCCAATTTTGTGGCTTAGTTGGACAGATTCTAAAGAACCCACTCCAAGGGTAAAAATTAAGCCCAAAACAATTACCTTAATGTTTATCAAACCAAAAATGAGAGAGACAACAATTTTAACAAGTAGATAAATAGAAAAAGCCTTACCAATAATAATCCTCACAATACAAGATTTGGAACAAGAATAATAAAGAGGGGGAGAGAGATTCAAATGACAAGATAAGTCAATAATTATTATATAAAGAAGATAGGATGAGAGGGATATTTAAATATAGTAATATGAATAATAGAGTTACTAAAACTCCCATGATGATCTTACAATGCCTCCTTAGTTTATGTCAAATGTACTATTCCCAAAAAGAGTGAAGGGAATAATGTGATGTGTGGGGGGGAGGAGTTACTTGTGAAAGTAACTCCTAAATCCTAAAAGTGGATGAAAGAGGTGAGAAAAACCTCATAAAATAAAGATAAATTTCATTTATTATAATAATAAATGCACACCTAGAAGAGACTCAAGATAAGTTAAACTAGGTAGAAGGAGTAAAGTGAACCCAAATAGGATTAATCTCTGACACTTCCCTTTAAAATAAAATTTGTAAACAAGTAATTTAGTTCAAATTACATAAATACACCCCTTAATGTAACATTCCTAAAATAATATTTGCACTAGTTTTATGAATACATAAGAAGAGAATGTGTTGCCAAATTTTGTAAGGATGAAGGTGTGGTCATCAAAAATATCCAAGAATACTCTTTAGCTAATATGGTCAATATACAATGGAACAAGGACAAAAAATAAAGAAAAATTATCCCCTAAAATCTACAATACAAAAATGCTAACATGAATCTTTCAAGTTAAGTAAAAATTGTCATAGCAATATGATCTACATACATAGTGTAAAAAATAGATGTAAAACAAGACAAATAGATGAAAATATATCCTTCACAAAGTTGTAAATCATGCATGAAAATGAATTTTTTTGAAATAGATACATCCAATCAAATCATACTTTTATTTCAACAAAAAAATAAGGAATGTATAAAAATATTGAGTTTATCAAAATGGAGACAAAGAAGATGTCTCGCTTGAAAAAATATTCAATGTAAATCATTTGAAGAATGATCACATGAAGACACATAAAAGTCTCTAGAATATGCATTATATTCAGTTATACAGATAGTTTTAAACTTAGAAGTAGGGTTTTTAGTGGTTGTCCAACAATGTAAAGTGTTAAATTTTGATTTAACACAAGATTTAGATGGATGCAATTTCTAAAATTTAGAGATGCGATGCCCATGTTTACCATAATGCTCAAAAATTTTATTGTTTTTATCAAAAGAATAAGCATGAAAAGAATTATAATAAAAATAATATATATTATAATTCATTTTATATGGAGTACAATATGATTTAAAATTCTCATTATTATAAGTTGAAGCATTAAAATTGAGATTTTTGCAATTTGTAATAGATTTAAGAAAAAGAAGTTTAATAATATCATTTTCACACTTAATAAGACTACCACCAAAATAACCCATAGATTTCATAATTTTCAATCTATGGTTAGAAAAAAATTGATATAAAGGAGTGAAATATTTACTAGAATCACATTGAATATTAAATTTACAGTGTTATTAAGGATGAACAATGCAATTTTTACATTGAGTGCATCCATAGAAGTTTATATAGTCTCCATTTGCTCATTAAAAGTGTTTTAAAGTGCATTAAGAGTCATATTTTTACATTTAATTTGACATTTGACAACATTAGTTTCACCATTTTTAAAGTAATTTATTTTTTAAACTTCTTAAATGCTAAAAACATGGCTAATTAAAAATACATGTATTAGAAACTTAGACAAGATTTAAGAAAGTGAGATTCAATGTGCAAATTGGAAGAATACTTTGCATAAATGATTTTGGTAAAATATGTGAAATGTCATGTTTTAAATATATTGGTATCAATTATTTCCTTTTAAATATTTAAATTAAATAAAGTTTGAATTAAAATCCTCAAAAATATGTATGGAGAATAAAAGAAGATTAAATTTAATGTAACTAAACATTAAAAAAATTATTTAAAGTATCACCCATAAAATTAAATGTATTGATTTTTGAATAAATTTAACTAATGTGTATTCATTCAATTCATACACCAAGAAGAGTAAAGAAAAAAAATATTTCTTTGTGTTTTTTAAACCAATAAATGTATTACAGTGAAAGAGTGAAAGAAAGTAAAAAATATTTTAATCAATTCTAATATGATGTGTTATATGATAAATTTGATGTATTACTCTCATACCATATTAGGATTTATCCAAGATCGTTAGTTAAATGTTGAAATCACAAAGCAAAAGAGTGTGAAAAATAATAAGATTACTCAATGGTGATCAAACCACAAATGAGAGACAGTACTTTTGACAAATGGGGAACTATAAAATTGATAAAAAAAGTCACAATATATTAAAATTCCTTTCCAACAATAATCCTGATAATATAAACTTATGGGCAAGAAGAATAAAGAATATGAGAGATATTCAGGTGACGAGACAATTCAAGGATGACAAGATGAAGAAAAAAGAATGAAATGGATCTTTAAATAGATAAATATGAAGCATGAGAGAGTTGATAAGAATCCCATGATGACCTCACAAGGCTACCTTAATGTGTTCCAAATTTTATATTCCCAAAATGAGTGAATTAATGTGTGTGAAATGTTTGGGGAGTTGTACAAGTAACTCCCAAATCCTTAAATTGGATAAAAGAGGTTAGAGACACCTCATAAATATGAGATAAAGTGAATTTATTATAATAATAAATGAACATCTAAAAAAGATTTGGGATAAGATAAACAAGCCTAAAATACTTAATTAAACCCAAATAAGGTTAATATCCAACAAATAAACCTTATATTCTCTATCCAAAACCACCTTCTTCTGCTCATCTTAATGTTTGGAATATATTTTTTAAATAAAAAATTATTAAAAAATAACAAAATTGTATTTGAATACAAATATTAGAGGCTCAATTTTTTTACAAGACCATATTAATAGTTTTTTTACCTATATTTTTACATAATCTATCCATTTGTGTGTAATTTCTTGTCTCTAAGACTTTTCCTACCCCTCACCACTCTTTATCTAGCCCTTAATATGTATAAATGCATCTAAATCTTCCCTAAATATATTAATTCTTATCCTTGAGTATAATTTCACACATGTATATGTTGATACTTGAATGCCACACATTTATCTCATGTAAGATGATAATAAAAATTACACTATTTATACCCTTGGTGGAAGTAAAGAACTAGTTATTTCTATAGGTCTATTATAGATTAGAATCAAGCTATATATGCTAATGTCTAGCCTATACACACACTACCTAAACTATTTTATCCTCTCTCTAATAATTTTTACCCCTTTTGTGTCCCTTAAGTTAGATATTTTGCCTTTTGGGGTGAAGTCACCATTTTCCTAAATGGTGAAGTCATCGTTTGGGCATTTTTTGCCATTTTTAGGTGAAATCATCATTTTAATTTTTTTTAAAGAGTGACTTCACCTAAAAATTTGGGAAGTCATCATTTCATCATTTTCCACTACTTTGTAATTATATCAAAAAATTTAGAAATGGTGACTTCATATGAAGCTACCAATTTTCTCTATAAAGTCATCATTTTCCCTTTTACAAAAAATAGTAACTTTACAGGTTTGAGCCCTAAAAATAGCATTAAATTCATCATAAATGTACTAAAAGGCTAAGGTGAGATCACTTAGCATAGGTCCAACATGTGGTGGCCACTTGTGCTCCTTCACTCAGTCGCTTACATGCCTTTGTCCTCATCCACCCACCATTTTTGTCACCTTTTATCACAAGGTTAGAGCTCCAATTTTTCAAAGGGTTTGGGTGAAAATGAAAACAAATCACCCCATGGGGTGAATGTATAGCTTAAAAAAATAATTTTTCAACCCCTAGGGCCTAAGATTTCTTTATATTCACTTTAGGAACTCTTATTTTTTACTATATGGTCCATTTTTCATGTTATTTTATTTTAAATTTATTATTTTTTAACTAGATTATTTTATTAGGCCTTTTAGAGACCCATTTAATAACACTATTTTATAGAACTATTCCATGCTAGTTTGAATGTGCATCTTCATACTAGCCTTTTTTAATCTAGATTCATGTTATTATTTGCCAGTTCATCATCGCTATATTTATGGATTTATTATAATAGCTCCCTTTTCCAATTTCCCCACATGCAATAAATTATTTTTAATTGATTACCATGATATCCTACCCTATTTTTGAAACATTGATTTTATCATGCTTAATCTACTCTAATAGGGCAAAACACTATGCTAATGATTATAACTACCTTTAGGAAAATCATTATTTTTTAATCTATCCACTCTCCTGAGGCATTTTTTACTATGATAATGATTATAAGCAGCTTTGGGCAAATCATTATTATGCTCCATCTACTCTACTAGGGAAAATCAATGTGCCACTGATTATAACTACCTTTGGGGAAATCAGTATTTACACCCTTATTACCACTTGATCATATCATTTTTATTTTTTTGATGGCCCATTTGATGAAATTATTTGTTACCCTATCCCTTGAGGGTGCATTTGGGGCTCATCCATCATCCTCTAGGGCATTAGCCAAGGTATTAATGACTTTTTCATTTTTACGAAGACGTTAATATGTATGTGTCTTGCAATGCCTACTAAAAAGGAACAAACTATAGCCACCTTTTTGGGCCACAACCATGTTCCAATCAGACTTTCGATTTATTTCTACAAAATAATGTAAATTAATCCTAGGAATCATTAAATGTCCCAATTATATTCACACATCAGAAATTAGTGCCTAGAATCATGTTGAGACATCTCTATTTGGGGTATTGTCTTGTACATAATAATAACCTTCCATGAAACCATCTCCAATTAAATTACAACCTAATAAATTTAAAAAATGCCCTTTTAACCCATTAAATGGGGCACTTAACCATTTCCTTAAATGCAAAACAAACCCTAATAGAATTAATTAACTAAGCAAATCCAATTAATTGATTAAGTGAAAATTCTATGTTTAATTAGTGAATATCAATTTTTTGAAAAGGAAATTTCAAAAAAAATGAGGTCATGATGATGTCATCATCTTCAAAGTTGAAGAATTAGAATTATCTCCATAAAAGACTTAAATTTAGAAATGGAGAACCATTCTTAATAAATGATATCTCTATCCCAAATATTAAATATTTGTCCCCTCCCTAACCTAATCTATAGTTAAATATAACCTAACTACACTTTAATTAGAGTTATTTGGAGAGCCTATAAATACAAGTGCCAAGGACATTGTTTGTGAAGCTCCTTTGTGTAGTGTTATAATGTTAAATTGATTATAAAAAGATTCATTTTGTTACCGCATGCCAAGCCAAACCATATGTGGGAAAGGAGAGGTGTTTCCTATAAGGCAAATGTATTGACAAAGGACTCCATTGAAAACATAAGCCAAACATGGACACACTTACATGCCAATGACCAAACATTATTTGACAATGAAGGTAAAAATAGTTTTTTATTCATCTTCTAGTTATATTTGTGCTTAGTCACATTTTTTCTCACCCAAGTAATTAGGTAAATAGTTATTATTTTCATTGAGTTGTTTGATATTGGGGTTTTGTAGTTCCAATTACAATATAAATATAAAAATATCCTTTGTAATCATGTGTTACGTCAGGTAATTTTGAAATTATGTTCTTAATTATTGTCTAATCTAATAAGCATGCATACATTCATGAACATGGATAAATATGGGAAATATCACATAATTTTTGTAAAATACCATTTTCATTACTTTTTTGTCATGATTTATCAACATGTAATATTTGTGTAAATTTTTCTCTTTTCAAACACTTTCCATCCACATTTTTAACTTCACATCTATGTGTCATCTATATTTCTACATAAACAACTTAGATTTTTCAACTTTAAACATCTAAATCCATTAAGTCACCCTTTATTCAATTGATATATGTTTTGATATTTTTGTCTTATTGGATCATAATCAATAGTTTCATAATTTTTTTGGGGTCACAATCAATAATTCAAAAAATTTCATTTTTCCTTTTGTGGGTCCTTTATGTCTTAAGATGATTTTTCATTCCTTGATTGTCATTTATCACTATTATTTATGGTAAACATTCATGAATATGTGTAAATAATTGAATTAAAAGTTCCACATACATAAAAATGTACCTTAATTCATTTTATACCTTTGAATCTTCTATTTTCAATTTACCATTACACAATTGAGTCTATATATTATACACTTTTAAAGCATTCTATTTATTAATCCAAAATTTCCCTAATTTATCTTTTGCCATCACACTTGTAACAAGTGAAGGTCATAATAAAGAATATATTTTTATTTGATTATCAAAGGAGATAAGTTTAAGTCATTTTTCTCATTTTAATTTGGTAACACTCACAAGCACTAAAATTACATTGATCCATTATTCTAAGAGTGGGATATTTATTTTTAACCCATTAAGTGGATTCTTGGGCAACTAACTTTACACATTTCAATTTTTTAACATTGTATCAAATTAGGTTTGAAACAAAGGAGATCGTGTTTTTTGGGTTTTACATATCAGTTGGGTTAGATGGAAAAAAGTGTTTAGATTTTTTTCATATCATATAAATTATAAAAGGACATAATTGTAGCATAGGGTCATAATAAAAAAATTGGGTCATAATTGGAAATTTATTTTGTTTCTTTTCTAGAAACATGATATACTTTTTAGAGGATATTTTAATATTATTTTAGACCTTTTTACCATCAAATTATTTATTTATAGGCATAGGTGTGTTCATTTTAGTCACTTATCTCTTTATATCTCTTTACATTGTTAGTTATTATTTATAGGTGCATGGTACTTCCAATTATTTTCTTTTAGTATTATGTATGTCTAATTTACTACAAATTAAAATATTTTACTT
The DNA here is from genome assembly GCA_037957365.1 of Torreya grandis. Taxonomy (NCBI): domain Eukaryota; kingdom Viridiplantae; phylum Streptophyta; class Pinopsida; order Cupressales; family Taxaceae; genus Torreya; species Torreya grandis. The sequence continues at coordinate 1,738,354 of JARHVA010003617.1, read as the reverse complement.
GAGCCATAGTTTTAAATAGTTGTGCAAAGTGTAATTATTAAAAAAATACTCTTTCATGCCATCTATTTCAATCCTATTATTTATAAAATTAGAGGTTAAAACAATATGAAAATATTAGGACTTATCTAAGATTGTTAGTTAAAAATTGAAAGCACAAAGTAAAAGAGTGTGAAAAAGAACAATATTACCTCAATGGTGATCAAACCAAAAATGAGAGAGACAAAAAATTTAACAAGTAGGGAAATATAATAATCCTTACCAATAATAATCCTCATAATACAAGATTAGGAACAAGAATAATAAAGAGGGGGGAGAGGTTAAAGTGAAAATACAAGTCAAGAATGATGATATAAAGAGGATATGATTAAAGGGATATTTAAATAGAGTAAAAATAATCATGGAGTTACTAAAACTCCCATGATGACATTACAAGGCCTCATTATTTTATGCTAAATGTACTATTCCCAAAAAGAGTGAAGGGAATTATGTGACATGTGGGGGGGATGTAACAACCCCGTCGAGGTCAACTATTTTTTTTAGATTTAAACATATATACCATAAATATATTACACCATGAAAATATAAAAAGAGATAATATACATACTTAAGTGTGACAATGGTAAATACATATTACATCATAAATCACTAATCTCTAAAATCATAAGTACATGTCTTAATGCAAATATAGAAAGTAATTACATCAGCTCAGCTACAACTGATACAAGTATACACTCATCTATCAAAGTATGATAATAATTAATTATAATTATTTATGAAAATATGTTACAATGTATACATAAGATACATGGCTTCCCTAGAGCATAGTTCCCAAATTCAAGTATCTCTGGTAATCT
>JARHVA010003617.1:1705000-1732500 GCA_037957365.1 Torreya grandis | reverse complement strand
TAGATAAGCACATTCATAGTGTGTTCATAATACTCCTTTGCATAAATTATTTAGATGAAAATGCAAAGAAAAGTAGTGAAGATTGTAATAAATCCTTTAAAAGGACATCTATCTTCAATTTACCTATACCTACTATTTCTCAAGCCCTCTTTATCCTTGCTATAGGCCCACTATACATAAGGTTGAGATCACCCAAGATTTTATCTCTATTAATAAGTTATTTTTATACATAAGGACAAGCTCTTATTACATGGTCATATGCACTATGAATTTAGAGGAAGAGAATTGTTTAATAGGGTAGAACAGGGTGTATAGGAGCCTTTCATATATTTTCCAAGCTTTAATATCTTGAGCTCCATTTTTAATTAATGGCTTTTTATTTACCATTTCATGTGTATTATATGATTTCTAGTTCATAAATGTACTCTATTATCTATTATGGGGTCATCACGCATGTATGTTTTTAAGTATATTGAAAGTGCTACTCTTATCATATTTCATGTGTTTGTGCATACTTATACAAAGTAAGAGTGTGTTAATCCATATTTTTTGTACTCCCATTGCAGGGTGTATAAGAGCCTCTATAGTATTATCCAAGCTTTAATATCTTGAGCTCTATTTTTAATTCATGTGTTTTTATTCACCATTTCCTATGTATTTATGCTTGATAGTGCCTAAATGTAATCTATTATTTGTTATGGGTTCATCATGTATGTGTGCCTTTAAGTACATTAAAAGTATTACTCTTATCATATTTCATATGTTTGTCTATACTTTTATAAAGTAAGAGTGTGTGAATCCATGTTTTTTGTACTCCCAGTGTACTATGTAGTGTATACTTATTATTGTTGACTAATTCATTTAGAATATTTTGTGATCTTATTAAATATTTCCATCAATGTCTTTCATAGAAGCTATAACTAAAATTTAAAATTTTGCATATAATCTCCATGGAATTGATATTTCAAGCCTCAAAAATATTATTGCTAAAATTTGAAATTTACAAGCATATTTTGGTTTTTTTAAAGTTCTCAAAATGTATTATCTATCTCATATACTACATACAAAGGTTCATTTGGCTTGTCCTTAAATCTCCACATGAGGCATTGCCATATTATATAGATTGCATCCAAATGAATCGGTATGTTATGTTTCTATAATGTGAAAAGATAGTCTTTGCTTTGTAACATTACACTATCTACAAAAAATGTAATGCCTTCTCATATGTACATTTCCTTGTTGGAGGATCATAATATATACTTTCAATATAGGGTGTCAATTTCATGAATAGTGGTTAACCTAATTATTCTTGACTGCTAAATTATGTTACCAACTAGTTGGATTACCTAGGCCACTAACACACCATTGGTATGGATTAGTGTTGTAAAGAATATTATTAACTTATTTGAATGCAAGTTGTTTTTTGTTGGAAACTAATACTATGGATGTTAACTATTGTAGATTTAAGATGGATGAGTGGGAATTAGATGATTGCCTGAAAGAACTTTATGTTGAGATTGAATAAATGGTATGCATTTTCAGCAACTGTACTTGAAGGTCAATTTAAGTTGTATTATTTTTTTTATGATAATCTATCGTGACATTCTTTATCTTAGGAGAAATAAGTCAGTCAAAATTCCTCACTATGTGCAAGTTCTCAATTTAGACGTTCCCCTTGACACATTAGATATTGAATGAGGAAGTTATATGGATCATCAACAATTGGGGATTGTATTCCCACTATTATGAGACATCCATCCCCTACTCATGAACAACCAGGGGTGGAATTCTAGTACAAGATGAAATATTTACTGAATAAAGATGAAAATAAGGGGATAATGCATGTAATTTTATTGATGGTCCATGTATTTTTAATTCCCGATTTAATATTCTTGCCACATATGTAAAATTATCAATATTTTTAAACTATGCATCCCTATTTTAATTTTTTACATCCTTTTTAATATTGTAGGAGGGGTAGGGCAGACCAAAGGTGAAGAGGGTATACCCAAAGTACCCTATGACTATTTCTCAAGAGATGTATGGGAACCTTTGGATAACCTTAATGTTTGATTGCTCCTCATGTTAAAAAGAATGTTTGTTTCTTCCCTCTTACAATAATCAAAATTAGAATACTTTTGACACACCATGCATTTTTCTATGTTTATTTTTTGTGTATTAGTTAGAAAGGGTGGAGTGGATCCACATGGACATGGTTGATAGTCCCCTATAAATGTGAATATTTTTTGTACTCTCTCTTTAATTTTCCATGCTCAATAATTATGAACCATGCATCCCTATTTTTCTATGTTACATATTTTTTAATACTGTAGGAGGAGGGGGTGGAGTAGACTAAAGGTGAAGAGGGTGTCCCCAAAGTACCTAGTGAATATTTCTTAAGAGATGTATGGGAATCTTTGGTTGCCATTAATGTTTGATTACTCCACATGTTAAATAATGTTTCTTTCTTCCCTCTTACAATAATCAAAATTAGAATACTCTTGACACACCAAGCATTTTTATTTATTGTTTTTGTTTTGTGTTTTAGTTGGAAAGGGTGGAGTGGAGCCACATGGATGTGGTTGATAGTCACCTACATAATGACTTTGTCTTTATTAATGTGCATATTTATTGTACTCTCTCTTTCATTTACCTTTCTCATAGCCCTATGTTTGTTGTTCCATATATGTTTGGAGTTGGAATCACATATATAGGTCCACCTATGTGATAGGAGGAGGTGGAGTCATATGACCTTGATGACAAAGACAATGGGGATGTTGATGATGATGATCATGGTGACTAGATTGTGGATGCTTCATAATCTAAAATGGATTAGAAACTGAATGTTGTAAGAATATTTTATTATATTTGATGATGTTATATTATTTTTATTGTTTTATGATTTTAACATTTAATTATATTTGATGACATTATATTTTGTTTATTGGTTTATACTTTTAACCTCACATCTCTTCCTTGTTGAATGATAGTATGCAGGTGAGTACAAAATCAAGGATTGGGGTATTACGAGGAGGAATGTGCACCTTTGCTTGTTGAGGACATGTGACACATTTAGAGGTAATGGTGGCCATCCATTTTGGTCATGAGATAGACTTAACACTCACTATCTTAATATTCATTGTCGAAAACCCATTCTAACAAGGCCCCTTAGGCATGACAAAAGTGGGAAATATAAGCCTAAGGGAAGAAAAATAAACAAAATACAAATAGAAAGGAGGACAATAGACTGAATCTTGAAAAATTAAGGCATCAAAAAGAGAAATAGGATGGAAAGGCCATGTTTAGCTAGGGAGGATGTGTCTGAGTTATGTTATCTCAGCAAGATAACATTGAAGTCTATCAATGATGAGATGGGTACATATGATTCAAGTGAAAACTTGGTATGGATAAGTTAATCTTGAAATTAGTTAAGAGACCATCATCAAAAAATGGAGAGAAAAAGAGAATATGTGGAGAAATGATATTGTGCATGCAATAATGGACCTCAGGTTAAATGCATTCTATTCATTAGTTTTCATGAAGTTAATGTTAATTTTAATTCAACTTAATATTAACATTGATATTTCTATGATAATAATCATTTTGATTATAGAGGAATGACCTTCGAGCCCATTCTAGTGATGATGATCACATTTATTTGATAGAAATGCATTTCCAGAATGGTGGATATGTTCATCGAGGGGGGGTGTAACAAATGAATGCACACATGACAGGTTGCTTCAAAAATAGATATTATACTTATTATAATGACTACATATTATATGCACTCTTGTTTATTCCCTCTACCTTTCTTTCAACCTTACCATTGTATATTTTGATAGTGTTGTATATTGTTATTATACATAGGCTTTTGGTGGAGATGAGTTGGTGCAGTCACAGGCATGGATGGACCATGTTTAGGAGCTATGATAGTTACTTCTTATTTTCCAAATTTGATAAGTTTATTCGTAATGTTGATGTATTATTCTTGTATTTTGTCTATGGTGACATGCATAGATGTGCATTCATGTGGTTGAATACTTCCACTTTTTTATCCATTTCCAGAGTCCTAATGGCCATGGCATGGACATTGATATTGCCTTGTAGTTACTGCCTTGGATACTATTATTTATATACATACATTTTGGAATATTATGTATGACGTGTATGATGTGTGTTTAAATATATTATTTGGACAAGAGATTTGATTAAAGTGTTTCATTTATGGTTTGTGTTGGATATGTATTTTTTTATGTATAATTAAAGCAAATGGTTTGGTGGTTAATTTACATTTGCTAATGTATTACATAATCATGCATGGTTTAATGATGCAATGTTTTTCCTATGTACTCATCATATATATTTTTATGTGTATGGTATGTGATGTTTTCAATAGGTGATCTATCATCTTCAAATGTATACCTTATTCTCCTTTCATTATTTCACATGTTGGTGACAAATTGCACATGTTTACATGTTTCTATGTCTATATAAAAGTAAATATGGTGGGAAGGAGTGAAATATAAAATTTGTATGCATGTCTTATCTCTTTAACATTCCTTGGTCTCATATCATGTGTTTTTATATTCAAGTAATCAACACAACAACTATCAATGTTTATGGCCCATGGTTTGAGGTAGAGAAGGAGGGGTGAGAAGGAATGGGGCAACACTCCAATACATCAAAATGACCATGCCACAGGTAAATATTTCATACTCCAATATAATGATTTCATTGTTTTCATTTAATTTATAAAACTCTTTGTGTGTAAGGAAATTAATCATAATATAAAAAAATGTATGTTCTTAGATTTTGAATATTCTCATGGACCCTCATTTATGTCTAGATTTTTTAGCTTTTCAATGCTAAAAATATTGAATGCTATCATTTACTTTCATGTGCATTTTTTGACTACAAATTCCCAAATCTAGAATAAAATATGGCTTCATAATTATTTTAGGACATAGATAACTTATTGTAAAAATGAGATCCCAAAACGTAATGGGTGCATAAGAACATCTTTGATTTGAAACTATCACTAGTGTCTATAAAAAACCAATCACTTGAGAGGAAAAACTAGATTTTGACTAAACTTCTTGATGGTGCAAGGGAAAAGGTTATCAAGTTATATATTGCATTGGCGAATAAGACCAGAGAGGTCAAGAAGTTTCATTGTGCACTTCTCACACTAAGGGATGAGAAGATGGATTCTGAAATAAATTTTGCCAATATACAAGCTTGTCATTCCTATATGAAATCAATCTGTAATGAAAGGGTGGAGACTATGTGGGCCATGTAATCAAATAATGAAGGAAAATTTACCATATATGAGTACTAACTATAAATTTTGAAGGTGGAGTTTGATATATTATATATACAAGATAATGGGATGTCTCCCAATAGATGTGGAATTCCATACATGAATAATGATAATTAGTTATGTGAAATGAATTATGTGTCTGGTATTCCATAATGTATGATTATGACTTTGGTTGTCCATCAAATTAAACACATGCTTATTCACATTTTAATCTATAAAATCAATTCTTATTTTACACGAATTACTTACTTCATCTTGTGTATTTAATTTGTTTACGAATGAATGAATGACTATGTTTAGAATTTTTTTAGGTGAATGTTAAATGACCTAGAAAAGTATGTAAAATGGTTGTTTACCAATATATTTTGACTCCAATTCATGTATACGTGTGTTTTAATATTATTTTATCACCATAAAATAGTTTTATAATGAGATTCAAGTGATTGTAGGTTTTATAATATCAAATAAGTTCATATACAAGTTCACTGTATACAATGATCTCAATAAGTGATTTACCTTGTTCACAAACCTCTTTAGATAGCAATAGTCTTTGATCTTTATTTGGCTTGGTAACTTTATCTTAGCAACTTTTTTCAAAAATAATTTTTGAATTCACTCACTACTATCATATTAATGATCTTAGATGATCTTATTACACTTGTTCTAACCTCCTATTCTAACATCATGCATTGATCAAGTACACAATCATATCATCCATACTCACTGCCTATCTGCAAATCCCATTAACACCAACATGAGACTAAAAATATTAAAATCAAAGGTGTTGAGACTAGTTTGAACCTTTTTAAGTAAGATATGATCAATTAGAGGACCCTTGCGAAAGTATGGAGTTATTTGTAAGTTCATATAGCATGTAAACTTGTATTTTTAACCTCATTGCCTAAATACCTTATATGTTCATCTATAGGTGATGATACAGAGAGATTTAAAGTATTGTATAGGGATTATAGATCATGTTTTAATGTATTAGTTAGGTTTGAAGAGGATGGAGATGCCTTGAAGGTCTATTTTAAGTTCATACTCTATGAACAGTCTATATGATACCTTCATTACCTTATCCACTATTGTGTGTACTTCTACAAGCTACTACAGAGACTTGAACATGGTCATGGAGGAGATTTAACATGCTTGTAAACAATTGAGGTCTTGGGGTGTTTTAAATATCATGATAAGTATTTTTGAAATTATATATTGGAAAGTAGACCTAAAAGGTTATATCCATAGATGGTGACTGAACTTAGAGATAGTTTCCCTAAAGCTTTAAAATGGAGCATTATGCACTTTTAGTGATACTCCATAATAAAGTTTCAATGAGTCTTGATGAACCTAGATGAACTAATATTTTATCCCCAACATAGAGGTATAACCCTATAAAATAAGGAGGGTGTATTACTAGAGAATAGTAGTGTTTGAGGGCCTCTAAATTTCACTTTTGTTCACTATGATCATTTAGTGTATTCTACAAGATATGAGCCTCAAAGTGACCTCTATAGCCAAAGTTTCAGTATGAAGGTATAGTTTCATGTTTGTGTAATCTTATAAGGGTGAAGAAGACATAAATGAATAAAAATCATCAACCAAGGTTGGAATTATAGGGTTTCAACCCCATCAAATACCTACATGTGTTCTTTACCTAGGATACTAACCTACAGCTAGCTACAAACTCCTATATCATCCATGAGGCTAGTCTAGATAGGGAAACACCAATACTTATTAGTGAAATATGAATTAAAAGATATCAAAGGAAAATAAATGATGTGACATAGAATTCAAGGGGGATACCCACATCTAAGACCCTTATTTACTCTAACGCAGTTAATTATAGTTGACTATAGTTGGTAGTGAGCAAGAATTTGGTGTTAGGGGTATTGATACAACATGGGAATGATGTAGATAGATCCAAATTAGTAAAAAATGTTCTTGGGATACCTAATAAAGTATATATAAATTGTTCTCAAGGATTAAATCAAGAAACCAACACCTAAAGGTAGAATATAGTTAGTCAACATGTAGTCCTAAGCAGATCAAGATGAGAGGTGAATAATACAGGGTTTGATAAAGGATTGTTGATTAAAATATGAGTGAGAGACATACAAAATTATGTTATAAATATCAATGGAATATTATAACATGGATAAAACATAAAAGAGGGACTCCAATAGTACAATCTATAGTCATATGTCAAGACCCTGCACACAGTAAACTTCCCTAGGATATTGTCATAGTTTTTAATGCATTTTGAAGGTATAATAAGGTGATCAAGAGATGAAATATTGTATAGATAAATAATAACACTTGGATACAATCATAAAATAATAATTTTCTTATGAGATAATAGGGGAATTACCCTCTATTTTATCTCAGATAGAGGGTAATCCCCTAGGATGCTAAACTATAGACTTTGTAGGAAGATGATAACTAGGTGAGTTAAGGTCTGACAAGACCTTGTATAAGGGTGTAAAAAGTTGAATGGTAAATTTACAAACATGAGGAACCATCCATAGATTCTTGGAACACAAAAAGTTGGTCAAAACTTGCAAATATGCAAGTAGACCTATTTGGTCTTATTTAGGTCTAAAGCCCTAAGAGGGGGTTGATTCCATTTCTAGTGTTAGACAAAATTTATAATGATTTTGGATACTTGATTGTGGAGATATAAGAGGTGTTTTATCTATAAATCAATCACCAGAGGATCAATATGATGTTATTACCTCTAAGGAATAACATTAAATGCAATTTGTATCTAAATAACTTGAATAACATGAAATGTAATATTTATCTAAATATCATTTGAGGTTTTTAGGGGTCATTTTTAGTTTTTATAATTGTGTCTAATTTGAATTTTTGGATCATTGTATTTTTCCCTCCAATTTAGTCATTTGAAATTTTGAATCATGGTTAAGATTTGTGGAGCAATTGTCATGTTGGTAGGCAGTGTTAATAAGTGGTATTGTTGTGGAGACCCTGAAATAGGTTAAGGGGCACCTAATTTGATAAGTGTCTTATTTTATTATCCACCTTACAACTTATATGAGTATTTGAGTTGGTTCTCAATGTACAAAGGCCATTTCACAAGTTAGTTATGAGTTTTTAAATCTTTTTGAATAGATAAGAGTTGGTGTAACGAGTAATTCCAAGTGTAAAAGATTTGTATGGGTTTTAATCCCAAGAGAAAATATTTTAAAACCCCAAGTAATGGAGAAAATATTCTTGTTTATATAAACAAAGAATACAAAGACTGTATTTCTTGTGAAAAAGTCAATGTAACTGACTATTAAAGAATGAAAGAAGGTTAGGTGACAACTAGTTTATGATGATTGTTGTGTTTTATATAAGTAAACATTTGTGTCATATTTTTATTTCAAATAATTATTATATTAACATCAAATTCTTTTAGTTTGTTTCATAATCTTTTAAGATGACTAAAGGACTGAGTCTTGCATACCCTGTGTGCTATTAAATTATATTTTGAATGTTAAGTCAAGAGAAGATTTTATTTGGAGGGCTTGTGGAATGTGTGGATATTAAATAAAATTATATAAAATTTATTTAAGAGTATCTTAACATTATATTTATTCATTTTTTTAAAGGATATTTTGTGTTTAAATAATATAACCTTTTCCTATGAAAAGGAAGACTGAGTATGTGTTTCTTATGAGAATAACAACTTGTAAACCAAGTGGAAACTAAATAATACTAGTTATAAACATATTTGACATTATATAAGGTGTTTTTATATATTTATGTGTTTGTTTTTACATATATTTCATAAACATAGTTCACAATCATGTAGACCACTGTGTGTTAAGTCATAGTCTATAGACAATCAAGGGTAACCTTAAACAGGGGATATAAAACCATAAAATGGAATAAAATATAAGAATAATCATATGAAAACCTTATAAAATTATTAAAGAGGTTGAAAAACCATTTTAATTAATTACAACATATTTTTTCTTTATAGTTGTGCAGAATTATGAAGACCAATGTATCTATATACACAATCAAGCAAACCTTGGAGAGAAAACATGATCAAATTTAATGGAGTAAGGTTCCAACACTTGGAAAAGATGGATTGAATTCATATAAACCTAAATTAACCTTCACAAATTTTTTAAAGTCTTTATAAACCTTATAATTTAAATTTTAACATTCTTGGGTTATGCATACTATCAAAAACCCTATTCTAGGGTTTCAATGGAAAAATGAGTACTGTGGAAGAATGAACTAATGTAAAATCCCAAATTTTTGTAAAAAAATATTGATTAATATTATTTAAATTATTTTGATATTTTTAGGTTAAACATGTATGATATTTTATGGTTTTGAGTAGATTGTGCTATCACATAATGATAAAAAATCTACAAGACTTAATCTGAGAGCAATATGTGTCTAAAAAGATGATAAAATGGAGGACTTGGGTAGTGAAAAATTATGAAATGATGGAGGAGGATAAATGGTATTCCAAATAAATTTAATTATTCCAATGTGTAATTTTACCTATCTGTACAATGCCATAAAGCCTAAAAAAGAGTACAAGGTTTGTGTAGAAGATATGTAGAAGTTGTGTAAGAAAGGTAAAGATGGTTGTGGATTTTTTAAGTGGATTGAGGGGTATTAGGAGAATTTAATGAGAATTAAATGATGTAAATGGAGTTTAATATTGAAACCCAAGTTTTGTGGTAAGTGTGCTTAAGCCAAGCCTATTGTGTCAAGTATAAAGGAATGACAAGAGAGATTGGGTGGAAAGAGGTTTAACACTAACAAATTTTGAATATTGTGTTTAAAGATAGAGACTATAAAGAGATTGAAGAATATAAACAAATTTGGGAACCAAAGATTCAAGCACAAATCAATATAAAATAAGTAACTTGTAAAACTAGTTGAATTAGCAAAGGTAAGTGTAAGAGGTGAATGAATTTGTTTCTTGTTTTCATGAAATTAAGACAAATAAGAGAATATTTATACATCAAATATCAACATATTCATGGCCTCAAGGGCATTTCAAAGACATTTTTTCATTCATCATAATCCAATACTATTCAAAGACATGAAAACATAGAATCATTTCTTTCTTTATCCATTTGATCATCAAAACATTACATGATCAAAACATCAAAAAATATTATAGATAAACAAATATGTACTTTATTTACAAATAAATATTTAATAAAAAAAAACAAATATTTACTTTATTTAGCAATAAATTAAACATGTTGAAACCAAAATGATTACAAGACTAAACATTATTTATCAATATTGGAAGATATTTTTATACAATTATTCTATTCACTTTCTTAATTGTCATTGTCATACGATGGATTGTAGTCACCATCATTTTCATCCTCTACAGCATGTGTGTAAAAAAATAGTGATTTTGTTCTTAAAATAATTCAGCCCAGTTGGATGAAAGGAAAATCTATGTTGTGTGAGTTTGTGTACCTCTTTCATAATGTTGTATATGGTTGTGTTAGACAAAGACTAGAGCCATGAAAGAGGTTACTTCAAATGCCATATAGTTTTAAATGCACTCAGAATGGTATTTTCACACCAATGAATATATTTAGTACTTGATCTAGATGCACATAGACATCCAAATCATTAGACAAATTCATCGGTAAGAAATTCTCCAAGAAGGGCCTCAAATAGGCTGGAATGGCACTAGGAGTACCCAACACATTAGGAAAAATGGAATCATCCTATGGCCATTTATATGACCAATATATGTAAAAATAATGATCAGGCCTATCTATGAATGACATGTACTCATATCTCTCCATTGGAATGTGGTATGAATGATATGCCATGTTTTAATTCAGGAGAACATTCACCCATTACAATCCATTAGTTTGGATGAAATTATTTGTGCTTATGAGCCCCTTCTAGTTGATGGAACCAACCACCACACATGAGATTTGGTGTAATGTTTGCCATTCCACATTTAGCTCCTCTAGTATTTTTTTCCATATGAATTTATGGAATTCATCTTGTGTTTTGAAAAAACTCCCCATATTTTTTATAATTAATTACACCTACCACATAATTATAAAAATTAATTAGTGATAATTTCCAAAAATAATTCACAAACTATAGTTAATTATTCTACATGTAGTTGATCTACATAGTAAGATGCATGTAGTTAATCACAAACTATAGTTAATTATTGTGTATGTTGTAAGGTGTCTTAATAAAGATTTTAAGGTGGTCAAATGCATAAGAAAATGTAAATTAAATGTAATTTCATGCATCAAGGAGTTTTTAACTACCTACATACATGTAACTAATAAGAAAATAAAAGAGAATACAAGAAAAGTAGAGATGGCATGGATGTGAGGGGTAGATAAGTCAACTCTAAAGACTATAAGTAGGGTTAAAACCTTAAGCAAGGACAAATAAGGATATATTTTCTCATACACATTTAGAGCCTTATAAAATAGTTAAGAAGGTTACTAGAGATTGTTTATGAGTGATTGAAGTAGGTTTCAAGACTTTAGTAGTGTGAGGAGAAAAATAACTCAAATGCATTTTATTAGTATGTAAGGATCCCTTTTATGTAGAGTAAAAGAATGTAATTTTAGTAGGTTTTATTAAATGTCATGTATGGGTCTTTGATAGGGTGTGTGGGTGAAATAATAACATACTAATATAATGCACTACCATGTCAAGGTAGTTGATGTAAAAAGTAGTTGTCAAAAGGTGGTTATTCACTTGTGTAAAAGGTGCATGTAAAATTTTTTGGCTTGATTTAGATGTTAGTCTCATAGGAGGAGGTTAGTTAGGAGGTTTTTAAGAGGTAAGGGTATGGAGGACTAGTAATGGAGTAAAAACCAAAAGAATTTTGTCCTCTGTACAAAGTTGACAGTAATGGAAATGTAAATAAAAAGAAATGATGAAATGTGATACATTTTGATGTTCATTGATATGCCTTTATATGGTTGTAATTGTGTGAAAATAATATCATTTGTTAAGGATATTTAATTTTATGATTCAATGTCTGTATTCAAAGTTTAATGGAAGATGTTGATATAATTGTGTCTCCATTTCATATATATGCTCATTAAAGACTACATACAAAAGAAGAATTAACTATCTATTAAGAAATTGACTTGATAAGAGATCCTCAAAGGTAATCTCTTTGAATAATTTTTTTTCCATGCACATAAGTTTATTTTGAATCTAAAAAGGAACCAGGGAACAAGAATAATATGTGTATAATACCCACTTTTCAAGGCACAACCAAGGTAAAGAAAATGGTGTTTTATATATTTTGAAGTTAAATAAATTAATCATCTCTTGAGATAAGTAATGGTTTACTATGATAGACTTTTTCAAGGTTTGAAAAAATGTAGAAAGTTTGAAAAAATTAAATGAAATCACTATAAGCATTTAGGGCATGTGTGTGCTATGGTTGTGAAACACAATCAAAGACATTATTTGGATAATGAAATGACCTACTGTTGAGAGTTGGTCACAATGTGAAGACAAGGTAGAATGACTATGTGCTAGTTAATAATTTTGGAGGATATTTTCAAGCACTATTGGAAGTTAAATACACATTCAACCCTATTCTGGTTTACTCAATCAGACTATGTTGATAGATTTCTTGCAAAATTATTGGTCCACATGTGAAGAGACATTATCAAGAGAATCTAAGGTTTGGGAAAGTTGTGTTGAGCTTAGGAAGACCTTATCATGGCTATTTATAAATTTTAAAATAATTTAAATGAAATGAAACCCTAAATGAACCATTTTAGGTATACATAATTATAAGAAACCTTGTTGTAGGGAAAAACATTTTTTTTTTAATATCTATCAAAGTAACTAGTGAATCTTGTTCAAATTTTGCAATGTGATGAAATGTAGTATGAAGAAAGAGGTTTCTAGGGTTGCATACCTATACGACCTCTATCTATACTCATATAACTATTCAAATATTGAAGTAAATTAAGATTCATTTATTTAACTATTGAGATACTATATAAGGTAGAGATTATCTTAACGAAGCATGGGCAAGTAATTTGAATGATCTCAAGTCCTCACAGAGTCTATAAGCCCTAATATGGGGTTTCATGATAATAATGGAGATTGTGTAAGATTCCTCTATGAAAAATCCCTAAAACTTTACCATTTGATATATATTGATACTTGCTATAAGATTTTAAGGTGTTTTGGGTGTTTCTATATGTGTCCGTATAGTTAGAAGGCATTGTGTGTTGAAATAGGATTTAGAGGCCTAATAGGCCTAAATAGGGGCCAAAAGGTTACTATAAAAGTGGGTTATGAATTTAATTGGACAAAAAAACATCAAGATAATATAGTAATAAAAAATGGTAGTTGAAAAGGTAAATAAGTTTCCAATATTCCTTTGTACACCTCCGTACCAGCTAGAAAATCCTTAAAAAAAGGCTAGAAGTACTGTGTGGTAAATATGTAGAGTTATATAGGATGAGAAAATGTTGATCAAGAGTGTTGTCAAGTGGAAATAATACTAAATAGACTCTTCTAACATGAAAAAGGTATTAAAGATACTAACCAATCAAATGAACCTCAAAACTATTGCATTCTTTATTTATATAATATCAATAACATTATTTATTTATATAATATTTATAAATTCAATTTATATTTAAAACAATGGATATCTTTACCGAATTCCTTGGGTTAGGGTTTAAATATCATTCAAAAAATCCTTTAAGAGACAATACATTTATGAAATATGTTACCACATGTGGGCAGTCTAAGAGAATTATTCACCTTCAAAAAAAGGTATTTATTTTTTACTACATGAATTTATTGTTGTTACATGCCTTTTTTTGTTGTTGTGCTATCATTGAAAACTACAAAGGGTTGTAATAAGGATGCATTATCTTTATTATGTCCACCCCTATCTCACTTTGCTTCCCTATTTAGATCATCATCTTAGACTTGTCATTTTGGGTTGTTGAGAGGTGGGTTTGGAAAAAGTGTGGTCTCCTATGACATGATTTGATGTTTGCATCTATTCATATTTTCTATAAAGTATCTCTATATAAAAATTGAAGTTCCATTCCCATCCTACACTTTTTGGAATGGATGAGGCATTGGGTCTTGTGCATTTGATATCACCCTACTATGTACCTTGTTGTAAACCTGTGCCATATAGTTTTTTAGAAATTCCATAGTTTTTACCTTTATCTACCACAAAATATCTCTCATTATCTACATATTATGGCCTCAACATCATCAAATATAGTAGTATACAGGATCTATTGATAAAACAAAAAGCATCCAGTTAGAAATGATAGAAAGTATGAAAAACATATCACTAAAAGTAGTTATTAGACTTACAATATCATCCCCCTTCAACTAGTTTTTAGTGTCATCCACTAGATTTGTTGCAACACCTTCTAATGAATGGCTTGATCCTTTCATATCCATATCTGAAACACCAATAATTTTGGTGTAAAAAGCTCATACATCTATGCTTTATCCCTCATTTTCAATTTGAAATCTATTATCTTTGACTTAGGTAATGAAAATGTATTACATAAACTACAGCCACCTCAATGTTATCAATGCATACAATATTGTGAGGGGAAACAAAAATTACATGGTATTCAACATCAATATTGTTGATGCTCTATTAATCACCATGCATATTGGATACATCCTCTATAATTACTTGAGTTGTCATCTTTCTCATTAGGTCTACCATGAGCACATGCTTGCAAGTATATCCTCGGATTGAAAATGAGTAATTGCACATCAATATGAAATGTGTTACATTAAAGATGTAATAATGAAACATCTCATCTTTCATAGTTTTCACCCATGCCATATGAGGGTCTCTATTATTGAAGGTAAAATGATAATCTGGGATGTTCAAATCCCATACCCATGAAATATTTTCATGTCTTTCTACTTTTAAGTTCTTATTAATGTAGATGTCTTTGCATAGTTATAGCCACCAATAATGTATGTAAATTGATGGTTTTAGTTGGTGAACCAACCAATCCACCCTGGGATGTGTGTAATTCCTTAATATGCTTATGAAATGGCATTTCAAATGGGAATGGTAATATTATATATGCATTTGTGTCTTACCCAACATATGGAAGTGTCTGACAACATCATGACCACATTCCAACCCTGTATGCCTAGTTTGTTCCCACTATTCAATAAAATTAGGCTGAGAAGAGAGATATATTTCTAAAAAAAATTAGAATCCCTTATATCCATGTCCTCATTGACACAACTATTAATTATGAACCCCAATTCCTCAAACATCGCACATCTTACATCATCATCTTTCACCTTTGCTATAAAACTCTTCAACCATACATGACAAATATGCCAAATGCATAAGTAGACCTCATAGTCAAGTATCCATCTACATAACACAATAGTTTTTCATAAGTTAATGAAAAAGGTGGGGATGGTGTTTATGAACATATAAATATTAATTCCATGATGCATGTAAGAATAAAAATGATGCACCTAATAGCTTTTATCTCCACACCAACATCATTGACCATAAAGGCACTAATTTTCCATTCAATATCTTTAAATACACTCTTTGAAGAATAATTTGCATCCATTATCTTATGTTGATAGTACATGACTAAGACATAATGACCCATGTAATGGGCACATCTTCATGTTTGGAATCAAATGCCAATAGTGTGTATAATTAGAACTGTACAAAAAAAAAAAAAACATTAGGATAACTATTATTATTAAAAACATTAGAAAAACTTATATTATCAACTAATCTTACAAACATTGGCATAATACCTTCATTTCATTCATCCCAAACATTTGATCCATCACTAATAAGCTATGATTCCCAAATCTCAATAACCATTCTACCTATTGTGGGAGTTGGATGCCTAAGATGAAGGGGATTTCCCCATCCCCATAAAGCTCTCCTCTATTATATCCCTAATATAAAAACCACTTGTCAAGATTTGCTAGTACTCACTCCTAAACACTTATTACATCTTTATCATTGTACACATATTTTAGCTCCTTGATCAATCACTCTCTATTTTATATGTCATCCTTGATTAATAAATCATCCCACTTATTTCACCATTAAATAATACAAGTTTGTCATGAACTATCTCCTAGTGTTTAAGGTGGATAACATCAGTAAAAATTACCAAAAATAGTATAATATTGATCCATTCATTAATTTAGGGGCTAATGTAAGGATAAAATACATATCTTACCCTTGAACTATTTATATTATTGGCCATGGCAATAGTTGCATTCATTGTCTATGTCCTACTTGATTGTATGTGAGTATCACATGATTGGGTCTATAGACCATGCATCATGTGATGAAATGACAATGAAAATGGAACCTTATATTCCTTCAAATTGGAAAAATACCCTTTCCAAATATGGGTATTAAAGACTTATCTTTTTGCATGGCATCAATTTCCCAAAAGACATCGGGGCCATATGAACACCAATAGTTACACGATTGTGGTGAACAAATAAATAGTCATCAAAAATGAGAAAAAAAGTGTACATGAATGGAACATAATAGCATTTGAATAGACACCAACTTGAAATCTATAATTTAAGGTGACTTACATGACATATTCAGAGGTGGCAATGATCCTACTATCCTTTCAAGTAAAATCTAAATTTTTATTGTGATTTGAAACATGAAAAATTGTAGGGAATAATTCCCTTCTTGATTCTCCTTTGATGAATTCATCAACCCTTTCTTGATCAACCCAGGCAACCCACAAGTATTCCTTGTTGAAGTAAGGAAAAGTTTCCCACTTGATACAACCAAAATAAAATAGACCCTCAGTTGGCTTCTATAATTTAAGGTGCATTATTTCTTCCCACCTTTTTAACATCTATTGTAGCTTATAATGAGAAATTTTCATTAAATGAATTAGAAATGGACTTTTAGTATTGATTAAACATAATTTTGCATATATTGTAGTGGATTTTTTTTTAATTGAATGTTATCTATCATATACTATAATGTAAAAAGGATAATGATTGAATAATGCATAAAATATAAGAACAATTTGGTTTGAAAACATTAAAACATGTACACATAATTGAAATGGGAAGTCATACTCGTATGCATCAACAAAGAAGAGAATACCCTTTTTGGATACATTTATTTTGCCTCATTTAAATACATTATTTTTTATGCACTATTACATTTAACCTGTATTAGGTCATTCAAGCTATAAGTATATTTTAGAGTGTGTCATATGTAAAAACATTAGAAAGTTCATGACACCATATAAAGAGTCAAAATAAAGTTTTTATAAAGATATGTTTAAGTTATTGAGATAAGTGTAACAAATATACAAAAAAATTCATGACTTCCTTTGAACATTACATCAAAGAAGAGAATGGAGAATAGTATGGAAGCTAAAAAATTGAACATTACATAATGAGTAAATGAGAATTGATGCATGTCAGCATCAAAAACTATGTTGACCAATGGAAAATTGGTCAAAGTATCAAAAAATTCATCCACAATAATGTCTTCTAAATTAGGCATTACAAATGCATCCATAGTGATTTATCACATTTAATTTTTTCTACCCTAATGATGCTTGTTGAATATGTATGTTTGTATAGAAAATAAGAATACCTAGCAACAACCCATACATGAAAATCATGCTATCATGTAGCTTAGTGATTGAACTTGAGGCACATCCTTATCCCCTATAATTTCATGATAAATTTCTTTAGAATTTATATCCATACACACACCTATTTGATCATGTAAATACAAACATAAGATTAGCATGCTTGTTAAAATAATGTGGGAGGCACAATGTAAAGACACTTCATCAAATAGAAAAGTGCCATATTGCCTTATTATTTCATTTTGACGTGAAAACAACATGCTTTTGATATAAATGTCTTCCTTTCCACTCAAATGTAACCAAGAAATGCACATGTCAATCAAACATACTACAAAATAGAATCCATGAACTGCACATATAAATTAAAATATGAGAGTTAAAACCACTTAAGAAAAATATGATAGAAACCATGAACAAAAAGGTTATGAGAATGTATAAAACCTTATTGAAATCAATATAAAACCCTTCATAAAACATATCAAAATAAATGTATCAAAATGTAGAAGTGGAAAAAATAATGCATGCATGAGGTAGTTATATTTACAAATGATCTTAAGTGGTAGGCACTAACTGCATGCATGTGGGTGGGGTATAGGAATGTGATTTTCCTATGAATCCCATAACTTCAGGAAAGGGTTAAAGAAAGATAAATTACTAGGAAGCCAATAAAATGAAGATAGGGTTTTAAAAATAGTGAATTTTCTATGAAGCCCACAAAATCAGGACAAGGTTTTAAAAATGTGAAATTGGTAAGAAGTCCATGTGATATTCTAGTTATCCATCAACTAATAATCCAATGTATTGAATTAGAGGAATGGATATACTTTTATTTATGGACACCATGTGAAATGAAATGCTATTAGGTGATAAAATAAAAATTTGTATGACATGTGTGCATTATAAATTGTATAAGCCCATATGAGATGCAATTTATCCCATTAAATTATAATGGTGCATTGCCTTATCACCCACAGTAAGGTCAACACATAACCCATATTGAGTTATTAGATCTTTAGTTTAGAAAAATTTATGACCAATTTTTTAAAATAATTTCCTCATAGACCACCACTGCCATACTTCCCACCTAATAGACCATAATTTTAGGCCCATAAATTTTATGGAGGCCCATGAGATGATAGAATATAATTATGAAACTAAATGAAAACTTATTCTTCATTACATGTACAAAGTTACACAAAAATTTGTCATCTCCATTCTGCATAATATAGGAAAGATGTTCAGGGTTTTGGATGATGAGTCAACATTCCACTTACAAATGTTAGTTATCACTAACTATAGTTAATGCCATTATCTAAGATTTTATGAACATAATAGACTGAATGGAAGATAGATGTATTAAATTAGTTGTATACCACTATTTATTGTCATTTATTTAAAACTAATTCAAGTAGTGCCCATCATGATCATGAGCATTTATATCATCCTTAGATTCTTTTTATGGTTCTACAAAATCACTTCTTTGCCACATTGATTCTTGGTATGTAAGCTCATCCAACACATGTTCAGGATCTAATCTAGGATTTAAATTTGGATAATTCCTTAATTATACACAATTATCATGAAGACTACCCCATGTTGAAAGTTCAAATCTAATCACAAGGTAATATGTATGAAAGAATATTTCTATAAAAAATATTGCATGACTAGTTTTATCAAAGTATCTGTCAAACCAACTTTTCTTCATGGGATTCAAAGATATTACATGTTATGAAATAATTAATTATGATAAGAGATTACACTTAAAAATCATATCTAGTGTTTTTATTTGTCAACATAACCAATTTCCTTTTAACATCTCCAAAGTAAAAGAATTATCAGTATTCCACCAAATCCTAGCAACATAATTTGCATGAGTAACCCAAGAAGGTGGTGGCCAATAGAAAATTTCATTCAATTTGATTGAAACTTGATCAAATTATCTTCTTGTTACATCTCTAAGTTGGATTAGGCAATTACATAAGTTATTGGAATGCCAACTAGATAGGGGTTCTAAAAACAATGACATACTAAAAACAAACACACAAATCATATAAAACAAATTATATATAGGATCCACTCCATGTTATGCAATAGATTCTTTAACATAGTGATTATCAGTTACCCAATCAATTTAAAATATATATTGTCAAAAGATTGAATTATTTTCATTCTAAAAAATTAACTTTAGAAATGTACTTGTAGGAATGTAGTTGTGAAATATATATCAATTATTTTTATAAAGGTGGAGTAAGACTACCATACAAATTGCATAGGCAAGAGGATATTCTTCAATTTAGAAATAACTCTGACATAAACATCATAATCTAAAGTGGTGTCACATATATATACGAAGCCAATATGAAAAATATCATATTAACATTCAACACTATTACTTTACAAGTATTTTATGGGCCTCCATACTAAGATGGAGCCATAACATGCCTCTCATTTCCTTTGAAAATCTTGGTTAAGGTTGGATATTTTTAATTTACACTTATACCCAAAAATAGAAAAGATATATGTGTAAATTGTAAGATAGTTAAAAGGAGCTACCATTTTGGTATCATCTAAGTTTGCAAGCCATATCATTTCTAGATTACCTTATACAATGTAGATGAATCTCTAAGGATACTAATATTTTTTTGGACATGAGGCCATTTCAACTTATATAAATTGTGGAAGGGTAGAAGAAAGCCTTCACAAAATAATCATTCTCGATGCTTATATCTAATAATACCTAATTAATCATATCATAAACCATCCAAATCTACCTGATATGATTTAAGTATATCATATGTGCCTAACAAAACTAGTTGTGAGAAGAGAGAAGTTTAGGTTTTTAAATGGATTTATCACCACTTAGATGTAAAGAGCTAAATGATCCCTATAGTGAGGAAGATATCTATAGTCATTTCAAATTGATTTGAAAAAAAAAATTATGAAGAGAAAAAAATTTCAAATAGTTCATCATTTCTGAACATTTTAATAATAGCACTCTTATGGTCTTGGTTTCAGTATAAGTTATATGTAAAAGTTGAATATTTTTCATATAATTTGGACAACACCTTATATATAAACTACATATCTTTTTTCATATTACGATGTTGAATTTTTATTTAAAATGAGTTAATTTTTGAATGTTATCAAAGTCAATTGGATTGAGAGAAATAAGCTTTGAGTATAGTTGATGATCCTTAATTTTATCACTCTTCTAATACAATATTTTTTAAAATTTTCATATTAAATTTATATTAGTGAGAGGCCCATTTTGAAATTATAGCTAAGTTGATATAGAGAAACATATAAGACCAAAAACACTACCAAAAATAAATTAATATTTAAAAATTATTGACAAAATAAAAGAAAATAGTTTTAATTTTTATGTAACACAAATTTGAACAATGAATAAATTAATAGGGTTTAATTTTTTGGTGCAAATTTAAATTTACAAGTAAATCAATCCATGATGTTAAAAATAAAATATGAATTGAATGCACAAATAGAGAAGATCACATGGAGAAGAACACATTTTAAATCTATATGATTCTTCTTGTGTAGGTAATTATGGCCCTCATCCAAAGGTTGAGAATGGGCTTCTATACCTCTATACCAATTACTCCAATAATTATTACTATCTTAATACAAATAATGGTATTAAAATACCATCTAAATAGGTTATAGATTAGGTTAAAATATTGGTATAATTATATGAGGGAGAGGAATTAAGCATTACAATTATAGGCCATAATCTAGGCACATCCCTAACACTCTTGAGTGCTTATCAAATTCAAGAAAAGTTATTAGCATCAAATAATTTATGTTCCAATTAAAATATACCTATGAGAGCATTTTATTTTGGAGGCCCTATAGTTAGAAACCTTATTTTTAAAGAAAGGATGGATAAATTTGGTGTGAAAACAATGAGAATAACGAATACCCATGATGTGATACATAGATTTATTGGCATGTCTTTGAATGAATGGATGCATAAAAAGTGGGTAGAGCCTCTAGAATTTGTGAATCCAATCTCGAGCTACATAGTTCCTATGGTGTATAAATAAGAGGGTGAAGGGTTGAAGGATCTGGCATTAGGACTAAAAATAAAAGTTATAAGTATATTTAGTATCACAAAATGGCATAAAAATAGAAGATAAGTATCAAGACAACTACATGAAATAAAATGACCATGGATCTTACCCTTAGAACTGTGCACAACTATAAAGAACTATTATGTTGTAAGTCATTTAAATGTCTTGTCAACCACTTTAATAATTGTCCAAGGTTTGAATAGGATTATCCTTATGTTTCATTCCATTTTAGGATTCCATATGCCCCTATTCAAGGTTACCCTTGCTTTTCTATAGACTATCTTAACACATAGTGGTCTGCATGATTTTGAACTGTGTTTATGAACTCTACACAAAATCAAACACCTAAATCTCTACAAACACCTTAAATAATGGGAAATATGTTTATAACAAATATTATTGACTTTCCACTTAGTTTACAAGTTTTTATTATCATAAGAAACACATAATCAATCCTCATTTTCATAACAAATAGAGATACATTGTTCAAACATAGAATAGCCTTTAACATATGATCATTTTAAAGAACAAAAGAAAGCAAATCTCAATGTTCTTGTAAATCCATTTTTGATACTATGGAGATTGGACACCAAGCTACCATTGAATTCAATTGTCAATACCATAACTAAAATAAACAAAAAAACACCTTATTAACATGAACCAACCAATGGAGAAGATTCAAACTAGCCACTGTTATCACCTTATTACATGAACAAACAAAGGAAGCTCAAAAATATCACCAATAATCATCACAAAGGAAATGGGGTAAAAACATGTTTTGGGGGCTAATTTGAAGTTTGCACCATTTTTTTCTCACCCACCATGTTCTTAACTATAGTAATCATGACCTTTCAGTAGTTGTGGGTAACCTTGAGGTAAGTTTAACTATGGTGGTAGAGGTAACCATGTCATTTGTTATGTTTAAGTATGGTAAGTCAAGCCCAATGTCTAACCCTCGATGATCGATGAAGACTAGCACATGTTAAGAGTTAGTATGTATTGGTTAAGCTCATCTCAAAATGCCTACCCGACAGCCCAATTGATCATTCTTCCAATACTTAGTCTTATTCCTCTCCAATCTTCTTCCAATGCCCTTTCTCTTTTATGCTATGCCCTTTTTAGATGTCTTTTCTTTTAATTTTTCCTCACTCTCATTTTGTTTCTTCCTCCCATTGCCTATTACACCATTCTTCCCTTTCTAATTTCCTTAAAATTCTTATGATATTTTTCTCTTCTATAATTTTCCCTTTTATAAAAATAATAGGAGTGGTTTTGTTTTAAAGAGTCTTTTTTATTTTTCCTTTATTTTATTTTTGGAATTCTTTCTTTTTACTTTTATTAAATTAAGAACTTTTAATTTCATTTTTTATCTATTTTTATTATTATTTACCCAATACGTTTATTTATTTCCTTTTTTTTCTTTTATTATTATT
The DNA here is from genome assembly GCA_037957365.1 of Torreya grandis. Lineage (NCBI taxonomy): Eukaryota > Viridiplantae > Streptophyta > Pinopsida > Cupressales > Taxaceae > Torreya > Torreya grandis. The sequence continues at coordinate 1,709,027 of JARHVA010003617.1, read as the reverse complement.
TACTAGAGCATATTTTCTTATTAATAATAATTAATATATATCAATAATTAAATTAACATGTTAAAAATGGTTTGATGATTAATTTGATAGACTAATAACCCAAATTTAGTCTATTTAAGCAAACCTCAAACATTCAAGGACATACACACAAGATTATATCATCTATGCATAAATATGGACTAACACGCACACATAAATAATCATTTCAATATAGATAACATAATAAATATGCTAACACTAATCATTAAGATTATGTATCTAACATGAATTACTTATATGGTGTGTGTGTGTAGGGTACTAGTTGATTTCTCTACTAACCTTTGACATCTCCATCTATGTCACCCTCTCTAATGATGTTCTCCCTCCATCACACTCTAAGGGATGGATTGTCTTGAATCAACCTCATAAAAAAATAGGTACTTAGACCATAATAGTCATGATATATCTTCATTATAAATATAGCTAAAATGATAAATCAACATGATCATAAAATAAACATATACTTACAACTAATTCATAACAATTGTGATCATGTAGCCTAAAAAATATCCTACTACCCCATAACAACATATATCTTATAACTTAGATAAAAATAGGCAAATTTAAATTTGTCAACTATAGATATCCATAGATAATCTAGTAAGCTTGTATGGTGAAGAATCATGATGTAACATCCTTACCCCTTAAACTTAGTCATCATCCCTAATGACTCTTATTCAAATTTAAGTTCCTAATTAAAATTATTAGTTATCAAAGCAATAACATGGTATACAATATCGAATTATTGTGGATCAACCAAAAATATTGATTACTATGTGAAAGCAACTAAATGCAAAATTAAACTAGAAAGATAAGTAACTAGAATAAAAAAACAGCAAACAATAAGAGATACAAGAAACCACCCTGAAAACTTGTATTAAACTCTTTACAGAAGGAATAAAATTGAAGAAACTTCTTTTCTTCCACACCTCTCTTAGATGTATAGATCTCTTTCCAGATCTCTTTCCCTCAAGAGTTCTCTCTCTCAATTACAATCAATTCCAACACCTGGATTGATTCACATATACAATTCTTGTACTATTCTCTTACACATACAATAAGCTATGAAGATCTATACCTATTATATAACTTTAGGGATTCATGAGCATACAATCACAACCATTAGATGCACCTCCTAATCAAGGGCTCAAAACAGTCCTAGTAAAGATAGAGATGCGGACTTAAGACTAACACTTAATCCTATCATGCAAACATTATGTTCTGTCCACAAAAATAGATTCTGGATGCACAGGTGACCGATGTCGGTCCCTACTTGTCTGCCTATGATTGACGTCAGCTGATCCATGACTGATGCCAGCATCTCCTAGTTGACTCCTGATCGACATCGGTCGCTCCTGACCGATGCCGGTGACTGTGTAATTCTTGTAACCTGTAACTTGCTCATTTGGTGAAGCTTTTAGCTCCACACCTCAACACAAATTAAGTAAATAAATGGAAATCACCTATATAACTTATCATATTTTCTTCAACTTATACTATTCTTAGGGTATTGGTCCCACAAGACCCTGCTCATTGACATCTTTATATTATGCAAACATGGTTACAATTATTACTTACTCTTATTGGTTTTGTAATGACCACTCTAAGGTATATAACCATCAAGACAAGCCTATATACTATAGGGCTGGCCACTTTTGTTACCTTGTAAGGTCCCACATATCTTAGTGAAAGTTTCATTGACCTCCTAAAACATATAAGATCATCATATAAGTCAAAGTAAATGACTAGGGATTGTTTCACAAAATCTTCCATCCCTCAACACATCTCTCTATTCTAGAGAGTTTTTTTCTTATTATGGAGAAAAATAGTTTAAGAAACCTATAAAGAATAAGGTAAATAATTTAATATTATCAACACTCTACATAGCCCCTAATAAGTATAACATGTCAATACTATCACTACTCCATGGATCCCTTGGAAAGTATTATGATGAATAGGTACTAGAAATATTACATTTCCAATGTATACAAAATCATGGAATACTCATCCACTATATACATGTGTATGGACATATGACTAAATTTGATAAGTCCATTTGTCAAATCCTAAATTTGACAACTCTATCTATCATATTAAAATTTAGTAACTACCAAGTCAATTTGAGGCTAATTATGATACGATCCTATCACTTAGAAATCACATTCCTAATTCACCACTCTTCCCTCGGGTTTTCATGACCTAATGATATCCACATGTGCATAATGTTCAATAAATCACAATTTTATGCTAACATATCATAAAAATTAATAATATGAGTTAAATAATTTTAAATGTATCAACATACATACAAGACAAATCATATAATAAATTTGTAATTGTATTAAGTTTCCACTAGCTAGACATAACTAGTTTTATATTTCACAACTTAACTTATATTTTTATATTCATAATTAAGATTAAAATTAACATAACATATATAGGCCAAGGTTCACACCATCGCTACAACCCTATAAAGGAAAAAATTGAGACATATTTACCTACTTGATTGGCTAGAATGTAGTTTTATCTCAACCCCTAGATTGAAAAGATGTTCTTCACATCCTATACCCTACTCGCTTTCAATGAAAGGTATAAAAATATTTATTCAAATAACATGATTTAAACAAAAGAGAACAGCATCAATGTAATAAAGGGTGTATAATATCATACTTATAATTATTAATATAAAATTTAATATGTAATTCATGTTTTTCCACTCCATGTGGTCTAAAATTAGGATTTATATGAAGTAGTGACCCTAGAGAGTCATAAGTGAAAATTATATAACTTTCATCTCAAAACTTCTAACACATAATAATTTTCAACTAGGACATCAACACTATATTGTAAGAAAATTTCCACTACATTAGGTGGTACCAAAACTAAATTAGTCTTATAATATTTCCCATTCCTAGGATTAGTGAACATGAGGCATAAAAACTAGCTCATATATATATTTAAGTGAGAATCATCATGTGCTTATTAATTACTCATAACACAAAATATAAATGATAGAGGGTACTTGATTAATAAACAATGATGTAATCATTCTTGAGGTGTTAATCCCAATGATCATAAATAGGGTAAGATATTCTTGTTCACAATTCATTAACCAAACTATGCACTCACCTACCCAAACCTCACATACAACCATCACCATTGAGATACTCAATAAATCTATCCCCTATAAAACTCAAAAGGGTACTAATGACCCTAAGGGTACACACCCATTATACCACACATATTTCATGAATGTCTAAAAATTCTAATCATGGTGTAATAGGGTTATGCACTGAGGCACTACTAATCCAAAATACTAGTGTAATACTCATGTTATTAGGTTCACACTGGTGAACAAAATGACATGAAAAATGCTAATAGACTCATTAGGTCCTAGATTTTGAGCCACATCTCTGATACCACATGTAAAACCCCATCAAGGTCAACTTATTCTCTTTTGAATTTAAACATATATAGCATAAATATATTACACCATGATAATATAAATAGATATCATATACATACTCAAGTGTGACAATAGTAAATACATATTACATCATAAATCATTGATCTCTAACATCATAAGTACATGTCTTAATGCAAATATAGAAAGTAATTACATCAACTCAATTACAACTGATATAAATCTATAACCTCCACTATCAAGTATGATAATAAGTAATTACAATTTTTTATGACAATATTAATTGATAAGTATAATACAATTTGTTACAATGTACACATAAGATACATGGCTTCCCTAGAGCATAGTTCCTAAACTCAAGTATCTCTGGCAATCTCAAGTGTCATCTTGATAATTAGTACTATTGTGGGGAAGGAGATCATCATCCAAGAACTTTTCCACACCAATTATAGACCAAAAATATGTGACACTAATTCCATTATAAAATGGCCCTCCCTTTACAGATGAGTAGATAGTGACAGAGTGGGAATCCATAGAGACAAGAAAGTACCCATGTGTTATATG
>JARHVA010003617.1:1540000-1700000 GCA_037957365.1 Torreya grandis | reverse complement strand
TATGGTTTTATTTTAAAGAGTCTTTTCGATTTTTGCTGTACTTTATTTTATTTTTGGAATTATTTATTTTTAATTTTATTAAATTAAGAACTTTTATTTTTATTTTTTATATTTATTTTTATTATTATTTATCCAATACTTTTATTTATTTCTCTTTTTCTACTTTTATTCTTATTTACTAGAGCATATTTCTTATTATTAATAATTAATGTATATTATTAATTAAATTAACATGTCCAAAATGGTTTGATGATTAATTTGATATACTATTAAACTAAATTTAGTCTATTTAAGCAAACCTTAAACATTTAAGGGCATAAACACAAAATTATATTATCTATGCATAAATACAAACTAACACACAAAAAAATAATCAATTCAATGTAGATAACATAATAAATATACTAATGCTAACCATTTAGATTATGTATCTAATATGAATTACTTATGTGGTGTGTGTAGGGTACCAATCAGTTTCTTTATTAATCTCTGGCGTCTTCATCTACATCACCCTCTTCGATGATGTTCTCCCTTCATCACACTTTGAGGGATAGATTTTCCTACACTAACATCACAACAAAATAGGAAGTTATACCATAACATTTGTAATATATGTTCATCATAATACAGCTGAAATAACAAATCAACATGATCATAAAGTAAACATATACTTATAACTAACTCATATCATTTGTGATCAAGTAGTCTAAGAAATATCTTACTGCCCCATAATAGCATATATCTCACAACTTAGATAAAAATAGCCAAATTTAAATTTGTCAAATATAGATATCCATAGATAATTTAGTAAGTTTGTCTAGTGAGGAATCAAGATGTAACATGGGAGTAGTTACTTGTGAAAGTAACTCCTAAATACTATAAGTAGACAAAAGATGTGAGATAAACTTAATAAATCCAAGATAAAGTGCATTTATTATAATAATAAATGCACACCTAGAAGAGACTTAGGATAAGCTAAACTAGGTTGAAGGAGTAAAGTGAATCCAATTAAGATTAATCTTTGACACTCTCCTTTAAAATTAATTTTGGGTTACAAAAGTGGAGAAAAAAATTTGTAAAAAAGGAAGATAATTCACATTACATAAATATCCCCCTTAATGGAAACTTCCTAAAAGAATAATTACACTAATTTTATTAAGAAAAACAAAGAGAAGGTGTTGCCAAAAATTTTAAGGATGAAGGTGTGATCATAAATAATATCCAAGAATCCTCTTTAGATAATATGGTCAATATAAAATGGAACAAGGACCAAAAATAAGCAAAAATTATCCCCTAAAACCTACAATACAAACAAGCTAACACAAATCTTTCAAGTTAAGTAAAAAATGTCATATAAATATGATCTACATACATACTATAAAAAATAGATGTAAAACAAGAAAAATGGATAAAAATACATACTTCACAAAGTTTTAAATCATGCATAAAAACAATTTTTTTTTTTAATAGACACATCCAATCAAAGCATACTTTTATTTCAACAAAAATAAGGAATGTATACAAATATTGACTTTATCAAAATGGAGACAAAGAAGATGTGTCACTCAAAAAAAATATTCAATGTAAATCATTTGAAGAATTATCACATGAAGACATATAAAATTCTATATAAAATACATTATATTTAGGTATACAAATAGTTTTAACCTTAAAAGTAGGGTTTTTAGTGGTTTTTTAACAACATAAAGTGTCATAATTTGATTTAACACAAGATTTACATGGATGCAATTTCTAAAATTTAGAGATACACTTCCCATGTTTACCACAATACTCAAAAGTTTTACTATTTTTATCCAAAGTGTAAGCATGAAAATAATTATAATCAAAGAAAGATGTATTATAAGTCCTTGGATGTGGAGTACAATATGATTTCAAGTTCTCATTATTAGAATTTGAAGAATTAAAATTGAGGCCTTTATATTTTTAATAGACTTAAGAAAAAGAGGTTTAATAGTATCATTTTCACACTTGTCAAGACTACCACTTGAATAAACCATAGCTTACATAATTTTCAATCCAGGGTTAGAAAAAATTTGGTATAAATAAGTGAAATATTTACTTAGAAAAGATTCAAGAAAGTGAGATTCAATATGCAAATTGGAAGAATCCTTTACATAAATGCCTATGATAAAATTTGTGAAACGTCATGTTTTAAATATATTTGTATCAATTATGTACTTTTAAATCTTTAAATTAAATAAAGTTTTAATTAAAATCCTAAAAAAGAAGTATGGAGAATAAAAGAAGATTAAAGTTAATGTAAATAAAAATTAAAAACTTTATTTAAAATCTCACCCACATAATTAAATGTATTGATTTTTGAATAAATTTAACTAATTTGGATTTAATTCATATACCAAGAATATTAAAGTAATAAAAATATTATTTATTTGTGTTAAATGCATTACAGTGAAAGAGTGAAAGAAAGTAAAAAAAATCTTAATCAATTCTACTATGATGTGTTATATGATAAAGTTGATGTATTTTTTATTTTTATTTTTAAAAAGAATAAATAATTAGAATAATTTGGTTGATAATGAATACAAAGATCATATACATTAACTAAAAATTAAACACATTAAACTAACACTCCAATAATGCCACATAAATAGAATACATAATTTAAGTATCTAAATGCTAATGCATATGGGGAAAATGTGTTGGAGTAAAAAGAGTGTAACATTATTAAATAGATTTTAATTCCTATCAAATAATAAACAAAATTCATCTCAAATCTAGATAATCCACATGTAGAACTAGGAATTTTATTAGTTTTTAAATGAAATTGGATTCAAAAAAAAAGGTGAAGTGATAATAAATAACATCAAATTAACTCAATATTACTATGCCTCACATAACAGTGAATAAAAAAAGGAATACTAAATCTAAAATCAAGTCCAAATCCTAACTCAAGGTTCAAATTAAACTTGATGTTCAAATTAAATAATTAACTTTAAAATGTATAAATTCCATGCATGAAAAAAAATAGAATAATGATATAGGAAAAATCAACATACATGTACATCTTAAGAAAGTATAACGCTAGCCAAAAAGAGTAAAACAAAATAGGGTAATGATTTATACAAAACTAAGTGAAGAATAGACAAAGAGATGAAGTAGGGTAATGTTAATATGTAGTTGTGAAAAATAGTAGAATACATTGGTGATAGAAGGGAATAATGTGTTTAAACATTTCAATCAAGGAGTAATATGAAATTTAAGATAGGGAAATAAGTGGAATGACAATAGGATGAATGTATAAAAAGGATAAGTTATGGATATTTGAAGATTAAAATGCAAAATATGAGTCTAGAAGACTAGAGAATGGATAAAGAAAATAATAAAGGTGATTTTTTAAATCTCTAAAAAATTATGAAATAAATAAATCATAACTAAATTTTAAAATATCAAAATAATGTAATGAATAGTGAATAATATAACTAATAAGGTATGAATTTTTACAACCATAAATTAAAAGAGGATTTTTTTTATGATATATTAACCACATGAGAAAAAAACCAAATGGAGGATGAGAGACACTAAAAAAACTAGTATAAAGAGAAAATTATTCTTAGGAGAAACTTGTAATTGTAGGTTAGAAGGAAAAAAATGCTAAAAAATAGATAGATTCAAAACACTATTGCAAGGGTAGAAGCCCTTACAAAACAAAATATGATTTTTACTCCAAAAAGTCATACACAAATCATGATTAAAAGATAAAATACACATAAATATCTTGTACCATATTAGGATTTATCCAAGATCATTAGTTAAATGTTGAAAGCACAAAGTAAAAGAGTGTGAAAAATAACAAGATTACCTCAATGGTGATCAAACCACAAATGAGAGATACAAGAATTTTGAGAAATGGGGAACTATCAAATGCATGAAACCCCCAAAATATATTAAGACTCCTTGTAAAAAAAAAACCTCATAATATAAAATTATGGGAAAGAATAATAAAGAATGGGAGAGATATTCAGGTGACAAGACAATTCAAGAATGACAAGATGAAGAAGAGAGGAAGAAAGATATTTTTAAAAGGATAAATGTGAAGAATGAGAGAGTTTATAAGACTCCCATGATGACATTACAAGGATTCCTTAGTGTGTGACAAATTTTATACTTCCAAAAAGAGTGAATTGATGTGTGTGAAATGTATGGAGAGGTGTTGTGCAAGTTACTCCCAAATCCTAAAAGTGGACAAAATAAGTGAGAGGAACCTCATAAATATAAGATATAGTGCATTTATTATAATAGTAAATTCACACCTAAAAATGATTAGGGATAATATAAACTAACCTAAAATACTTAATTGAACCCAAATAAGGCTAATATCCAATAAATAAACCTTCCATTCTCTATCTAAAACCACCTCCTTCTACTCATCTTAATATTTGGAATATATTTTTTATATAACCAATTAGTATAAAATAATAGAATTGTATTAGAATACAAATTTTAGAGGCAAAATTTGTTTACAAGACCATTTTTACATTTTTTACCCCTATTTTATCATAATTTACCCATTTGTCTGTAAATTCTTGTCTCTATGACTTTTCCTACCCCACACCACTCTTTATCTATCCCTTAATATGTCTAAATGCACCTAAAACTTCTCTAAATATATTCATTCTAAGCATCGATCATAATTTCACATATGTATATGTTCATACTTTAATGCCACACATTTATCTCATCTAGGATGATAATAAAAATTATACCATTTATACCCTTGGTGGAAGCAATGAACTCATTATTTCCATCTTTCATATTTTTATGGGTCCCTTTGTCTTTTTATGCGCTCAATATGCCTTGATTTCCCATTGTTATTTTTTAAAGTCAACCTAAGTGTGTGTCATGTACTAGATCATGATATATATAATAAATTATCATAGGAAGTTTTATAGAGTGGAAGATAGAGGAATCAAGAATCTAACAAGTATCAAACACCATTATCCTTTCCCCACTTCAAGTTTGGTCTTCATTGATAATATATTTTAGTACACTTGTGATGGATTTTTTTACCTTGATGCTTCATTATTTTGTGCATCACCTTCTTATACTAAAATATTTTTTTAGGAAAGTTAAAAATAGTTTCATTTCAACATCTATAGAATAAAAGGTACAAGGTTTAGCTTAATATTTCCATTTAAACTACACAAAAATACATGTTGTATGTTTCCAACATTGAGGATACATAGTGAAATCCACATATTTGTTTCCAAACCCATGAATTTTATTTTTTTAATTGATGTAAAGATATTTCAATAATAATATGTTAGAGTAGGTTTTTTTACCTTACCTCATGTTCACCTAGGTGGTTTATTAATTCTTTTTATTTAGTTATTTCCACCCATTTATGTGTGAATACTTCATTTATCTTATTTTTTATATTATGAGATATTACATATTTATCTCTTAGATATTATGGATATACTTTCTATTTGTTTGTATCCTTTAGGGATAGTTATATCTCAGTCATAGGTTTGATTTATTAGCTTTATCTCTTAGTTATTATTGATTACTTAGCTTGATATCTTATTCAGGATTGATATTCCTTGCCTACATATGCAAAACATATTCATTGTATTGATTCTCTTTATTTTTCATATGTATCTATAAGTATACAATATCAAATTACTTTAAGAATATTACTTTTATAAATGTAATGTTCTATTAACACCATATATCTTTGTATCTTAGAACAATCTGATTATCATTATTTTATGGTGTCAAAGTAGAAGGTGTTATAGATATTCATTTGTAAATTCATTACAAGAGAATTTTTTTCCATATATCCAATTCTTTTTTTTTTTTTTAAGGGTAGTAGGAAGATCTTTGCATTTTTTCTTGCAGTTTTGGCTCACAACATTTACAGTGATGTTTTGGAAGGAATGAAGAAGAGCTTGTTTTTTTTTTTTTGTAGATTTGTGTTTTTTTTTTGTTGTCTATGATGTGGGTGTGTTTATGGATACATTATATTTTTTTGTGTATCCTTGATCATGGTTATATGTTTTTTCTGCATCATGGGTTTGTTTATTTTTTAGATATGTACATAGAACAATGATGATGTCCAGATGGGTGTCAAATTTAGGTTAAAAAATATTAGGGTGATGTATGAGAGTGTAGACCAATAGTCCTCATCCTTAGCCCCTTGGTCATATAGTATGGTCATGTGGAGGGAGATTAATTTTTGATTCCTACTAGTGGGGGCTTAACTTCAACCCTTGATTTTTTTTGTAATCTCTCAAAGACTTATTTTTTTCAAAACATTTCAAATATCTAGGGTGAAATTTTCTTTTAACCCATTTATGATGGGAACACTTGTAAAAACCATAAATTTTGATTGGTAAGTTAAAATCAATCATTATTTTTTTCAAAAGTGTATTTTTTTAATACATGATCTATTGGTGTCAATCATTTTTTAAAATTCACTAAAATATAAAGTTCCAAATTTGGTGGGGGGCTCAATACAAAATATTTTGGAAGGTTATCTTAGTGTTTATTTTTTCACCTTTTTTCATTAGTTTACTCTTTTGTGATTTATTTGAATGCTTTCTTCTACATTAATTCAATGTGAGCCATTAACAACACATAATTACCACACATGGAGACTAAGAATGGAAATAATCATTAAACACAAAGGATTATGGGACTTAATTACTATAACACAACCAATGTTCACTAGAGAATATGAGAAATTTAAACACCAATTTAAATTTAATGAGTGTATGGGTTTGATAGGAACTTATGTAAATGATAGTCTTTTGTTTCATTTGGAATGTTGTGGCTCTCCTTTAAAAATATGGAAAAAATTAAAGGGTTTAGTTTGTAATTTGGATGATATGAGATCCATGCAACTTTAAGTAGAGATCACTTATCTCAATCTTAAATATTTTCCATCCATTGTAGACTATCTTACTAAGTTTAAGAACTTGTTGGAATAATTGAAAGGGAGTGAAAGAGATAAGAAATATGAAGAGTGTGTTTACCTAATTCTATCTAATTTGAAAGGTTCATTCCAAATCTTTGCTTCTACATTTTTTATCTAGCATGGATGCCTTAGGTACCACATTCAAAATGCCTAACTTAAAGTCATTTTGTGAAATACTTACTAGGGAAGAATCCAAATTGTCTAATATTGAGTCTTCCACCTCTCAAAATACCTTATTAACATGTCATCTTAAGGTCAAGGGAAAATTAAAAAAATAAACCCAAAACCACTCCTATATCTCAAAGTGACACTAAAACCAAAATAAATAAATATAAACCCAAAGAGTCTTCTAAATCCAAGAATAACTCTAGCATTTCATGTTCTTTTTGTGGGGGATTGGTCATGTAGAAACTAGGTATTTGTAGAGAATGAAACCCTTAGAGGATAAAATTATAAAACACAAGATCTCTATATCCACTCCACCTCCTTCCAATGAGAATAAAAAATCACTTAATGTTGTTGGGATATATCATCCACCTATTATAGATAGTTGGGTTAAAGATTATGGTGCTTCTCATCATGACTTCTTATAAGGAGTCTTTCATATCTCTTGGTTTTATTTTTACTTCTAGAATTGAGGTTGGATATTCTTTATTTGTTTTTGTTAAGGGAAAAGGTGACATAAAACTTATTGGTGGTTTCATTAATGATGCACTATATATTCCTAACATCACTTCACATTTTCTCTCTATTTATCAAATTTGTCATTTTGGTCAAGGTAAGATAGTGACTTGCACACCACAAAGATCTGAAATTCAAAATTTATTGGAGATTCATTCACTTATTTCACAATGTTTTATTCATCACAATTCTATATTATATCACTTTTTGGGTTTTGATAAGACTCTTTCTATTGGGGCATGCTTTATTTCTCATGTTGATTATGAGATTAATCTTTAGCATGAGAGATTTAGACATCTTAATTATAGTTATTTGAAAGAGTTAATGAATCATGGTATGGTTGATGGTTTTATTAGAGTTTCTTATTTTGATGGAGTTTACCTTGGCTATGAATTAGGGAAACAACACAAAGATCCATTTCCTAAGGGTATGTCCAAGAGAGATTCTTCACCAATTGAGCTCGTGCATAATGAATTGTTGGTTTTTCTACTCCTTTAAATGGATATAAGTATTTATTGATAATTTATCAAAATTTACTTGAGTTTATTTTCTCAATTACAAGAGTGAAGTTTTTTCACACTTTAAAGTCTTCAAGGATTTGGTCGAGAATCAATCTTATAGTTACATAAAGAAGCTTCACATTGATAATGAGGGTGAGTAATTTAGTAAAGAGGTTTCATATATTTTGGTTGTTCATTGCATTGTCCACCAAAATTTTGTTCCTTATACACCATAAAATAATGTATTAGTAGGAAGGGAGAACTAAACTTTAAAGGATATGGCTAACTCCATGATGCATTCTTGATATTTACATCTTATATACTATGTAAAAGCACATAATTATGAAAAATAAATTCAAAATCACATACCACATAGAGCACTTGAGAATTTGAATCCATAGGAGGCTTGGTCTAAAACTAAACTTGATGTCTCATTCTTCTAAGTTTATGAGAGCCATGCTTGGGATTTTATACCATATAAGAAAAGGAAATCTTTGGATGAGAAGAGAAAACACTTGATATTTGTAGGGTATTATGAGGATATGAGATATTATCAAATTTTAGATCCTAATTCTCATGATGTTATTTTTCAAACACATGTTTAGTTTGATGAGAATTTATATTATTATGATTCTTCATCTTCTTACATGACTTATTATTCTTTGATTCCATCCATTGATGATTCTACAATTCATCTTGATGATTCTTTCTTTGAGTATTCAGTTCAAGAGGACATTGAGGAGGTTATGGATGTATACTTATATGTGGATAATGTTCCTATTATGCCTAAGTGGCCTCATACTATAGTTTTTGAGGTATCACCTTTCATACAAGATCTTTCACCCACTAGACATCATTATTCACATTATATAGGTTCTAAACTTTTGTGTCATGAATTTTATGGGAATCCATGGTATTTTTCATAGGCTCATGGGATACAAGAGTGGGAGATATGATGATAGATGATTACTCTTCATTGAATAAGAATCATACTTGGGATTTGGTCTCTCTTCCTAAGGGAAAAAAGGTGTTTAGATGTAAGTGGATATATCAAATCAAATATGTAGATGATGGGTCCATTGATAAGTATAAGGTTCATCTTGCAACAAAGGGTTTCTCACGAGTCAAAATTATTTATTACTTTGAGACTTTTGTAATTATTACCAAGATGAATTCTATGTACCTTTACTTTATCTTGTTACATCAAAAGGTTGGCTGGTATATCAGATGGACATAAAGAGTGCCTTATTACATGGAAATTTACAAGAAGAAATCTACATGGAGTAACTTGTTGGGTTTTTTCATGATTATTCTCTTGTTTATCAACTACAAAGGTCTCTCTATAGTCTCAAACAAGTTCCTCAGGATAGGTATGAGAAGATGGATTCTTTTCTTATATCTTCTATCTTTGTTCATTACCACTCAAATTATATTGTATATATCCAACATGTTGGAGAGGATATTGTTACACTAGTTTTGTATCTTGATGATATTATTATTATAGGGATTTATTCTTCTCAAATTAAGGATATTTAGTGGGATATATCAACATAATTTTATATGACATATCTCAATCTTTTTCACTCTTTCCTTGGTTTGCAAATTTCTCAATTATATTTAGCAATTCATTTGATTCAGTAGAAGTACACCCTTGATCTTATTCAATATTTTAACATGTCTAATTTCAAGTCAAGTCCCTCTCCTTTATAGTTTAGGGTCACTCTTTCTTCTTATTGCATTACTCCTCTTTGTGATCCTACATTATATAGGAAATTGGTTAGAAGTATCATGTACTTGACCCATACTCACCCTGATATTTCTTATACATTTGGGCTTATGTATTAGTTTGCACATGCTCTTCATGATAGTCATTGACAGGTGACCAAGATTTTTTTACAATATCTGCATGGTAATTTCCACTTTGGATTATAATACTCTAGAAGTTTTACTCAATTGTTTGTTTATATTGATTCATATTAGTTTGGCTACCTTTTTGTCTTGGTTATTGTCCAATTTATTGGGATTGTAATAAATAAAAGGCTATTGAACTTTCATGTATAGAACCAAATTACATGGTAGCAGTCATAACAAGTTAGTAGGTCTTTTGGCTTTGTCATTTATTGATAGATTTGGCTTCACACAATATTTACCTACTATACTTTGGTGTGACAACCAAAGTGCAATTCACATTTCTTGTAACCCTATTGAGCACCATCAAACGAAAAATATTGAGATTCACATACGCTTTATTTGTCAGCACATTCAAGATGGAGTTATTTACTTGGAGTGCATTTTGACTTAGAAATAGGTTACAAACATCTTTACGAATCCTTTTGCATCACCTCTTTACCTTGAATTTCATGTCTTGTTTGGGGTTTTAGAAGTTTTAATTGGGGGTGCTCATGAGAAAATCTTAATTCTTCATTTATTTATGGATATACTATACATGAGTACCTGATCAAGCCTTCTTGTTGGGACTCATATTGTGGATACATGCCACTTTACTTCTGGCCCCTAGCTTCACTTGAAGGGGGGTGTTAGAGTAGGTTATTTACCTTATCTCATGTTCACTTAGGTGCTTTAGTATTTCATTTTATCTAGTTATTCCCACCTATTTATGTGTGCATATTTCATTTATCTTATTTTAGATATGATGAGATATTACATATTTATTTCTTAGATATTATGGGGATGTTTGCTAGTTATTTCTATCCTTTAGGGATAGTTATCTCTTACTCCTAGGTTTTATATTTTAGCTTGATCTCTAGTTAAGATTGATATTCCTTGTCTATATATGTAAGGCATATGCATTATATTGGACAATATTTGGAGATATAATATATGATAGTGTTGATCTTTGTTTTGCATATGTATCTATAAGTATATGCTATCAAATAAATTTTAGAATATTTTTTTTTATGAATGTGATGTTATTTTAACACCATAGATCTTTGTTTCTTAGTTTAATAATAAATAATAAAACATTTATTTAATTATATACATCAAATCAAAAAAGCATAAACATAGATAGGTACAACATCTAGATATAAAGTTACATGTGAAATTTTATAATCTAAAAGTGAAAAGAGTGTGAATTTAATGAAGGAACTAATGAACAAATGTTAAATATGTCATCATTATTTTTACTCTAGATTTAAATGGCAGTCAAAAAACAAATGTCATTCATGTTTATAAACAATTAGCACTTCAAATTTCACACATAATCAGTTGCATGCCTTTACAACTCAGATTTACATTCAAAAATTAAAAAATCATCAAGGTGTGATTAATACATCATATATTTCATATTTTCAAGTTCAATTATCAACTCAACATTTTCATTTGACATGTTTATTATTTTTAGATACTAGGATAGATTTTGAATTATTACTTTTACATTGTTAAATAGTAGATACTCCTTATGCAATCATTTTACCTATTTATTAATGGTAAGTCACCTAAAACACTAAAAATGTAAAACATATTGGGGAAACCCTTCGTTATTTGAATGCACATACCTTCCTCCATAGGGTTTCATGGTTTTATTTATTTTTTATGTGTGATTTCAAAACTATATATTTTGTTACATAGTTGGTCAACCCCTAGCTTCTATTTACCTATTTAATCTTAGGGATTACATCCACCATTAGAGTTAGGTGCACACTCATTTATTCCTTGAGTGTATATATATTTTAGATGCCCCAAAGGGTTTGATTCTCTTATTCTAAATCTGATTCTTATGTTTTCATCTTACTTATATACATTCATTGACCCTAACTACTACTAATGATTTTAATCCTTGTATGGTTGATATTGGTGTTAAGAGCCAACCTCTTTATCATAGAGTACATGTATCTAAATATTTAGATTGTGATATGATGAAATATATAATGACAAAAAATACGTTTAAATATTTTATCCACACATATTTTCATCCCTTGCTAGATCTAGAGTTATGATTGAGGAAAAACCTATAAATGTAGATTATTTATTAAAAATAAATAAAAATGTCACAGTAAAATCTTAAGAATAAGTATAATTTTCCTAAGAAAACTCTAATAGATAGTACTAATCCTTATATATTAGGTTTTGAGGCTAATTATCCACTTGATATTAATATTCCTAAGCCTCCACCTAGTGCTACAACACCTCCTTAGGTTGATGATTTTATGTCCTACTTAACCTAAGGCTTCTATGGTTCCTCGTACTAGTATAAAGACCAATGTAGCTCTAATTAATTTATATATTCAATATATTGGTCTTGGACATGTCCAAAACACTAATAATCCCTCACATAATAATGTTAGTCATTTTAATACACCTATGCATGCCCATGTCAATGTTAATAATACACTTTGTGGTGCATCTACTATCCTATTAGTGCAAAAATAACTTATTGAAATGAAAATGTTAATTACCTAATTATCTAAAAATCTATAAAACATAACCATGTGGTTTCATATTATGAAATATTACACAACCCTTTGGCTCAAGAATTGTTTATTTAATCCTTGCTTTCATCATTCAAGAATCCCAAGTTTACAACATTTTGTGGCAATAGGAATCCATTTTAACCTATAAAAGCCTTTTTTGCATCTTGCATTGGCTCTCAACATGATTTTTTTACTTGTTTTAGGATTTAAGTGATCTAAATAACATAAAACTATTGAAATTCAGATTTTGTAAAATAGGGCATCTAACTTAAGAAAATTAATGTAAAAGAAAGACTGGTCACACTTACTAAATATAAAAATGATGAGGAAAAGAGATGCTTAGCAAATTTCTTATTTATATTTATCACTAATTGAGTAATAGTCCTCAAATGACTTTTCAATAACTTTGTAACTATTTGGATTAGGAAATAGACTATCAAAACTTGTATGAACACTTCAAGTGAAGCTCAAATACTTATGAAAACTAGTATTGTTATCTATCTTCTATCACTATCCAAGTTGACAATTTTAGTCTCTTCTACTAAATATTTTGTGCCTAAATTGATAATTTATGCATGTTTATTTATTATTGATCCTAAGTAAAAAAACAATGCTTCTCAATTACTTTAAACCCTATTGATGTAGTTTTTATGCACACCAATTAATAATGAGGTAGCCTCTAACTTTTTATGATCTCAATGGATTTGAACTCCATTTTAGGGCATAAGTTATAGGTATGTGGTTGAACAACTAGGTGATGGAATAGTAGGTAGGGCATGCAGGTTGTTAACTAGGACTATGTATGGATGGATGGTATTTAAATGAAACTTAAAAACATAGGTGAGATGGTAGATGGATGGTTACTAATCTATAGTGGGTAGATCTTAGAAATAAACTCAAAAATGGAGGAAAGGGTAGATAAGAAAAGGACTCTATAAATTTATAAATTACCTTTGAAGATAGATTCTTAGTGGATAAGTGATTTTATAACCAATGTTTGTTGCTAGTAGCTGATGCACACACACATATAAACATGGTCAAGTAGTCTAGGATAGTTTGATATAGGAAACTTAGAGATCTGGGCCAAAGTTTGCTCCTTTTGGGGTAGTTATTTCACACTCATAATTTTGGAGATAATGACTCAGACTAAAGAGGTATTTGGGATAGTTGTTGCACATACATAGAAGACTATATCATTAAAAATAACTCTACACACTTATAATGATGAGATAGTCAATTTACTTGTAAATAATCAATATAATTGCTAATTCTTTAATAGATATTGCATGTCTAAAACTATCATATTAATCATAACAAGAATAATTCTTCATAGCTATTTCACACTTAGAATTACTAAATTAAACAAACGAAAAGATAAAACCTAATTACATAGAATTTAGAGAAAAAATACACCGACACATGCATGAAAACAAAAATTTGATTTTGCTTTTGTATTGAATTTTCTAACCCTTGAAAATGAGGTTTACATATGTTTATATAGACTTTAGGAGTGGTCACCTCATCCTCAAATACATGAAAAATTGTGATTACATGGCATAACTAGAACCTTAATTCTAATTATAGTTTTAAAACTATATGTAATTCATACATATAGTTATATTATAATTATAAAAAATTAAAATTAACCTTTACAATGAAATTCAATGTGTGCATTATTATAAATAATTTAGGCAACTTTATATTCAATTTATAACAAAAGTATATTACAAGAACAAAACTAAATGTGTTTGAATTGATATACACAAAAATCACCTTTCAACAAAGGCTAAGTGGTAATTTGCATGGATGTGCTAACTGTAGGAGTTACTAATGTAGATACTTGTGCTGAACTAGATGTTGTATCAACAATATTCTTCTTCTCCTCCAACTCTAGATAATACTTATGTTCCACCTCATGTTGTTTATTGATAATATCTAAGTTAAGTAATGAGGGTCTACATACCCTATTAACCTAATCAATGAGCTTTGCATGCTTTTCTTTTGTATTCTCAAAGTTTATCTTAAAGATATTAACTTCTGTTACCTTATTTCTTACAAAACTCAACTTAGATTTAATGTCTTTGAGGGATAATTCATGAAGACTTTGCTTAAAATTCTCAGATGCTTCCTGAAGGAGTTGATCAAAATTGAATCTACTAATAAGCTTATGAGTAGTATCTATTACCTTTGATAATTTCAATTTGTCTAAGATCTGCAAGATGATAGTGTAATGTTCTTGATATTTTTTCATTAATTCCCTAGCTATTGTAATCCACTCCCTGGATTTTTATGTTTTGATCACCACTAAATTGAGGAAATTTGAATCCTCTAGTGGTGTCATTAAGTCAAGGTGTCTATATGTCATTTTAGTAGTGTAAAAAATCAATAATTTCAACTTATTTTCATATTGCTTCAAAGAATTAAATAATTGATGATTTTGAGCTATATGGGGGGGGGGGGGGGGGACAATTCTACCCTCATTGCCTTAATTACCTCTAGAGCATTTTATAATGTTGATGAAATCGGTTGAACTTTAGTCTCAATTCCTTAAGTAATATGGATTTTTTTTTGTTTCTATTTTATTTGATCTAACTCTTATTCATGTTCTTGTCTATTTATATTTATCCCCTCACGTAATCCTATCATAGCATCCCTGTGAGTTTCATCAAGGGACTTGAAATCCTCTATATATAAGGATTGCCCTAGATGTATGTTCTTCCATTTAGATAAGGCAAATACTTCTTGTCTTTCTTCAAGTATGTTCTCCCTCCCATATTTATAATCTAATTTCCTCTTCTTAACCCTTTGGATGTTTCCTAAGGTCTTATCAAAAAAATAGGTCATTGATGGAAATTATGTGACTTTGAGATTAATATTTTAGTAAGCCTTCAATCGAAGATTAACTACCCATGGTGGGATAACTAGATGGGATGGGTTCATTGACTATGTATCCTTAGTTGTATCTTCTATTGATTGATATTTTGTTTATTGTTCTGAGGCTCCTTTGAGTACTGAGTTAGGAAGGGAGGGCCATATGATTCTAGAACAATCCACACCTCCATATTGAGGTAATGGGTGTATTGTATATACTTGTTTATTATTTTAAGCCTTCTCTAAGGATATGAGAGTAGTATCTTGGGAGGAGTTATTGGAAGTCATTATAAAATTGATTTGAGTGGAAGAGATATGGAGTTGGGACCTAGCCAATGTTGTTTAAATCTTCTTAGATGCCCTTTTTCTGATCTTAGTTTAAATTGTAGTAGTCTTGGAGGGAATGTAAGTGGTGGTGGTAATAATAGACATGACTGGAATTATGGGGGAAATTGAAACAAAAATGGTAGAAGAAACATCCTCAAATTTTAGAGTGAGCAAAGGTGTTTTTAAGACATCACTGATTAGAATTGAACCAAAAATGGGAGAAAAAGATGAAGCTTGGGAAGAAGGGATTAAAGGCTAAGCATTTTTACCTGATTTATCATCTTTCATTGATGACTTCCCTTTGTTAGCCATAAGGCTTAGTTACTTTACTATTTATAATTCCTCCTCTTCATCTACTTTTTGTTTTATCACTATTTGTTGCTCAACTAAAGGTGTGCATATTTTTGGTTGATCAATAGTCGGATTATCTATGAGGGGAAGAGACCTTAGCTTCCTCTTATAGAAAAAATTTAGCCTTCAATGGTGGGGAAGAGGCTTGTTGAATTGAAGTAGTAGTATCATATTACACCATAGATATCTACAATGGTGGTGTGCCTAATTGATCTTGGCCTTCTGCATCAGAGGAGTCCAAGTTAATTAGATCCTCTTGATATCCTTTATGCTCAACTTCAATTATCCCAGGCTCTATCCTCACAACCTTCAATACTTGGGGAGATTATTGAGAAGGCTTCCCTTGTTCCTCTATTTTTTATTAGGGTATAATTCCCTAGAAGTTAGAAGTAATCCATCTTCTAGGGGGTGGTAGCCTAGTATGTATCTCTTGCATTGAAATTGAAGATTATCCATAGATAATCTTCAAATGATCCTCTTTAAGGCTTGTAAGTTGTGACCTTTATAAGAATTGGGAATCATCTTGTGTTTAAGAATAAAAAGTCATGGTAATATGAAACATGCTAGTATGGAATACCAAAGCCCTGTATATGTTTTTTGTATTCAACCATGAGGATCCTAGTCCTTATGAGGTAGGGTGGGAAACTGATAGTGCTTCTTTTAATTACCCCCATCCTCAAAATGTTTCCTCATTGTATATCACATTCTACCTATTATCATGTGGGATCCATAGAATGTGCTTTTATTTTTCTTTATCAAATCCTCTTCTACACTCCACTAGAGCTCATATGTAATTTATTACTCTATGAGCTTATTCAACACATTCTTGGGGAGGTGTAGGGGGCTGATCTTATAGATAGAAACCATAGTCACCATATAGTCTAGGTATATCCATTAGTCACCTTGAGGAACCAGTGTATCTACTATGATTTTTGATATCCTAGCTAGCGTGGCCTCATGAATAGCTTACCACACTTATGGATATACATCCTCCTAAATTTAGGTCCTATGGTTACTATATGTGTATATGTGAATAAATTGAAAATAATCATAGATATGATTCTTTATATAGTCTATAGATGGGCTCCAAAACTCCCCAAAGTCCCTATACATTATGCCCATTACAATGTTAAAAATTTATGATGTCATATAAAAATGTCCTATAAAATTATGTTGTTTACCTTTATGTATAACCTATTCCCTTTGATTGAAGTTGATAATATACCCTAGAGTGAAAATCATGTCTGAGGTCATCAACATGTCTAGAAGTGGCACCTAGTATAGGTGAATAAAATGGATACATGGCATGCCATATAATCTATTCAATAGGGCCATACCTATGCGGACACCCATTACGAATATTCTAATGGGGGTGGGTGGATTTATTTTCAAGACCAAAGGCTCCCCAAGAAGAAGCCATGATCTCAAAACTTTCTTAATTTAATTATGCTTATTCCATGTTCCCATCCTATGCTTATCAAATATGTCATATAGGATTGATAAATATAAGTGGGTCCTCATTCTTTTTTTACAAATAATATGGGAAAGTTGGGTACAATAAATGACAATTTATAGGTGGAATACTTCTAAGTATTGGAGAACTCAAAACTTTTGTTAGAAACTTCAAATTAAACATGAACCATGCCATAAAAAATATTCAAATAAAAGATATGAAAGATACTCCCAACTAAATCATAAAACATACATCTCTTTGCATCTATGGATTTGTTTGTGCTATAGTGATGTTTGTTTAACCCTTATTATGAGGATGTTTTTAAAGACTTAGAAAAACCATAGGTTTTAGTCTAGTTCTTTTGAAGATCATTAAATCAAGGGAGATCAGGTATTTATCTACTACAATTTAGGCATCCATAACCCTAACAAAGATACCTTAGGTTTCTTCTCTACTCTTATCCTTTTTTATATCATGATACATGGTAAATTGACCATATTTCATCATGTGAGCCTTTGATCTCTTTTAGATTTTATTTGGGATTTATTGATCACTCTTTTGAACATGTTGGTTCTTTTTTTATTTGAATATAATGAGATCCAAAACCACTATGATTTGGTGTAGTTATAATATAATTCATTTACCAAAACATCCTTGCTAGTTGCATCTACACTAGTGATTGTCACCTTCAAACAAGTTTTAGTATGAAGAGGGTGCTTGATCAAATGAAATGAGAAAAATTTCAAAATTTATATGGATTATTCAAGAGTAAATTTCACATACCTATTATAAATATTCAATTGTGACACAATCTTGAATGATAGTCATTACATACCCAAATCTTGAACACTTTAAACACAAAAGTATAACCAGTTTGTGAACAAACCCCAAGTTGTGAATCCCATTGTAGTTTGCCTTTGCCATATATATTATATTAAGAATAGAATAGTATCATATTTTTTATGATGTTATATTTATCATGTTAGGATAAACCAATTCATATTATCATAGGAAAACTCCAAAACATCTCAACTGAAAAGTAGGAAAACTAAACTAGAAAGCATGAAACTAAAATAGAAAGCAAGAAAGTAAACTAAAAATACCTCTACCACATTTTATTAATAAATTAGGGGAATATTTAGATATTATATACATGAATTAATGTTTCAAAAAAATTCCATTGATTGGATATGTGATTTCATCACCCTGAAGGTCATATTGATGGAATGCATTATTTCCTAGGATTTCTAAAATCTTGTATGGTAAAATCTATAGTAGGGAAAATTTATCATGATGGCCTTTATTTTCATCATATTTATCCCATAGAATTACTATATTAGAGATCCTAAGTTATTTAAATTTTTCCCCTTTTGTCAAACCATCTTCTGACTAAATCTTGGTGTTTGTTAAAAGTCTATAGGGCCTCAGTCCTTAAGTCTTCCATTTCTCTTATATTTAGTAATCATGATTATAATTTTCCATTTGGTTCCATTTATTCCTACATGAATTGATAAGTCAAAAAATTCAGCATGATTGATAATATTGGCCTGCATCCATACACCAGTAGATAGGGTGAGGTCTTGAGGGCTTATTTATATCTTGTTTGGTCTACCCAAAGGGAATACTTAAGTAAATTATGCTAGTCCCTAGGCTTATACCTAAATTATTTCTTAATTACATCTATCAAGTTATTATTTATTGATTCAACCAATCCATTTACTTGAATATAGTGGTTATAAGATGACCTGATGGTGATCTAATTGTCATGAGCCTATTCAGTTAATTCAATTGATATGAATACTACCCATTATCACAAACTAGATAAATGGGAGTGCTAAATCTAGTTGTGATGTGTTATTATAAGAAGTAAATCACATTTTTTTTATATATAATTATTTATTTCCACTATATTATTCCATTGGGTTCAATAATTGGTGGTAGTGAGTACAAATTTATGACCTACTAAAGAGTTTGGTTTAATGATACTAATGAAGTCCAACCCTCATTGGGAAAATGGCCTTCCCTCAACAATAGGTTGTAATGGCATTAATGCATGTACTTCTCATTTTGATAAATCTTAGCATACATGGCATGTCTTGACATTGGCATGAGCATCTTTGAAGCCTATTGGCCAATATTAGCCCATTATTAGGATTTTGTGAGCTATGGTGTTCCCATATGGATGACCATTGCCTACCTTTTGGTGTAGCTTTTCCAAAATTTATTGAGATTCTTTTGTTGATACACATCTAAGATATATACCTTCATAATTCCTCTTATAAATAAATCTTTTATTAATCATATAGTGAGCATAATTGAGCCTCAAATCTCTCCATTCTTGATTGAGTTTTGGGGAACAAGTACCTGTAAGCAAATATTAAATTATGTCAGTATATCATTCCCCTCTAGACACTTGGGCTTCATAAAACTCTTAAATATTAATGCATGGATCAAGCTTAGTCATGATTTGGATGATGCCTTGACCCTAAATGATTTTAGCAGGATTTATTTATATATCAAACTCCTACAACTTTTCCATCCATTTCCCCCTACATTCTCCTAGTTCATTATGTGACAAGGTAAGCTTGACAGTTGGGTCAAACATGATAGTGATATTCTTATTTCTCAAGATGTAGTGGTATAATTTATTCATCACTTTCATAAGGGTGAAGATATATTTATCAATCATGGAATACCTGAGTTCTACATCCTTTAAATTCATGCTCATGAATGCAATGGGATGCTCATTCTCTTATTTCTTTTGAATTATGAAAATAATAATTGTATGTTCTAAAGAAAATGAATATAAGTAAAATTATTTTATAAAATCTGAATTGATCAGTAGTGGGGCCTAAGATATTATATATTTGATGACTTGAAAAGATTTATGGGCCTTGGATATCTATTAAAATTTAAAATCCTATTTGAGCATTGCATTCAACGGTCTCACAATTTTTTCAAATCTTGAGATAAACTTCCTTAAAATTTTAATTTTTCTAAAGAAAGACTTGATTTCCTTTTTATTTAGTGGTGGAATCTTTGAAATCCCCTAGATTACATCTAAATTGAGGGTGATTCCTTCATTGGTAATGATATGTACCAAAATATTGCCATCGGTAACTCCAAATATGCTTTTCCTTGGGTTCAATGAGATGCCAAACCTTTGACATCTTTTGAAGATCTATTGTATATGGCCTAAATGATCATTCTTATTTTTGGAGAAAATAGTGAAGTTATCCATATAGATTATTATACATTTATATGTTAATCCTTGAAATGCATGATCCATAACTCATTGAAAGGTGGCTACTACATTTATGAGAGCAAAATGCATCCTCTTGTATGTATAGGTACCCCACTTTGTGTTAAATTTAGTTTTCATTCTATCATGTAATTATAATAGACCCTAGTTATAACCTAAAAATCCATCTAGAAAGGACATCATTTCAGAGCCAATAACTATTTGAATGACCTCATACAGGGAGGGTAGCAGATAGTTGTCCTTTTCAAAAGATTTATTGAATATTTTGAAATCAACACATAATCTAATATCTCCATTCTTCTTTCTGACTAGGACTAAATTGGCCACCTAGGTAAAATCCCTGATTGGGAATACTATTTTTACACTTAACAACTTGTTTACTTCTCTTTGAATGAGAGGTTCCAAGATATGATTCACTAGTCTCTATCTTTGTCTGAATGGATTGTGGTTTAGTTTTAGTGGAATTGTATGGGTGATGACCTTTGGGTCATAAATATTAAAGACATCATAATTTTATTAAATTACATTTTTGTATTGGGTGAGTAAATATTTTAGCCAATGTCTTTCTTTTAGAGTGTAACTAAGGCTAATGTTGATGTAGCGTGGGTTATTCTCATCTCCCAAATTCTCCCTTTTGAAGTCAAAGTCACTAAACTTAGGTTTCTTTTACTGTTGATCTTGGGGATCTACATTAAATTCTCTTTCTAAGGAAACAAAACAAATTGGGAGATAATTTTCTTTGATCTGGATGACACCTTTCTAAATTGACTCCTATTGATAGAGATAACTAACTTCCTTATCATCAATTATTTAGGACTCAAATTATCTTGAGTTTCTTATAAACTAAATGATATTCTGGTCATCATCATAGACTTGGAAGTTCTTTATATTAATAGTAATAGAAATACATGGTACTAGCTTAATGGATAATCTCTTTGCTTGTTATTCTTGGAGAGAATCCAAATTGGTAGCAGAAGTAGCTAGTGAATCAACATCTTGATTTTTCTCCCTAAGAATAGTCATTATATTAAAAACCTCAAATATATCAATAAAATCCCATGATTTGTGTTTATATATTTTTAGATATGACAGCTTATACTAGTATTTGTTTCTAACCTAATTGACTACCAAATTTGAATCCCCATATAATAATAACTAGTTGACATTATATTTGAGTACAAAGTACAATCCCAAAATCAATGCTTCATATTCAACCCTATTATTAGTGTAGGGGAAATAAAATATATATGCTACCAAGAAATTCTTCCCTTGTGGATCAACTAATTTAATTCCTATGCATGATCCTTGTTTGGATTTGGTACTGTCAAAGTGAATAGTCCATAGCTAGGCAGGGCCATAGGATTATGGTTCTTATATTTCATTTCATGTGATGAAAGTATAAATACCAAGGATAGGGGATTCATAACTTACCTCTTCATTATTGACATCATACTCTATGATAGTATACTTCATCCTTGGTTCATGATCAATCCAAATTTGGTTTGAAAGGCCTCTCCATGGTAGCCAAATGTGAGAGAAATCTATTTAGAGATATACATTGAGTGTTTTAGACGAGTTCCTACTTAACAACAATCCATACCCTTTAGGTATGTTTATTACAAGTATTTTAATAGTCATATATACTTAGGGATCAGATATTATTTGAATACTCACATTAGTAAGCTCTCTAATCATTGGTACCACTATTTTATTAATTGTGAGACTTTTCTCTTTGATGGTCTTAGAGTTAGGCCAAGATTTTGAAAAATATAAGTAGGCATCATAGTTTTTGAAGCTCCATAATTGACTAAGAAATTGTTAATATTCTTACCAAAGGCTCAAATGGTTAGTAAAAAGGGTGGAACATCTAGATTGCTTTTATATATGACATTGGTGTTAGAAGCCTTTGTTTTCTCTGTAGGAGATTTTGTTTTTTCCATAGGGACCTCTCTTATGATAGACTTCTATAGTAGCTCTTTATGTGTAGTTATCTAGAAATTTTTTGATAATCTAGAGTGGGTATATCTTAGAAATTACTTTACTTCAATGTCTAGCACTTGAAGACATTGAAGCTAAGATCTACCCACTCAACTCAACTTCAATGTCTTTGAGTGCTAATCCCTAAGGACTTTACTTTAAATTCTTAGATTTTTCCTAAAGGAGTTGATGAAAATTGATTCTAATATTAATCTTGTGAGTAGTATCTCTTTCCTTTGATAATTTCAATTCATCTAAGATCTACAAGATGAGAGTTTCATGTTCTTGATATTTTGGCATTACTATCATAGTTGTTATAATCCACTCTATAGCTTCCTAAGTTTTGATCACCACCAAATTGAGGGAGTTTGAAGCCTCTAATGGTGTCATTAATTCAAGGTGTATATATGCCTTATTAGTAGTGTAAAGAATAAATAATTTCAACTTATTTTCATCTTGCTTCAAAGAATTAAATAATTGATGAATTTGAGATATATGGGGGGAAATTCTACCCTCATTACCTCAGTTGCCTTGAGAGCATTGTATAATTTTGATGAAACCTATTGAACTTTGATCTCAATTCTTTGAAGAAAATGGATGGTTTCTAGCTATCCTTTAATTCTCTCTTGCTCTTGTTTAAGTTATTGTCTATCCATTTTTGTACTCTCATGTAATGATATCATAACATCCTTATGAGTTTAAGCAAGGGAATTTAAGTCATATATATATGAGGACTACCCCAACTATCTGTTCTTCCTTTTGGACAAGGAAAATAATTATTTTCTTTCCTCAAGGATGATCTCCCTCCTAGGTTCATCCTCCAATTTCCTCTTATTAACCCTTTGGATGCTTCTTTAGGGCTTATAAAAAATGGAGGTTATTTATGGGAATTCTATGATTTTGAAATTAGGCTTTTGGGAAGTCTTCAATCTAAGATCAAATACCCATGGTGGGATAACTAGCTAGGATGGGTTTATTGAATGTGTATCCTCAACTGTAGCCTTCACCAATTTTTTTTTTGATGATTATTATAAGGCTCCTTTGAGTATTGAGTTAGGAAGGGAGGGGCATATGATTTTAGACCAATTCACACCTTCATATTGAGATAATGGATGGACTATATATACTTGTTTACCCCTTTTTTCCTTCCCTAAGGATGTGATAGGAGTATCTTGGGAGGAGCTAGTGGAAGGAATTTGAAAATTTATTTGAGTTGAAGAGACATGGAGATGGGAGTTGGCCAATGTTGTTAAATCTTCTTAAAGGCCCTTTTTATGATCTTAGTTTAGAATATAACAGTCCTGGAGGGAATGTCAATAGTATTGGAAATAATGGACATGGCTGGCATTGTGGGGGAAATTTAAACAATAATGGTAAAATAAACATCCTCCACTTTTGGAGTGAGTGAATGTGTTTTCAATATAATAATGATGGGAGCTAAACTAAAAATGGTAACAAAAGAGGAAACTTAGGAAGAAGTGTCTAAGGGCTAAGCCTTCTTACTTGATTTATCATCTTTAATTAGTGACTTCCCTTTATTATCCATAAGGCTTAGTGCCTTTGATTTTTCTAATTCCTCTTCTTCATCTACTTCTTGTTCTATTGTTGTTTATTACTCAAATACAGGTGTGCATATTTGTGGTTAATTAATAATTGTATTCTTTATGAGGGGAGTAAACCTTAGCTTCCTCTTATATAAAATTGTAGACTTCAATGTTGGGGAGGAGGCCCACTGAATTGAGGTAGTATCAAAATATTGCACCGTATGTGTCTATAATGGTGGTGTAGCTGGGTGATCTTAGATTTATGCATCCAAGGAGTCCAAGTCAATTATATCTTATTAATCTCATCTATGGTCAAATTTAGTTAGCCCAAGATATATCTTCATATCCTTCAATATTTGGGGAGCTTCTTAATAAGGCTCCCCTTATTCCTATCTTTATTGCTAGGGTATATTGCCCCAAAAGTCAAAAGTAGTCCATTATCCAAGGGGTGGTATCCTAGTATGCATCTCTTAAACTAAACTTTAAGGTTCTCATTGGATAATATTTAAATGATTCTCTTTAAGGCCTTTAAGTTGTTCCTTTTTAAGACTTGGGCATCATCCTTTACATTTAAGAAAATAAATTCATGGCTAGAGGGACACATGCTAGTAAGTAATACTAAAGCCCTGGATATGCTTTTGTATTTAACCATGAGGATCCTAGTCTCTATGAGATAGGGTGGGTAACTGATAGTTATTCCTTTTATTTCCCACATCCCCAAAATTATTCCTCATTGTATATCACATTCTACCTATTATCACATGGGAACCATAGAATGTGCTTTTCTTTTGCTTTATCAAATCCTTTTCCACACTCCACTATAGTTGATATGCAATTTATTACTCTATGATATTATTTGGTACTTACTTTGGGAGTTAAAAGAGGTTGATCTTGTATCCAACAACCATAATAAATGTATAGACTGGGTATATCTAGTAGTCACCCCAAGGAGCCAGTGTATCAGCTATGATTTTTTATATCCTAAGTAGTGGGGCCTCATGAATAGATTGCCACATTTATGGATATAGATCCTCAAAAATTTAGGTCATATGATTAGTATATGTGTATATGTTCATAAATTGAAAATAATCATAGATGTGATTATTTATATAGTCTATTTTTGGGATCTATATCTCCCCAAAGTCCCTATACATTATGCCCATTATCATTTTGAGAAGTTATGAAATCATATAAAAATGGCCTATTGAATTGTGCCATTTAAATTTATGTTAAAACTATTCCCTTATCTTGAAGATGATAATCTCCCCTAGATCAAAAGTCATGTCTAAAGTTATCAACATGTCTATAAGTGGCACCTAGTCTAGGTGAAGAAAATGGATACTTGGTATGCCATATAATATATTCAATAGGGCCATACTTATGTGGATCCCCATTATAAATTTGATAATGGGGGTGGGGACCTTTCCTTTTAGGACCATAAAATCCCCAATAAGAAGACATGAGCTCAAAACTTTCTCAATTGAGTTATGCTTGTTTTATGTTACCATCATATGCTTATCAAATATGGTATATGGGATTGACAAAGATAAGTAACTTTGGAAATCATCACCATTGATGCAAACCATGACCATCTAGTGATCCATGTGAAGTAAGAAGGTATACTGTGTCACCTTACCAATAAATAAAAATTCCCATAATAGGTCAATGCAAGGCATAACTTTGGGCTTGGCTAACACAAAGTGTATTCCTTGTCTCTTGATGGAGAGTAGGTCTATCACTAATTAGAACTGTATTGGGGATAAATCTCCTTCATAATAAAATGTGTCAATTACATCAATAACATCCTATAATTTTGAGTAGTTAGCATAACTATCATTTAATATTTTTGCATCAAACACCATGTCTATATACTCTATAGAATACTTAATGGAGAATTGAGATCATGTTATCAATCCTCTAAATCTCTAGGATGATGAAGCCATTGCAATAGTCTAGTTTGCTCAAAGTTAGTTTCCTATACTTTGAAAATTCTTCTCCGCTAGTTTCTTCTTTGCAATGGATTTGTAGGTGGCTAGGGATTTATTTATAGAATATCAAGTGAGCTATAATATTGCTTGTAGTCAAATGAACAGGTCTCTAGCCACATATCATTGATATATCCTTTTGCATTCAATTATATTTCATACACTTTTAATGTCCAAGGTTCATATATTTTCTTTACCTACACAATTCAAATCTCATTAGTTTAGTTGGCTAGTTATGTTCTTTGGCAAATGTTGGGAAGTAGTTCTACTTTATTGGTTAAGTCTAGAGATCTTTTATCAGTCAAGAATTGGGATTCAAGTTTCATGTTCAGACAAAGCCAATAATTTTTAAAAATTGAAGACTCCAATTTTTTTTCTAAAAACCAAATCCTTCTGAACAAAAGTTTTGATGAAGATTGTTCCAAATAAAACCTTTGAATGAGAGAAAGCCTAAACATAAGTCATGAATAGACATTCAATAACCAAAACCTCTAATCAAAACCTCTGAATAAAATTCCTAAACAAAATTTTTAATATGAAAAATCTTAATAGAAATTATGATGAATAAATCCCAAACTTAAATCCTGAAGTGCAAAGTTTATGAAAATAAGTCTTGAAAAAAAAAGTTCAATGAAAATGTCCCAAATGATTTCTCTAATGAATAAAATTATAAATTTAAGTACCAAACAAAAACCAAGTCCTAAAACCTACATAGTATAAAACTCTTAAAAGGCATTAATAAGTTAGTTTGAAATGTAAAATATCATTGTTTATACATCCAAGTGTTAAGATTAATGGGAAATACAATTTAAATTTCATATCTATGTAGAGGAAAGCTTAAAAAATAGGGCCAAATCAAAACAAAGTGGGTCCCCATTCTTTGTTTACAAAGAATAGGGGAAATTTTGGTAGAATAAACCCTACTTCATTATTAAGACTAGATTGACTTGGTAAAGGAGATATAAACATTGGTTAGAGAACCCCAACCACTCCCCACTGAGTGGTTGAGAATTTATTAGATTTCAATTATTATAATATGGATCAAACTATATGTAGTCCTTCCACCTAAGTGTTTATGTGCTCAATTATGATGCACTAGAATGGAATATAATGCTTTGGTTTTTTACACTTGGAAACATGAAAAATCAATCTAAAACTAATTTTTAAACATGGATCTGGGGATATCATTTGATGGGTTTTAAAATGTGGATGATTTTTTGATAATTTATCAAGGAAGGGCATATTAATTTCCCAAATTTTCAAGTGGTTCTCAGTATAATTTCTAAGTATGACCTTTGGATTTACTTATATTTATGGATGAATATTTGGTATTACCCACATAATTAACATATGAAACATGTTTAAATCAACCAAATGGAGATGTTTGAATTTTAAAAATAAAAATTTGATGGATCCTTGACATTTATTATTGAGGTAAACAATTTTAATAATGATAAATATTTGATTGGTGCTATAATTATCCAAATATGGAATATTAGTGATATAAAATATGATGATAGTATAGTTATAATCATAGAGAATTTTTTCATAGACTAGGGAGATCCTAACTATGAAGGATATAAAACTAGGATATCCAAGATTATAAATATATAAAAAAAGATGGGTAAATTGGTACAATATTAAAATGTGTACTCACAAGTCATGTACATTAAATAAGTGCCATAAATTATGTTTCCAAGTGTTTGGTACAAAAGTTAGGTGTCTACACTTATGATAAATTTATTTCCTATGAGTCTCATTGGATATTCTCTAGACATATTTTATTCCTTGACTGACACCTTCACATAGATTATTTATTTACTTGATCTACTATTTGTGAAATTTTTATAAAAAATAGTCAAAAGGTTAATTTATCTCAAATTTATCAAATCAATTAAATACTTAGTGAGTGCATTACTAACTACATGCTTAATTTTTAGACCAAGTTTATCAAAATGCCACATCAAATACCTGGTAGTGAGTGTAAAATTATATTCTAAAATAGTTTTATCAGCTTGATCAAACACAAAGTCATTTTTAACACATATTAATCATTGGATTAGCTTTTTCATGTGTCACAAAACATTGAGGTTAAATTTATGGATGCTAATATGTTAAAGTAAACATTGATTGCTTATACTTCTAAATGTCATGGAAAACTATGTTCAAAACTAAGACTAATGATACACCTAATTTATAATCTAAGAATGAGTCCAATATAGTTTATATAATTTCATAAATAAATATAGGCTTACCTTTCATGTTACTATGAAAAAATCAAAACTTGAAACACTACTATACCCATCTCATCATTTAGTAATTTTATCAAATGTTATATGATTGATTTTTTATATCAATTTGAATTAGATAAAACTCAAGCATTACATAAAAGGAATGATTCAATTATATTTTGTGACTATCATCGATCTTCAATACATATAACTAATCAATGTTTTAAATTTTAACATAAGATCAAAGATATAATTGATAAAAACACTATTACAATTTATGGGCATAGATATACATTAAAAAAATGTATAAACACCCAATCAATACTTGAAAATATTTAGAAATCCATTTTCAAACCATAATTATCCAAAATAAAATAATGTGTGCATGGAGACATCTATACTTCATTCTACTATTCCACCTGAGCATGAGATTAAAAAAATCATCAACATGGTTTTGAGTTGTAAAAGGATTATGCCTTTTATTATATTTAATCACCATGAGATACATAATGATGCATAAATTAATGGTTCTATATGCATACATGGTTTTTTGACTATCAGCCTTCCATTAGGCCTAGCAATATGATTATAAATGGTTCTAGCAAAACCCTTATCTCAATGTAAAATTTATCTATTTAAAGTTATACTCAAAGAGATTTACTTGATATGACTATGATAATGCATATTTTGATGGTTATGCACAAAAAAAATTATGTGCTATTAATATTCCAGTTGTAGATGGTCCTTGGGCCATTGTAGTTTGGTTTTATATAAGTATCATATACATGATATTATAATCTATTACTTGGATGCCATTGGATTAATAAAATTATAGTGATACCTTAAACATGACACAATTTATCAGGTTTGTGCATAATAAAAATTTATATACTATTTGTTTTACCCTAATTTGATTTTAAAACCAGTAATAGGATATAAACTAGTATAGTATTTCAGATATATAAATATATCATTCAAGCATACATCTAAATGTAAAATACTAAAACGCATTATAATGATTTTACAAGTGGCATATGATAAATATATCAAGTATAATAAAGGGATCAATACTTATATTTTATATATTAATTATTTTATTTTGACTATGTTATTGAAGTGGAAAATATACTAAAGCATGCCTATGCTTTTTCTAGTTTAATAACTATGTTTCTATCTACACAAGTTTGGTTCCATTAGATCTAGGTCAGTATCGACTATCAATGATGACCTATGTTGGTTGGTAGTTAAATATACTAGAATATGGGTCTATGATAATATAGTCACATGTGATTTTATATAAAATATTTTTGAGTGTGATTACAAACCCTAATAATGCACATAACTCCAAAAATTAGCCTCCTTCACATTGAAACTATAGGTGTGCTTATGACAGATAGAAACATAAACAAAACATAAAAATGTAATAGGTTGAGATAGAACCAATAACTTCATTTATGATTGAATGTTTCCCATGTATCTAATACTCCAAATATGTAAATCAATGCACATGCAATTCTCCCACCTAATGTGATTTTACAATTATGATCATTTTCTATATGTACGCAACTAATGATTTGGATTTTACAATTGATAATGTTTCATTTGACTTATATTTGGTTGCTTCAAACATGTATTTTCACTAATATTTAATGAATCAAAATTTTGTAAGAATAGGATATATTTTATCAATGTGTAATTATGTATATGTTTGTATCAGATAAGTGTCAAGATCCGTATCATATATATGTATATGTATATGAATACTTGATTTGTATATATATGAGCTCAGTTGGGTAGTTTATCATGATACTAACATATTATGTAAATGGTACAACCCTAAGGAAATATTTTATTTAAAAATTATAATCTACTAGTAGAGGGTGAGTTTCATCAAGCTCAAGTCATTATTGATTGGTGATATTGATCGAGTCTAACATTATTGACCCATGTACTAAAAAACTAAATTTAAGGTCTAGAGATGTCTCTAAAGGATAGTAAGCAATTTTGAAATAGATAATGAGGTTCATGTAGATGTTTTATAGTGTAATGGAATGGAAAAAATTATAAGGAAACATGTAAGCATGAAAGAATAGTGGGATACAACCAT
This sequence comes from Torreya grandis, assembly GCA_037957365.1. NCBI lineage: Eukaryota > Viridiplantae > Streptophyta > Pinopsida > Cupressales > Taxaceae > Torreya > Torreya grandis. The sequence continues at coordinate 1,669,320 of JARHVA010003617.1, read as the reverse complement.
ATTCATGTGCACACTTTATGAGTGGTAAATTAATGTCAATATTGTCAATTTAAGGTACATAATACTATATTTTATCATCTAAAAATTCTACCATTTTAATCTACTAATGTAATTTCTAGATTAAAATAGAAATATATACATAAGTGTGTATAATACACATTATCTTTGCTAAGAAGCTCCAATTGTGGAGGGAACTCAATATAAAAAGTTGAAACAAATATCTTGTAGCCAATGTTGATAAATTGGAATATGAAATATGAATTTTAAATTTTAGAATCAAAGTGCAAGGTAAGATCATATGTGTGTGGTTATGAAAACCATGTTTTCCTTGTAACTTGTTGGAGATGATCATATATTATTGAATCATTGAAAAAAGGTTATTTCCACTAAATCACTTAGATATTGGTTATATTATTGAACTATGGATAAAAATTTATTTCTTGTTGAATCACAGGGAGAGTTAGGGTAACTATGCCATACTTTTTGTAACTATACAATCCATTGGGTTGGGAATACAACATTACCCAACATTCATAAATGTGAGGATAATTATGTAATGTTAACAAAAATAAATACTTAAAAACAAAAGTGGAACCACATGATGCTTTCACTAAAAGTAATATTGAATCAACCATTGTAGATGGATTATATATTCAAAAGTATATTTTCACTCTAATTCACTCCATGTAAAAAAATGCATGATTTAAATAGCATGAATAGGGCTCATGCCCCCATCATGACCACAAATTTTATTATATACTTTCACCCAATTTCACTCAATGTATAATGGATTCATGATCAAAAGAGAATGATTAAAATAGGCACCATAACCATTACCCTAGTATCAACAAGTGTGAAGTGGAATGACAACCATTTATCATTCAACTTGTAAATTTTACTATATGTGCATGAACTAGTATCATGCCCCATGAATCTTTATTGAATAATATAGAATGTTATGCATCTATATAATCAAACCTGTAATTATTTTTATTTAAAATTTGTACATATACCCATGCATATGCATCCAAGTCTATATGAATGTGTACTCAAGTATTTTTAATTTGAGTGTAATGCATGGAATATGCCCAGATAATCTATATTGATGTGACAATATTTATCATATAATTAAACCATCTTATATTTGAACCATTATGAATCTCTAAAATTTATAATTTGATCTAATTTTATATTCATAGAGGCTTTTATCTCTATGATAATCCCATGATAATACCTCCCTCTTGAGATGCAGTATGTGTCTTGTAAGTTACTTGTCTCAAAATAAGAGTTAATTGTATCATATTAAGTAAATTTGTAACATCATATATAATCATGTGAACAAATAGAGATTATGTCATCATAGTAATGCATATTTTAATAAATTAATTTGTATAAAATTTTTAATGTAGGTAATATAAGTTTAATATATAAATATATATATATATATATATATATATATATCAATGAAGCATGTAGTAGTAACCATCATTGATAGACAACTAAATAATACTATGCAATAAAGGTTCATAAAATGGATTATGACACCAATCAATCTCATGAAGCTCAACAAGCACAAAAATATAAATAATCTCAATAGATAGAGTTATGCATAAGGCCAATGTTTGCATACAAGGGGCATGAAGATGTTATAACAAAAAAGGCCAAGGACCACATGAAATGGACATAAATATGTTGCAAACAAGGGACTTGAATATTTAACATCAATCAAGGGACATAAAAAAATCACATCAAACAAGACCAAGGTGCACACAAAATAGTCAAGCACAAATTATCTTATCATGTAATAAATTAAAGACATCAATGAAGCATGGAACATGTAAATATTAATCTACACCATCCATATATATCTATGTCACATCATGGTAAAATAGTTTATTCATGTAGCATTATGTATGGTATGAGTAATTAAAAATGCATATATAAGAAATCTATACAACTCAACTTGATATAAAGGTCATATAAAGATATAACCTATGATAATGAAACTTATAATGTAAGATGCCCCCAGTATTGTCATGGCCATTGGTTTGAGTAAACTTAGGCATCTATGTTTCCATGTGAAACCAATATGTCATACATCATACTCATATACCATGAAAATCATTTGTATGAAAATAATATTCCATCTACCAAGCATGTTCTAACTAACACATTTATATAGTGCAATCTAGTAATCTTGTGTCATGCTTAGATCCTAATCTTTATTTTTTGAATATATTGAATGTTTGTATGTTTTCTTAGAATTTTTTAATTTTTATTTCTAAAAATATAATATGATTATATGTATTATCAATCAAAATACATGATGATCATAGGGTTATTTTTGGGTTTTCCTTATATTTTAGCTAATATATAGCCTCTTATAACATTGTATTCTATATAAAAATGGGCCCAACCAATTATGCTTAAATATTTCTTTGTTTTTTATTTATATTTTAAAGGGATTATGGTATGTAAAAGCCTAGTTTACTAAAGTTATGGAATAATAAATTAGGGTATAAATATGCAATAATATAACCTTTAATTTATATAGTAATTGACTTTTCTAATTATTATATAAATAGAAAATAAACTAAAAGAGATCTACTTAGCTAGAAACTAACTGAGATAGATGAATTATAGGTTAAAAAAATTGGAAATAGGAGTAAAAAAACCTCCTAGATAATAGCACACTCTCTTGGATAGTAGATAACCATTATAGTGTCATCTTATATGTGGTAGTGTTATTTTACAAGGAGTAGAAATATTATAAGAGGATATGCACATAGTCTTGAGAGACATGTGCTTGAGGGGATGAATGCTAATTCACTGTCTATTTCCTATTTTTGACTGATTTACATGTAAAACCCTAGACCTCCATATTTTTTAGGGTATATTATAATAATAAGTATAAAAGATTTGATTTATTAGGTTAGGTTTGATTTGACCTTAATACCCCATGTGTTGATCATTGATTATATACCAATACCTCAAAAAGGGTTCAATCTTGATATAATTCTCCTAATATAAGTGCTAGTGAAAATGAAAGTGAATGCTAGTATGTGTGATAATTTGAGTGCTTTGAGTGAAAATTTAGACTAAAAATATAAGTAATTTGATCTTTGGGTTGTTTTATATAGGTGTATGCAAAAGTGAGGCAAAATAGGGATCAATGACCTTGATTTTCACAACTATTTTAGAGTTTATTTATTAATATTTGTATTTTATTTCCATCTAGTGGGTAAGTGAATGAAAGTGACGTATATTTAACATTATAGTTCTTGTCAAGAAGTTAAATAGGTCTAGGATGACCCCAATAATGCTTTGGAAAATGGAAATATATATGTTGGGAGAGTAAGTAAAAAGATAACATTAGAGTAGTCCCTAGGTCACTATCATAGTACACTAGCATCCAAAGTTATTTGCTAATGTCCAAGTGGTATATGATGGTGAGCAAGGGGCTTGGGTTTCTATGATGTATTTTAATGTTTTTTTGGTATATTTATGAATAATATGGACTTTCATAAAAGCTAAAAAATGATCAAGAGAGGCTTTAAGATAGGTCTATGGGTAAGCTAGGAAAAGTTAGTCTCAAATGACCCTCATTGCATTGAAATGACATTTTAGATGACTACATTCCCATCCATTTATACTAAAAATGTAGAAAATTTAAATGACTAGGATAAAGGAAAATAAATTTGAATTGACTTACCTAAGAGGTGAAGCTTATGAATCTAGGTTTGAGTCTACAAAGCATGATCCATTACATATCCTGAAAATGAAACATGAATCAATAAATCCTTATGAAACATAAAAATAAAGAAAAAATTGAGTAATGAGATGTGAGAAAGAGGAAATGAATTAATACATATTGTTGTGTATGTGAACCAATTCTAAAACCTAATGACATCTTGTGTGTGTGCATGTAGATGGTGGTCAAACAATGAATAAATTAGACTAAATTAATGGATTACTCAATCCTCATGTGTGGGTGGCTCAAGAACTCAAGATATAATTGACTCCATTATTACTCACCCCTACATGGTGGATCATAATATGTGAATAACGTAGATTGGAATAATGGCTTGTCCAACCCTCCTAGGTACGTGGATCAATAACTCAAGTAGTCTATTACTCCATCATTACCTACCCATGTTTAGTAGATGCATCTATAATTGAAACTATGTAGCTCAGGGGCCACTTAGAAACTCAAAAATAAAAAATGGCTCAGGGGCCACTCAAGCACATGGGTATGTAGCTCAGGGACTAATTGGTAATTCCAAATTTTATGGATAGATTAAGGCATAAATATGGTGTAAAATTGGTGTCTAGAGTTAAAATGTGGAGAGTGAAATATATCTATCATTCCATCTTAGATTAATGGTGTGAAACTAAACATATGGGAATAATATGCTACATACATGTCCCAAAATCTAATATTTGTGAATATCCATTCTATACTGAGTCTCAATAATCTATGTCTAAGTATATAAAATTAAAATAGGAGTGATTATGCCATGCATGGTTCCCCTAATATGAGAAAACATATGTAATTCTACTTATAACTAAACATATCTAATAATATATGACTGAAACTATACAAACCTAAATTGTAGTTGTTGTACCTTTCTATAAATTCTATAATTTTATATTTTTGGGGCTTGTGGATAGTATTACAAACCCTTGGACTATAGCACATTGTGATAGTGTCCTCTATGCTACATTACTAACTAACTATGTTGTTTCTATACAAAAATTAGACTGGTCTATATGTGACTATTTTTTCTATGTTTTCCTGAATCTAAGCTCTATAATATGTGTCTACGTTTTGAAAACTATGTTCTTAGTGGATTAGGATGGCTTGATCTTTGTGAAAAACCCCTATGAATGACCCATATTTTTAGGGGTGTTATTGAACCTCTAAAATAATTTTTCTTAAAATAAAATATATGAATCTCATTGTTAGACTAAAAACATATGATATCTATATGATAAGACAATATAATGTTATACATGACATCATAATGTAAAATAATTTGAGCATAGGTTGGTAATGTATGATGTATGTTAGATCTAGAATTCACATGGTTATAAAGATAGATAGAAAAATGTAATCATGTATATTAACAATAAACATGAGTATAATCTAATTAAATATCTAAGGGGATGGGTCATGATGTCCATCAAGGCACCTAAGGAGGAAGAGGAGATGCATAAGGTCCCTCATGGCATTACAAATTGGATGTGTATGTAAAAACCAAGATACAAGTGTCATGTCCATGACACATACATGAGAGCATATATGCAAACACATGATCCATATAACATGCCACTACTATTTGAGGAAGAGAAAACATACAAGGACATGTTTAATTGTCCACATAAACATAAAAAAGCATTGTTGGCTTAGAGATACATAAAATGACATGTTTAAATTTATGCATACATAATCAAGAATGTACATATAATGACATGGGTACATGTCTAAAGCATACACACAATGAAAGGAATTATCTTAGATCCATATAAAAATGTCATATTAAAATGACCTTGAATAAATGTAGAAGTAAAGAGACACAATTAAATCTAAACTAGTAAATATATACATGAAAGTATGCATGAACATGTGGTACAAATAGTTATAAAAGAAAATATGTACATAAGTGGAGTTTATAGTAGTAGGTGGTAAATAATCTATGTAGTGTAGGATGATCAATATCAATATATAAGCAATAAGAAATATTTTATATGGAGTATAGAAATATATAACCTGGCAAATCAAAATTTGTGTAGTATGATTCCCCGAATGGGAAAATGCATCAATGTTGAATCTGTGTATCTATGGATGTGGCCCCAATGGGTTGATAGTATCAAATTTAGATATATGTATAGGAATTAAGTCTTTTAGTTATATGAAAAAAATTGAAGAGAACAAGTGAAGCATGTATGTATGATAAAACTGATTATACTAACATAGATTATATATGTATTACCCATAAAGTATAATGAAAGTAAATATGGAAATGTATAAAATATAAAATTTGTATTTTATGAGATTTTTTTTGAATGTTTTTGTATTTTTATAATTGTTATAATTTTTTTGTTTTTTCTAAGTATAAACTATGTACAAGTAATTTTTAAGTAAATGAGATTATATATAAATGAAATGTTGTGCCACTATAGACTTAAGAACAAATCCATAGGATGTGTATATTCAAATGGTGGGTCTAGTGGGAGGTCATATAATGTTAGATTCTTAATCTACCCAAACTAAAATAAACCATCATAATTGTGATCATTATAACATGTTGTTGGTACAAATATAACCTTATCATTGGCATTAATTAAGATTCTATGCATCTGAATGGCATACTACTCTACTATGTAATAAGTCTCCCATGTGGTCCCAGGGTAAACCACATTGGACCATGCTATATTAAATCTAATATTATCATCTATTCCATCATGTAGAATGCAAACTATGTGTCCCTCATTGATTAAAATCAAGAATTTATCTATCCAATCAAATGTGGCATCCATTCCATGTAACCATGTACTACCAAGTGTAACCTATGTATAAGTGTTTGTGCTCATGACAAAGATTAGTGTGTTGAATAAATTTGGTTCACATAAAACTATTAGTGTGATATGTCCTAAGGAGTCTTGGCAATGTATAACATGTTGTAGCTCAATTTCATAATGTCCTATGTGCCATAAGAATGCTAATGCATGATTTTTGGGATCAGAATCCACATCTATGGTAACATGATAGATGTATTGGTCCTTGATAAAGGCTTGAATAGTTAAGGGATCATTCCATGAATTTTAGTTTCAATAAAGATTTCATCATGGTCCCTATACTAGTTAAGGTAGAGGCTATGTAATCTAGATAGTACCCTAATCCTTAAACTTATTTAATTTCTATTGTAATGTTGAGAATGTATTTGTACCATGTCTAGTAATCCTATGAAAATGAAAAAGGGGTATACCATCCTATTATGATAGTCTAATAACAAATCTATGTCAAACTGTGGGTAATGCCATCAATCCTATGTTAGGTAGTATCTATAAAATCTAGTGTGGTATATCTTGTGTATTGCTTACTTAAATATAGATAATTCAATAAATATCCACAAATGTAACCATATGTGCTAAGTATATAATAATTGGCCTCTAATTGTGAGTGAGTGTCTAGGCCTAAATCTATGGAACTATGAATTGGTGGTGATGGATGTATAGATAAAGGTATGAGTTCCTTGAAATTGTCTCTTTATTTTTTGGTACCTACTAGTGTAAATATTAATCTACATAAATAATATTCAATATTAATGATTTATATGTTATCCTATATGGTAATCTTAGAATCTGTATTAGAGTTTTTGATGTATACTTCCTCTAAGTTAACAAGTAATGGCAAGTATGTTATGTGAATATCATCAACCACTATGGGTAGGGATAATTGTGTTGTAGAGGATCTATAATAGATACAAGAATAGTGGTGTTAGATTCCCTAATCTTATATGTATGCATATATTATTAGGAATGATATGAGGTTGGGAATCTATGATAATAGGAGGTGTCCCATCTGAATATATGCTCTAGGTAATAAGATTGATGACTTTATAATATATAAATGGCTGGTTTATTGGTTAAACAAGTGTATAAATATATTTTGTGTAAAAAATTAATGCATCTATGCAAGGTATAGGGTACAACCTCCATGTAATGTATCTAAAGTCTCTTGATAAATAAACTACAATTAAAATGATTAGGCATAACCTAGAACTATGTGGATAGGGTTTTTTCCCCAACCGTGATATCTAATGTAATGGAACCCAATGCCTATAAGTGAATGTCATCCAAACCTTGAATTTTATTATATGTCTTTTAAATGGATGCTATATCAAACCCCATAATATATATAAATATGAGGTTTCATATGTGTAGACCTTAACCACTATCAATTAGAAGTCACTTAATACAAGTGGTTTTGATTTTTTCCTAAATGAAGAGTGGTATATTCTAATTGATAATTGTCTATGAGGGAAAAGCCTCATTTAAAAAAGATATAACATCATCAATATCATTGATAGTGTTCATGATAAATACAAAATAAGATGGATTTAAATCCAAAGGCAAAGATGTGTGATTGAATGTTTGAAAAAGAATATATTTGAAGACGGTTGCCTTTTGAAGTAACTCTAACATAAAAAAATTAGCTGGTTTTTTTTTCTCAACTAATCCATAATATTGTATACTCTATGATGATCCCTAGGTCCCATTATATTATTTTTGGTAGGAGGAGGGATGGTGGGATTACATTATTCCTATATAGGCTAAGGAGGCATTTGATTTCATCTAGTAACAACTTGAACTATAAGATATATTATTTTCCAAGCGTGAGTAATAAAGGTGGGATGAGAGTGAAGGTAGTCAACTACTCTATGTGGATGAGGAACAAAAGGATACCTCTAAGCTCTTTATCATTGATTAGTTACTGAAGGTAACTCAAAATTGGTCATGAAACAATGTTCTCCATAGAAGGGGATCTTGTTGGGACCAACATACCATTTTTCTACTTATACAAAATAGGGACCCTTGTAAATGTTTTAAAACATTTATACCTTAAATTTGCTTTGGAAAGGTCATTATTTATTATAATTTGAAGATCATCCACTTTAAAGGGACATAAACCTCTGCATATTTGATTGTGATTATGCTTTATAGGCTAACCTTACTAATGGTTGTCTTTGGATGATGAAGTGCAGGTTCCATGGAGAAAGAGAGGGTTCCCAAGAAGAAAGCCCTATGATTTAAATTCAAAAAATGGTGGGAAAAGTTTAACAGGAAACCATTTTTATTTTTTTTAAAAAAACCCTAAGTCTAATTTTATATTAATGCTTGATCATGTTTTTGACATGACCAAAATTTAATATAAAATCATACTTAGACCTTTTTATATTTTTTCCCATTTTGTTAACCTCTTAACCGTTCATAATTGTTAGTCCATAGGCCCTTTTCATTTATATCCAAGGCATTTTGTTTATCCTAAGCTTCAATATTAAATGTCTTTGTGTTTATTAACATAAACAACATCTTAAGATCAAAACCTTAGTCTAAATTGTTATACATATCAGGTCTTAACTTAATGATTTGATTTAATCATAAATCCAATAGCTCTCACTTCCCCAGATATTTAATCTAATGGTGTGAGACAACCTAGGAAGAACCATACATCAACTTCATTTTCTATGAAAAAGTTCTTTTAGGATTTAATTTGATAGTCTCACTCTCATCATTTGATGCTCATGAGGAAATCTTAGATGTTAGTGATACCATTAAGTTTAACCTCATCCAAAATTTTACCTAAGTCCAAATGGGGCTGCATTAATGTTTTAACCTTAGACTTATAATAATAAACTTTAGATATAAGTTCATCATGTTTATTCACACAATTAACTTAGGACTAATCATTTGAATTAAGTATATATGTGATTTATTAGTGACTTAAAATTCATGCACTTTTACATATCCAAATATCTAGATTCACCCTTAGATCTTGATCTAACGGTCTGAAGACAAAGGAGTCCCTAATAGTTTAAATCAAATCAACGTTGACCTTTAAGATCATGATTAACAACCCTCACTACATCACTGATCTAATCTAATGGTACAAAATATTTGATCAATAGGCCCTAAGATATGGTCATATGAACTACGACCATAATTTCAATTTGAAGATTCATTATGTTCATAAACACAATGTGACCTCTAGACTCAAACCTAAGCCCTCATAGACCAAAAATCAAGAATAAATTTGATAGTTTCACTCTCATCATTTGACATCCATAAGGACATCTTTGACATTAGCAAGGCCATCAAATTTAACCTCGGCTAACTTTTAGCTTAGGCAAAGGGGCATTTTTAAAACCTTTCTAAAGGGACCCTAGTGTATTAACATGGAAAACTTAGCATAAAAGACCATATCCTAAGTATTTTAGTGTTTATTAACATAAATAAACTTTAGTAATATATTTTAGGCCTAAATTTTATTAAGACTAGATAATAATTAAGCCATGTGCATCTTATAGGATCTAACAAATCATGTTTGATCAAAGGTCTTGATCCATCAGAGAGAAATAAGGGATGAATTTTAAACCAAAGATGCCAAATCCCAATAGATCAACATGTGGAAGAACCACACTCAATATAACACCAAACTCCAAAGTCATATCCTAAAGAATAAAAAATATGCCACTTCGTATAACCAAGTAATTCAAGATTTAAACAACTAATCAAAGGAAACCTCCAATATCTTCATCAATGGTTCATGCTCATTTAGGGGTCTTGATCTAATGGAATGAAGAAAAAATACTTGATTTGAAAACCAATGGATAAATTTCACATGAATTTTCATGGGGATGCTATAGAAATAAGCTTAAGAAGGACACGTAGGCTCCATGTAAGCACTAAATGACAAATCCAAAGATTTTGCACACCTAAAAAGATATAATTTGTACAAGTGAGGATATCCATAAGATCTAAATAGTGAATTAAATTATTAATTATACCACCTTCCCAATTAAAGCTTCAATAAGCTCTAGAAAAATAATATAAATCCCTAATTCTTGACTCTTGAGACATAATTACATTAAATAATCTCAAATTTCATCTTGAGTAAAGAAAAGATAGTCATACACCTAAGGAAATTAAGGAATCATGGTAGAAATTGGGCATTAATGGAAATAAGAGGAAGAATTGTATTCATCTATAGATAATGAGGGAAGATGTTTTAGAGACATAAAATTGAACACTAGGGCACTCAATAATAGAATGAAGAATTGGTCAAAGATCTTCTTTATTGTCAAGGAAATGTAGCCTCTCACTTCTAATGAATAAAAAGTCATAGTAACCAAGAATAAATTTTATTAATTGGTTATAATTTAAATGTTTGGTCTGAAATGAGTAGCTACAAAACTAGAGGTACTCTGTTTCATAGATATCCTTACATTTATGTTAATCAATTGTAGAATTGATGGTGATTGGATAGTTATGGAAGATGTTTCAAAATAGATAGCATACATTTCCCCTATAACTTTTGAGGGCTACTATAAACTCCATAAGACTCATATAGACCTCCCCACCATCAAGGAGTGGACAACCAAGCATAATTTGGACACTATTCTAAGACCCTAGTTAAACCACGGAACCCACATATCCAAGAACCATGATGGGAAGATCCATATTATACAATTTATGGAAGAAATTAATATCATCATGACCCTATTAAATAGAGATTTAGGGGTAGCCACCATAACCTATGTCAAACCCAAATGGCTTTCCTAAATAAATTTCATGGTGGAAGAGAAGCTAACCCCACCTATTGGAGAATTGATTAGCATCCACTTGGGAAGACAATTATATGATATAAAAAGGAAGACCAACCAAAAATTCACCATGATGTCCTATCTATTGGACTCATTGATGGCCTCCACACATATTCTTGATATCAAGAATTAGTCCTCACGTAGCAAGATTACCATATCCCATCATTATTCAAAATTATATATCTTTAAATATAGGGGTCACATAGAATTCATTTGTGATTGAATATATCCTAATTTGGTTAAGACTATCAAAGGGAACCCCATGCCCAAAGTGCACCCCCTCATCAATAAATATGTAGATCCCATGGGTGACATATCACATTACCCAGATTGCATCATCATCAGGATGGAAGGAGTCATGACTTAGCTATATAGATTGTCAGTCCATGTCCTCACCAAATTAGATAAATAGGAAATTTCTTGACAGCTCCTCCAAGGGATTGACAATGTATGTGGAGAGAAGAAGAAAGGCATTTTGCATCCTTTTCAATTCTTGATTAGAAAAACCATGATCCATGGCTAGAAATAGTTGGTTGTCATGTCTAGACATAGATACACCTATTTTTAAAAGGATGACCTCAAAGAATGGGAACCAAATAACAAATTTGTCCTCCATCTAAAATATAAGAAGCTAACCAAGGTGGCCTGTGAGCATATATTTATCCCATATGACCATATCTAAACCAAGGCTAAAAACTTTGAGGAAGTACTAGCTAAGTGCAGACAACATTGATTCAAACTTAAGCATAGATTATAAAGAGAGGAGAAGCCAACTAGAGATATCTGGTAGATGAACCCATTACAATATCATCTATTACCTTCCACCTCAAGTTCACCTCCAAGACTACCAAAACAACAAGTGCTCCAAATTTAAGGACCTAGTGAATGAAAATTAGAAGAAAAGATAGGAGAAGGTCCTTCATCATTAGTTACACCTCCAATACCACCTTCTCCAATAGACCACATTGATATTATTTCCCTAGAACCATATGAAATAGTTAAAGAATTATTGAAAGAGCTTGTAGAGACCTATGGGTTAGATGAAGAAGATGAGGGAATTGAGGAAGCCACATTTGAATTGGCAAAAGCTAAAGAACCCCTTATAGGTGAGATGGAAAAGGGGAAGGAAATATATTTGGATTTAGTCCTTATCTTATAAAATAAAAGGTTAGAAGAGATGGGTCTTCTTCTTAGGTCCTCTAAAAGGCCAAAAGTGACATGGACCCATCCTACCAGTGAAGTTAAATTATTTAGTGATGAGTTCCCCACACATAGACCTATCATCCCTGACTAGTTCATATATAGAAAACTCTAAAAGATTCCATCCCAATCACATTCATTGGCACTTACTATCACTACAAGTATTGATACCTATGATCATATCAAACCCTAGATTAGAGAGCTCATGAAAGAGTAAGAATAAAGGAGGATTATTGAGGCAACTAAAGATATTGGTAAAAGAATGAAGTATCTTAAGGCATCAAGTGGTAATAATATTGAGATCCCAGAGGTACACAAATTCTCTAAACCAATAGCCACTATACCATATAACCTAGACACAACTGGGTTGGTGAAGGTAACAACAAAGAAGGCCACTATAGGCACTGAAGATTTCACCTTCCAAAGAGTGGAGTCTTTTGTGGGTCTAACTCCTATGTAAGGTAAAATAGTGGGGGAACACCCCATCCATCAAGAGGACATAGCAAGTTTGATTGAGGCCCAATCAGTAATGACGTTGGTTGGGGTCAAGGGAATGAAACAAAGAATCATCAACCTAGAAAAGGAGAAGTAGGACTTGGAAGCATAGGATATATTTTCAATCCCTGAGGACATATTAAAGATGTTGAATAAGTATCTTCTTGAAATATTTAAAGGATTGAATACCTTGAATCTTAGATTAAGTGCCTTGACTCATCAAGTTGAGATGGCACATGCATTAATCATTCAATGGTAGGACTCCAAAGACCAAATAGCTAAATTGATCAATGTCCATACTATAAAATAGGTTTATGACATTAAAATAATTGAACTGGGACATTTGAACATCCTCCTGGAAGTCATAGTGGATAAAATACAAGACCTAATAACTTCATATAATAGTGTAAATAATTTCATGGAGGATAAGGACTTGATAGACAGAATGGTGAAGCTCCTAAAGACTTTATTGGAAAACCCCTCTCAACCCACTACCTTGGGCTTGATAAATGATTAAGAACTCAAGAAAATTGTCGATGTCTTCATCCAGAACATCAAATATAACCGAGGCCTATCTATCAAGGATAGTCAGAGGGTCCTTGACATCATCCTTACCTCAAGAAGGTAGAATTTATAGGCACAATACATCCAAGAAATCATGGTCAGAGAATTCAATACATTGGTGGATCAAGAAGAGGATTGTTTGATGAAACCTATGGTAGATTTTGAGCTGATTAAATAAAAACACACTAGGGTGAAGGACATCCTCAAGAAAAGATAACCAAGAGGACCCACCAATGTAATATGAAAAGAATATTCTTTTGTAATGCATATATGCTAGTATGTTAGCATATATTGGTTCTATTTATCAAATTTGCCATAGGGTTTCATGTGTATTGCAATCATTGTATGAAGGATAATTGTCCTTGTCTTACATATGGATGTTTTAAGAAGTTAACCGGTACACCTCCTATGTTATCTATAAATAGGTAGGGGTTACCATTTTGTAAAGGGATGGACTTTGAGTAATTGTATATAAGAAAGAATTTTAATATAACTAAGGAATTATGAAAGAATTATCTAAATAGTGTGTTAAAATCTAAAGCTATCCCTCAATTGCATTTTAATGTCTTAGATTTGAATGGTTCTTTGAATTTTGAGCTATATGTTCTATCATAATGTTATTAATTTATGCTATGATAAATTAGCTAAAATATCTTAGGTATACTTTGTTTTATTTACTCTAGATTTGGATGTGCTCATTCTATTCATATTACAATAGTAAATTCTTTAAACCTAGTTCTTACTTGTGATTTCTATATTTCCTTTGATGATTGCCTAGTTTATGATGAAATATGGGTTCATAATATTTTACATCATAAATTGGTTCATGTTTACTCAAACCAATTAGAACTTTGTCACGATATTTGAGATAGATGCCTGAAATCACACTTTATTTTCTACCTTACCCTTCTTTTTTATATTTTTTTTGTCAAATCTCACTTTAGTTCAAGATCATTGTTAATATCTACCTAGGTTAGTTTGTGTAGCATAAATATCACAAAGTTTCAAATATATAGGACCCTAGTGGCTCCCAAACACCAAATTAAACAAATATTGTGGATAGATCTCACACTATGCTTCTATTCCACCACATACATCCCAAATTATCATAAACTAGAACTCATGTGCTAGATCCTAAAATGACAAGTGTTCATCAACACTGAGAGCACCTATGAGATAGTTAGAAGCATCAACAAGTGTTCCACTAGTGCTAGGAGGGCCATTTGATCAATTGTGATATTTATTGCATTAAGTTTAAAGGATTCTTAACCCTTATGAGTGATTATTCACTCAAAGTTCAAAGATCCTTGATATTTAAATGGTTTCCCAGTTATCTTTATGCTTTTTAAGGCAAAGATCTTAGTTCTCTATAAATAAATGGTTAAATTCTAGTAAAGATAGTTTTAGGTTTTAAGAATTCATAGTATTCAGAGATTAGGATGGCTTATTTTGAACGAATATTGAAAATTATTTATTAATATTGAGTTTAATTAAGTCACATGTCGCAAATAATGGTCATCTTTGCATAATTCAACACATTTTTGAGCTTTCTTAGTCAAATATCAGTGTCCTTTGTCCCTTTATGAGTAAATATTTACAAAATAGGCTTAGTGTGTCGATTGATTGTTGTTCTTTTTGAAATCTAACTTGACACAACATATTTCAAATAATATCCTTAATCTTCAAGATGGAATTGCTAAGGATCAAGACTAGATCACATTTAGAGACCAGAGAACCCTTACTCAAGCAAGAAACCCACAGAAGAACTAGGAAAGATAGAGGAAGGCATAGGCATTCCAAGTCTCTACCATCTTCATCCTTATGGCTTGGAAGTTGCCCCATTAATGTATTAGATGTATTTCATTAATTACCATGTAATCTTGAAAAGTACTTGCCAATATTTAGTCCAACTAGTGTTACAACTATAGAAGAACATGTCAAATCTTTCAAAGCTGATTTAAGATTATTAAATGTTATCCATGAAGATGTTGCATATAGGCTTTTTCCATTTACATTAAAGGATGTTGCATATTAATGGTTCTTCAATTTGCTTGATAATTGTATTACCTCATGGAATAACTTTGACACTATCTGTATTGATCAATTTGGAAAGATCATAAGCCCCTATTTCATTTACCACCAATTCACAACCATTAAGAGGGATGTAAGTGAGCCTATTAGATCCTTCAATGCTAGGTTCCAAAAGATGTTTAGTTAAACCATGGATCCATACAAACCTAATTAGGCTTTATCTTTATAAGTTTATAAGGATGTAGTAGACCTTATGACTTTTGTGTTTCTCAAAAGGGCCTTCCCAGTTATCAATACATTAGACTAGACTTATTCTGAAGTGGTATTTATTAGTGACCAATTATATCCCCAAGGGAAGATGGCTTATTCTATCCTAAACATTAACCCTTAGATGCTTGTATTAAACCATTTACCAAATAATAACTAAAATGCTCCAGCCTTGAACCAGCTCCCTACTCTGAATGTATTACCTAATATCCATGTTACTCCTAATCATAACCTAAGTTTATTGAGTCATCAAGATACTACTAGATCTCATACCAATGACCAAAAGGCTTTAGTACCAGTCAATGATACTAACAATAGCCAAGTCTAAAGCTCTGAAATACCCAAAAATGAGAATGAATCTATATTAAAGATGATCTAGAAGCTCAGTACATATTTCTTACAATTAGAAAAATAAGTTAGAAATGATAATGACAACTATAGAAGGAACTTTACCTTATAAAAGTTCAACAGGCCTGGGAATAGATATCAGAATGATAGTTTCTACAATAACAAATCTAGTGAGCCTTCTTCTAGCAAGAAGACCATGGATATTAGTCTCACTGATATTGCATTTCTAGACTATTTTAGGATACATGCCACATCTAAACATCATGATATTGATTGCATTGAGTTTTGCCAAGCCTTTGAAGCTTTCCAAGAAGAAATTGACACATTTGAAGCAGTCCCAAACAAATATACTACTAAAATTCCTCTTGGGTCTAAGCCATCTAACCAAGTGTATGTGGTAGAGACATTCCAATTCCCTTTTCAAGAGAATAATGAGCTCAAAAATATTACTAAAGGAATTCAATCATTTTAGCAATTCTTGAAAACCTACCCTCTAAGAAATAGAGAAAAAACATAGACATTGACTACTTCAAATCCCCCTAAAAATTGTGGGACTCCTCCGGACACTACATTAAGGAATGATCCTAAACCACCTAAGGGTAGTTCTTCTAAACCTACTACTGAACCTTCAAGCAAGACTAGTTACAATATTGTGGAAGATATGAAGAAGACCAAGGCCAACATCACTCTACATGAACTAACATAGATTACAAAACAAAGATACTTATTCCTGAAATCATTGTCCAAGAAACTTGGGAAGCCTCCAAAAGGTGATAGTCTAAATGTAACTATGAAAATAACTAAATCAAAGTCTCCACCCTTCCTACTCAAAATCAAGATATTAAAAAAGAATGTCCATAATTTCCTTTTAGATTCTAGAACCTCAACCAACATCATGCCTATAGGGATATGTGAATAAATTAGGTTGACCCCAGTCAAGTATAATAGAGTGGTCATGCAATTGGATAAGTCAAAAATCAAAGTCATTAGGTAATTATTGAATGTACATATGTAATTGGATAGTGAACCAAGAGTTCAAAAATTCATGGACATACAAGTGGTGGATACCCTAGTGCTTATGGAATGATCCTTAGTAGAGAATGGACTAAGGCCTTAAATGGATACATGTCTACTAACTTTTCCCACTTATGGTTACCTTGAAAGGGTGTTCCAAATTAATTAAGGGTGGAAAAAGAGCCAAGGATGAAACACATGATGATAGAAAATAATGTTGTCAATGAAAAGGTGAACTTCATGGATTATAATTTGGGAATATTCACTTTAGAAGCTACAAAATAACCTAGTTCTAAGAACCCTCCTCCCATGCCTAGCCAATGGAGACTATATGTTGATGGTGTCAGATGTAAGTCAGGATTATGAGTTGGTATTGTATTGATAGACCCTGTAGAAAAATAATATCATGCATCTTATAGATTGTAATTCCTATGAACTAATAACTTGGCTAAATATGAAGCACTCATCCTAGGGTTATATCTTCTTATTAAGCATAAGGTCAAATAACTCCTTGTTTACAGAGATTTTGAACTTGTGGTCAATCAAGGAATAAGTAATAATGCAAGTTATCTTACCTTAAGAGGTATAAGTTCATGGTTTGGGATTTGATATAATATTTTGATGCTTTTAACATAATGTCTATCCTTAGGGAAGAAAACAATGCTAATGATGATCTTGCCTATACTACAACTAATCTCATGCCCAATCATGATTCCCCTAGCTTTAACATTGAGCTAGTACCATGTCACTCATTCCTTGATAATATGAATCATTTTCAAGTCTTCAATAATGATCAATAAATTATATATTTATTGACTAATTTTGGGGCCTTTAAAGTTTACACCATTGGTGAATTTGATGGATGTTCTCCTAAAAAGAGCTAAATGGTAAAATCATCCAACTAAATGACAATAAGATACCTAAAGGGATGATCTCGTTAGAAAGGTTGTTTGATCATGACAAGATTAATAAAACACCTAAGGTACCCAAATTAAGTGGTAAGGAATATCATGTAGTAAATATTGGCCCACATGGTCAGTCCCAATAAGTGAACATAGGAAAGGCTTGTACTAAAAAGGAAAACAAAAAGGCTAGGGAGATAATTAAAAAATATAAGGATTTAATTTCCTGGTCCTATGAAGAACTGAAAATATTTGACCTAAGGGTTATTACTCACACCATACCCCTCAAGTAAAATTACAAACCCTTAAAGTAGAAGTAAAGACCTATCAACCCTATCTTGTAACCCATAATATTTAAGGAGGTTAAGAAACTATTGGATGTAAGGATTGTGTTTCCTATTAGGCATTCTACTTTGGTTTCTAACTTGATCCTAGTCATAAAGAAGAATGGATAAATTAGATTGTGCATAAACTTTAGAAATCTAAATAAAACATCTAAAAAAGACAACTATCCCTTGCCTTCTCTAGACCAGGTCATCCAAGTTGTTTTAGGATCTACCATGATGTCTTTCTTGGATGGATTTTTTAGATATAACCAAGTACTTGTTACTAAAGAAGATATAATGAATACATCCTTCACCACTAAATGGGGAACATATGCTTACAAAATAATTCCCTTTAGACTAATTAATGTAGGGGTAACCTTTCAAAGAGCCATGGACCATGCTTTCGGAGGTCTATTAGGAAAATCCATCATAATCTACACGGATGATCTAATAGTGATTTCCAAGAATAGAGAAGATCATTTCATGCACCTATAGTAAGTTTTTGAAAGGTGTAAGAGGTATGGCATATCCATCAACCCCAAGAAGAGCATCTTTTGTGTTAATGAAGGAAAACTATTGGGGCATGTCATTACCAAATAAGGGATCTCCATAGATCCTGAGAGAGTGGAATCTATTTCCAAGATTGAGTTACCTAACAACTGGAAAGAACTAAAGTTATTCTTTGGCAAGATCAAATTTGTGAGGAATTTCTTCTTAAGATTTCTTGATGTTGTTGAACCCCTAAACTATATGCTTAATAAATATGCTAAAATATCTTAGGATGAAGGATTCAAGAAAGCATTTACTAACATCAAAAAGGTAATCAGTCAAGCCCCAGTCTTGATAAGTCCTAACTTCTCAAAGGACTTTTGCTTATATTTATTTTCTTTTGACCACACCATAGTTGTGTTCGTGACTCAAAAGATTGATAGAAATGACCACCCTATATCCTTCATGATCACCAATTTCAAAAATACAAAAGTAAACTATTCCATGATTGATAAGCAAGCTTATGCACTAGTTAAGGTAGTAAAAAAAATTAGACATTACATCCTTAGAAATAAGGTGCATGCCATCTTACCAGACCCAACCAAAAACTTATGTTGAGTTATACTAAGATTGGGTAATGAAGGGGCAAGTGGATGTCAGTCCTAAAAGAGTATGATATATAAATGAAGATTACCAAACTAGTGAAATGTCAAGGCCTAGTCCAAATGATTGCCAATACTAATCCTAAGCTTCATGTCATGCAAGTTGATCAAAACAAATTCCATCCCAATGAATGATATGAATCTTTAATCCACATACTTATCAATGGTAGTTCCCCCCCAGGACTCACCAAAGAATAGAAGAGAGCCTTAAGGCTCAAATCAGCCCATTACCTCATCAAAGATGGAGTCCTATATAGGAAGAATTTTGAAGGAATATACTTAGAGACTTCTCAAATCATGTCCACTTTTCATGAAAAGATAGGTAGTGGACATGCTTCATAGAGAAACATAGATCAAATGATTCTTAGGGTAACTTACTATTAGCCCACCATTTTCAAGGATGCCCAAAAGCATGTGAGGGAGTTCCACTCATGTCAAATATTTAGCACAAAAGAGTTAAAGATAGTCATTCCTTTAAAACCAGTGATGTTAGACAAACCTTTTACATAGTGGGGGTTACACTTTGTAGGGTTAATTAACCCTAATTCATTTAAAGGCCACAAGTATGTCCTGACTACTATAGATTATTCCATAAGGTGGACTAAAGCTATAGCCACCAAACAATGTAGGACAAAGGAGGTGATCAACTTCTTAGAAGAAAATAATTGCACTAAATTTGGAACCCTAGTTTCTTTAGTTTATGACAATGGATGTACATTTATATCCATAGAAATAATTGAATGGGATTATGATAATGGCATCTCTTTTAAGTTCACATCCAATCATTATCCTAAAAGAAATGGAGTCTTTGAATCTACCAAAAATAATCTTATGAAAGCCATCAAGAAGTCTATTTTAGATAAACCCAAAACATGGCACAAACTCCTTAAGTATGTATTATGGGCTGATATGATAAGGATCAAGTAAGCACTCAAGGCTTCAACATTATTTTTGGTGTATGGTCAAGAACCTATCTTTCCCATTACCCTCAAGTTACCCACGTTCACATTCATGCAATAATACATGGAAGAGAGCCAAGAACTAACCATTTCCAAGTTGTTAGACATCAACAAAATAGAGGATGCTAGAGAAAAGGCATTTGTAAACTTTAGTAGACATCAAAAAAATAAAAAAATATGGTTTGACAACAGGTCAAAAGTGAAGGTGTTCAAACAAGGAGACCTAGTCCTCCTTTGGGACAAGGCATTATAATCTAAAGACAAACATGGTAAGTTTACACCCTTGTGGATCAGCCCATACCAAATTGTATAAATCCTAGGAAACAACACCTTCAAGTTAAAATACATTCAAAGAGCATAATTCACAATGCCTACCAATGGGAAATATCTCAAACACTACTTTATTTTTGCTCCACCAAGGGTCATCATGGAATAAAATTTGTAATATTGTTTAAGGTTAGAGTAGGTAGGCTAGTTAGTTTCCTTCCTTGCTTTGTTTTACTTTTTTTCTTTTATATGTTTATTTGCTTTCTATTTCTTTACTTTCTTGCTTTTCCTATCTATATTTGTTTTCTTTGTGTTGTGTGCTTGATTCCTATTTTGGTTGTGCTCCTTTGCTTCAACAAAGTCTTGTAGATAGTTCTTGCTTAGAATTTCCCTAGATTACATAAAATTCTAGTATTTAAAAATGAGGGCATGAACCCTACATAAGATAACCTAAGGTTATAATATAACATCATGTTATAATCTAAATATTTTCCCAAGACTCATATAGAAGTCAGTTACCTAAAAAAATCCAAAATATTTCTTGAGACCAAAGCTCTTTTGTGAGAAGAATCATGTATGTGGAAGGAAAGTTCAAAATGTTAAGGCATACACATGCTTACACTTAAAACACAACCTTGTCTAAGATCAAGGTTTAAAATATAGGTGATTATCCTAAGGACAAAACATTTGACCTAATCCTTTAAACCTAGATATATTGGCTCCCAATCTTTATTAAAAGACCTAAAAAAACAAAAAAAGAGAAATTATTTCTAAATCAAAAAATATGAAATAAAAATTGATTTAGGCAACCTCCATCAAGGCTATGGATACATGATTGGTAGTGGAGGAGGGCCATGAGTGGATCCAAATGCATCTTTATTGGGGATATGGATGCCTAGCTAGTAGTGGATCAATTCCCAAGCCTTACTTAAACTAAGAGCAACCACTCTTAATGAATATCTAAATATGATCAAAGTCAGATGTAATGGTCAAAAGGTATGAACCTGGATGTTGTTCCCTAAAGTTGCATGACAAATAGTAAGTGGATTCAGAGCACACATGCAACATGTCTAGGCTTTGACATGAGAATTTGAATTCTACATATTTGAGGCTTGTTTCAACCTTGAACTAATCTAGGTAATGATATTTTATCAAATAAGATAAAGGACTTATGTGTTGGTCTAAACCAGAGTTTCTAGGTTCTAACATATTTTTATGCTCCCCCTATGAGTCACCATTTATTAGGACCAACATACCCCCATTTTTTTCTTATAAAAAATAGGGACCCTTGTAAATGTTTTAAAACATATGTACCTTGAATTAGCTTTGGAAAGCTCATTATTTATTATAATTTGAAGATTATCCATTTGAAGGGACATGAACCTCTACATATCTGATTGTGATTATGCTTTATAGGATAACCCTACTAATGTTTGTCTTTGCATGATGAAGTACATGTTCCATGGAGAAAGAGAGGGTTCCCAAGTAGAAAACCCTATGATTTAAACTTAAAAAATGTTGGGAGAAGTTTAATGGGAAACCATTTTTATTTTTTGAAAAACCCCAAGTCTAATTTTATATTAAGGCTCTATCATGTTTCCAACATGACTAAACCTTAATATAAAATCATACTTAGACCTTTTTATATTTTCCCCCATTTGTTAACCTCCTAACTTTACCTAATTTTTATTCTATAGGCCCCTTTCATTTATAGCCAAGGCTTTTTGTTTAGCCTAAGCTTCAATCTTAAATGTCTTTGTGTTTATTAACACAAACAACATCTTAAGATCAAAACCTTAGTCTAAACCATTATACATATTGGGTCGTAACTTAATGATTTGATTTAATCACATATCCAATGGCTCTCACTTCCATAGATATCTAATCTAATGATGTGAGATAACTTAGGAAGAATCACACATGGACTTCACTTTCTATGAAAAAGTTCTTATAGGATTTAAATTGATAGTCTCGCTCTTGTCATTTGAAACTCACAAGGACATCTTAGACATTAGCGAGACCTTCAAGTTGAATCTCATCCAAAATTTTACCTAAGTTTTAAGGGGACCACATTAATTTTTAACCTTAGTCTTAGTATAATAAACTTTAGCTCTAAGTTCATCATGTTTATTCACACAATTAACTTAGGACTACTTAAAATTTGTGAAATTTTATAGATTTAATTATCTATGTTCACCCTTAAATCTTGATCTAATATCATGAATATGGAGTCCTTGACAGCTCAAATTTAATTAGCTTTGACTTCCCAGATCATGATTAATGGCCCTCACTATGTCATCAATCTGATCTAATGGCATGAATTATTAAATTGATAAGCCCTAATATGTGATCATATAGAATAAGGCCATAATTTAAATTAGAAAATTCATTATTTCTATTAACATAAATATGACCTTAGGACTCAAACCTCAGCCCTCATGGACCAAAACTCAAGACTAAATTTGATAGTCTCGCTCTTGTCATTCAACATCTGTGAGCACATCTTTGACATTAGTGAGGCCATTAAATTTAACCTCAACTAAATTTTAGCCTAGGTAAAAGGGGAATTTTCAAAACCTTTTGAAAGGGACCCTAGCATTTTAAAATGGAAAACTTATCATAAAATACCGTAGCTAAGTTTGTTAGTGTTTATTAACATAAATAAACCTTAGGAATATATTTTAGGCCTAAATTTTATTAAGACTAGAGACTAATCAAGACATTTACATATTGTAAGATCTAAAAAACCGTGCTTAATCAGTGGTCTTGATCTAATGGAGTGAAATGAAGGATGAATCTACAATCGAAGACATCAAATCCTGATAGCTTGACATGTAGAAGAACCATGCTCATTCTAACACCAAACTCCAAATTCATATCTTAAAGAAAAAAAATACACCACTTGGCATAACTAGGTAATTTAAGATTTAAAAAACCAATCAAAGGAAACCTCCAAGATCTTCATCAATGGTTCACAATCATTTAGGGGTCGTGATCCAATGGAGTAAAGATAAAAGACTTGATTTGAAAACTAATGACTAGCTTTCAAAGGAATTTTCATGGGGATGCCATAGAAACAAGCTTCAGAAGGCCACATTGGTGCCATGTAAGCACTAAATGACAAATCCAAATATTTGGCACACCTAAAAAGACAAGATTTACATAAGTGAGGATATCTGTAAGATCTAAGGCATGCAAAAATTTATGAATTCTACCACCTTCACCATTAAAGCTCCAAAAAACCATAATAGAACAACATAAATCCCTAATTATTGACTGTTGAGAC
Organism: Torreya grandis; assembly: GCA_037957365.1. NCBI lineage: Eukaryota > Viridiplantae > Streptophyta > Pinopsida > Cupressales > Taxaceae > Torreya > Torreya grandis. Next base: position 1,645,123 of record JARHVA010003617.1, on the reverse strand, counting down.
ACAATCACATTAAACAAGCTCAAATTTCATCTTGAGAAAATAAAATCTAGTCATACACCCAAGTAAATTAAGGAATCATGGTCATATTTAGGTACCAATGGAAAGAAGAGCCAAAATTTTATTTGTCTACAGATAATGAGGCAAGATGTTTTAGAGACATGAAATTAGACGCTGGGGCACTCAACATTAGAATGAAGAACTAGTCATAGATCTTTTTTGCTATCAAGGAAATATATCCCCTCACTTCCAATAAATAAAATATCATATTAACCAAGAGTAAATTTGATGACTTGGTTGAAATTCAAATGTCTAGTCTACACCAAGTAGCTACAAAACTAGAGGTACTATATTGCATAGATATCCTCACACCTATGTTTGTCAATTATATAATTGATGGTTATTGGATAGTTAGGGAAGATATGTCAAAAGGGATAGAATATATTTCCCCTATATATTTTGAGGGATACTATAAACTCCCTAGGACTCATATATACCTCTCCACCATCAAGGAGTGGATAACAAAGCATAATTTGGACACTATTTTAAGACCCTGGTTAAACCAGGGAGCCCACATATCCAAGAACCATAATGGGAAATCCCTATTATATTATTTATTAAAGGAATTAATATCATCATGACCCTATTGAATAGAGCTTCAGGTGTAGCCACCATAACCTATGTTGACCCCAAATGGGTTTCCTACATAGATTTCATGGTGGAAGAGAAGCTAACTCCACCTATTGGAGAACTGATTAACATCCACTTGGTAAGATAATTATATGGCATAAAAAGGAAGACCAACCAACAATTCACCATTATTTCCTATCTATTGGACTCATTGATGGCCTCCACACATATTCTTGATATCAATAATTGGTCCTCTCATAGCAAGATTATCATATCCCGTCATTATTCAAAATTATATATATTTAAATATAGGGGTAACATGCAATTCATTTGTGATTTAATATATCCTAATTTGGTTAATACTATTATAGGGAACCCCATGCCCAAAGTGCACCCCCTCATTAATAAATATGTAGAGCCCATGGTTGACATATGGTATTACCTAGATTGCACCATCATCAAGATGGAAGGAATCATGAATCAACCATATAGATTATCAGTCCATGTCCCCACCAGATTGGTTGAATAGGAAATTGCTTCCAAACTCCTCCAATGGATTGACAATTTATGTAAAGAAAATAAGAAAGGAATTTTGCATCCTTTTCCATTCTTGATTGGAAAAACCATGATCCATGGTTGGAAATAGCTGGATGTCATGTCCAAACATAGAGATGCTTTTTATTTTCAAAAGGATGACCTCAAATAATAGGACCCAAATAAAAAATTTGTCCTCTATCTACAATCTAAGAAACTTACCAAGGTGTCCTATGAGCATAGGGTTGGCCCATATTACCATGTCTACACCAAGGCTATAAACTTTGAGGAAGAACTAGCTAGGTGAAAAAAACATGGATTCAAACTTGAGCATAGATTGTAAAGAGAGGAGAATCCAAATGGAGATATCTGGTAGATTAACCCGTTACAATATCATCTATTGCTTTCCACCTCAAGTTCACCTCCAAGACTACCACAATAGCAAGTGCTCCAAATTCAAGGACATAGTGAATGGAAATTAGAAGAAAGGCTAGCATAAGGTCATTCATCATTAGATCTACCTCCAAGACCACCTTCTTTAGTAGACAAAATTGATATGATTTCCCTAGAACCATATGAAATAGTTGAATAATTCTTCAAAGATCTTGTAGAGACCTATGGGTCAAATCAAGAAGATGAGGGAATTGAGGAAACCATAAATAAATTGGCACAAGCTAAAAAACCCCAGGTAAATGAGATGGAAAAGGGGAAGGAAATAGCTATGGATTTAGTCCCTATCTCACAAAATAATAGGGAAGCATAGATAGATCTGGTTCATAGGTCCTCCAAAAGGCCAAAAGTGATATGGACCCATCCTACCAGGGAATTTAAATTTTTTAGTGATGATTTTCCCATATATGGACCTATCATCCTTGACTAGTTCATATATGGAAAGCTCCAAAAGATTCCATATTGATCACATTCACTGGAACTTACCATCACTACAAGTATTGATACCTATGATGATATCAAACCCCAAATTAAAGAGCTCATGAAGGAGCAAGAAGAAAAGAGGAATATTGAGGAAACTAAAGAGAGTGGAAAAAGAATGAAGGATCCTAGAGAATCAAGTGGTACTAGGATTGAGATCCTGGATGTACCCAAATTATCTAAAACAATAGCCACTATGAAGTATAATCTAGACACAACTAGGTTAATAAGGTAACAACAAAGAAGGCCACTATAGGCACTGAGGAGTTCACCTTCCTAAGAGTGGAGCATTTTGTGGGTCTAACTCCTATATAATGGAAAATATTATGGGAGCACCCCATCCATCATGAGTACATATCAAGTTTGATTGAGGCCCAATCAATAATGACCTTGGATGGGGTCAAGGGAATGAAACAAAGAATCATCAACCTAGAAAAGGAGAAGCAAGACTTGGTATCACATTCTACATTTTTAATCCCTAATGACATATTGAAGATGCTAAATAAGTTTCTTCTTGACATATTTAAAGGATTAAAGACCTTAAATCTCATATTAAGTGCCTTGACCCATAAATCTAAGATGGCACAAGCATTAATCATTCAATGGTAGGACTCCAAAGACCAGATAGCTAAATTTATTAATGTGCATACTAAAAAATAGGTCCAAGATATTAAAATCATTAAACTAAGACATTTGAACATCCTCCTAAGATTCATAATGGATAAAATATAAGACCTAAGCACTTGGTATAATAGTGTTAAAAATTTCATGAAGGAGGACAAGGACTTGATAGATAGAATGGAGAAGTTCTTAGATGCCTTTTTGGTAAACCCTTCTCAACCCACTACCACGGGCCTAATAGATGATTAAGAATTCAATAAAAGGGTTAAAGTCTTCATATAGAACATCAAAGATAACCAAGGCTAGTATATCAAGGACAATCAGAGGGTCCTTGACATCATCCTTACCTCAAGAAGGTATATTTTAGAGGCACAATGCATCTAAGAACTCATAGCCAAAAGTGACAAAGAATTCAATACATTAGTAGATCAAGAAGAGGATTGTTTGATGAAACCTATGGTATATTTTAAACTAATTAAATAAAAACACACTAAGGTGAAGGACATCCTCAAGAAAAGATAACCAAGAGGGCCCACAAATGTAATATGAAAAGAATATTCTATCGTAATTCATAGATGCTAGTCTATTAGCATTTATTGGTTTTATTTGTCAAATTTGACATAGGAGGTCATGTGTATTATAATATTTGTATGAAATATAGTTGTCCTTGTTTTACATATGTATTTTTTGAGAATTTAACTCATACACCACCTACGTTCTCTATAAATAGGCAAGGGTTATCATTTTGTAAAGGGAGGGACTCTGATAAATTGTATACAAGAAAGCAGTTTAATATAACTAAGAATTATGAAAGGATTGTCTAAATAGTGTGTTAAAAGATAAATCTATCTCTCAATTACATGTTAATGTCTTGGATTTGAATAGTTATTTTCATTTTGAGCTACATTTTTTGACATAAGGTTTTTACTTTATTCTATGCTATATTAGCTAAAAGATCTAAGGTATACTTCATTTCATTTACTCTGGATTTGGATGTGCTCATGCTATTCATGTTACAGTATTAAATTCTTTAAAGTAAACCTAGTTCTTACTTGTGATTTATATATTTCCTTTGATGCTTTCCTAGTTTATGATGAAATATGGGTTCATACTATTTTACATCATAAATTGGTTCATGTATGCTTCAATCAATTATAACTTTGTCATGATATTTTAGATGGATGCTAGCAATTGCATTTTATTTTCTGCCTTACACTCCATTTTTTCTATTTTATTTGTCATAGCTCACTTTAGTTTAAAATCATTGTTAATATCCACCTAGGTTAGTTTTTGGAGCTTAAATATCACAAAGTTTCAAATATACAGGACCCTAGTGGCTCCCAACCACCAAATTAAACAAATATTGTGGATATATCTCAAAATTTGCTTCTATTCCACCATAGACAATCCCATTTGTCACAAACTACAACTCATGATTTGGATCCTTAGGATCCTAAAATGAGAATTATTCATCAACACTGAGAGCACTTGTGAGATATTTAGAAGCATCAATAGAACCCAAAAGGATATGGACTAATTTTTGAAGTAAGCTAAGTTCTATTATGATTCATGACATGAGTGACATACATGTGCATCTTTTTACAAATACCAGGTAATAAACATGCAAGATAAACTACCAAAATTTGTATCAAAAAGAATAAAAATGATCTCATCATAATAATTATGATGAAAATATAAAAACTAAAACTAATCAAATTATAGAAATAAGAAAGGAAACCCTAATGACACACTACGGGTTTTAAGCAATATGTTTGAAGTAAGTTAATTTCACCAAATGATTTATATTTTAATGGGATTATGGTATGTAGAACCCTAGTTTTCTAAAGTGTTAGAATAATAATTAGGGAATAAATATGCAATAATTACATCCTCTAATTTTTATATTAATTGACTTTTTTTTTTTTTTCATAAATAGAAAATGAACTACAATAGATGTACTTAGCTGGAAACTGACTAAGATAGATGAATTACAAGTTAAAACATGGTATATATACTTTTAGAGTGTCATGAACTAGAAACATGAATAAAAAAACTCTCTTAGACAATATCATGGTTCTTTAGATAGTATCACACTATGCTAGTGTCCTCTGGAGTGCAACAATGTCCTTTTGAAATTAGGGGTAGTGATATTCTGAGAGGAGCTTCACCTAGTCTTGAGACACCTATGCTTGAGTGGATAAATTTTGGTTCATTATTTATTACCTATTTTTAATTTATTTTCATGTGAAACCCTAAGAATCCATTTTTTTAGGGTATTTGAAGATCACAAGTAAAAAATATTGGTGCTATTAGAGTAGGCTAGATGTGACCTCAAGACCCCATGTGCTTAGTGTTATCTATATAACAATACCTCAAAAGGGGAACAAGCCCGATGTAGTTATTCTAGTTTAATTTTTGGTGCAAGTTTAATTGAATGCTAATATGAGTGTTGAATTGAGTGCTTTGAGTTTGACTTGAGACTAGAAATCTGAGTCTCTAGGCTATTGTAGATGGGTGTATGTAGAAGTAAGGAAGAATAGGGATCAATGAATTTTATTTACACAAATATTTATCAATTTATTTTTTATTATTTTCATATGATTTCCATCTAGTGGATAAGTGAATGAAAGTGGTGTATGTATTGCATTTTATTGCTTGTCAGTAAGTGAAATAGGTGTAGGCCAACCTTAGGAGTGATTTGGACAATGGAAAGATATCCATTAAGAGAGTAAGTAGAAAATATATAGTAGCATAGTCCCTAAGTCACTGTCACAATACACTAGCGTCCAAAGGGATGTATTAATGTCCGATTGGCATATGTTAGGAAACACAAGGTTTGGGTGTCTGAGAAGTGGCTTAATGTTGGTTTTGGTTTATTTGGGAATAGGTTAAACTCGTAAATAATCTAGAAAATGATCAATAGAGGTCTAATATAGGTCTATGGCTAAGCTAGGACAAGGTGGTCTCAAGTGTCACTCATTGCACTGAAATGACATTTTAGATGACTATAATTCTCTTTATCTTCATTAGTGTTCTTTTGATTTTATATTAATAGGAAGTCCCCAATTTCAAATTCATAATTGTAAACTTTATTTCCATACTCCCCATTGATATGATATTGGTAAACTTTTATATGTTCAATATCATGTATGTGTATGTTGTCTAGCATTTTCAATTCATGTAATCATTTATCCCAATATTAATTTTCCTTGATATTATATTTTAAGGAGTCTCACAAATATGGTAACTCAAGCTATAATAGTAAAATTATTTTTTTCCCATATACAATATAAGTATGTAGCCTTATTTGGTTTATGAACACTTTCACATTATGTCTTAAGTGAATAAATGATCTAATTCTTGTAGTCTTCACCATTATTAGTGACTATTTTACTTAATATATTTCCAAGTGTTTTATTTGTTTCTTTTTCTTGTCCATTTCTTTGTAGATAAAATAGTGTAGATGAAGTATGATAAATATTGTATTTAACATAATATATTAAATATTTTATTTTTAATCTAAGATCCATTATTTGTGACAATATTTGATGGTAGTCCAAATCATCAAATGCTATTTTTCATTAAGAATTTACATATATCTTCACCTATAATTGATGTTAATGGTATGGTGTATATCCATTTTTTGAAGTAATCAATATTTTTAATAATTAATTTGTTACCATTTATGATTTTGGATTTATATTTAAAATTAAGTTGAATCTCCAATGGGATAATGACCATCGTGAGCTAATACATTGTAAATCTTATGATGGTGCATGATTTAAATTTATATGCTTCTAACATAGTGGGAACAACTTAGCATGTGATTGACATTATTATTAAATTATAGGCTAATAATACCCTTGTTTTTAAATTTATTAAGACATTTATTTTCCATTGAAATGATCTCCACATTCACTATCATGTACCTATAGTAAGAAAGTTTTAGTCTTGACCTAAATCACCGAAGTAGTTGTCCCTACAATTATATTTTTAATAAATATCCTCCAATTAGAACAAAACACACTATTTCACATTGTAATTTTTATTTATTATTATGTATATCATTTTGTAGGATATAATTTTTGTATAAAAATACACACACACACACACACACAAACACACACATATGATTCTAAATTTATTGCACTGTGAGTAACTAGAAGTACTTATAGAGCCTCTACTATGACTATAAAAACTAATTAATGTTATAGTTATTACATAGTAAAAATTACATGATCATTATTTATGTTGATTATAATCATATATGTTATGATATCCATGAAATTATCATGTTGGTTGTCTTTTCAATGTATGCTTTGTATTGAAAAAGGATCAAAATCTGTCTATAATCATTGTACCATTTCTTTGTATGGGATTAAATTTTCTTCCTTTGTTTGGTAAATGTACAAAACTTTACTAATAATCAAATAATAATACCAATATAATCATAGTTATTGTATCTCTATTTTGTGTTATGTACTAAAGTATCAATACCTTGTATTTTACTATGTTATTTTTACACGAAAACCCCAAATGATATGTAAATGACATAGGTTGGCCTTGAGGAGTAATGACAACAATTCCAGTGTTGGTTCCTATATCAAATTTAGATCCACAAAAGTACATGTTCCAAATATCATCATCAATTTGATATGAATAATTTTTTTCACAAAAATCATTATTGATTGGTAGTGTGTCTATTAATGGAGCTGAAACTAGTTGGTCTGCAATAAATTTTCCTTTTATAATATTTTAAGATATGAATTTTTGATCAAATTCCATGAAAAACTTACTAATTTAGCAATGTATGTTTATAAATATGACTTTTACATGAATAATTTTTGTGGATCCACCTTAGTGATAACCTATATCTCATTGTCAAGAATGTAGTGGCACAAATTTCTAACAGTAAAAACAAGGGTTAAGCATACATTTTCCATAGTATTGCAATTTATCTCATAGTCATAAAATGTATGAATGATATGATAACTGGAGAACTCTTTGTGATCATCATAATTTAGTGTTAGAGTCATGATAATTGGTGGATTAAGTAGATATTATTTAATTTCATCAAAACTTTGTTGGAATTTTACATCCCATTCTAATTATGTTTCTTTTTTGAGTAATTGTGTGAAGGGTTGTGTCTTATTAGCTAGTCTAGCCACCAAATGTCTTATTTCATAAAATTTTACCTATAATGATTGTATTTGTTTTAATCCTTTTCATGGAGGTATATATAAAATAGGATTGACATTTTTTAGGATCTATTACAAATCCCCATTAATATATGGTGTATCCAAATAATTTACCTAAAGATACCTCGAATATACATTCTTTGGATTTAAGCTTAAATTGTTTTTCCACAAATGTTCAAAAACATTTTGTAAACCCATAACACGATTTTTTCATTTTCTTTATTTAGAAATTATATCATTCACATAGTCTTATACTTTTTGGTGTATTTAGTCATGAATGATATAGGTCATTATCCATTGACAATTAGCCACAATTTATTAATTTGAAAGGTATGAATATGTAAAAAAATGTTCCCCATAGTGTATTAAATTAAGTCTTTTCTTGATCTATTAATTTAATTTTTATTTTTGTGTATCCTAATAAACCATCCATAAATGATAACATCACATAACTAATTGTAGAGTCAACAAACATGTCAATATTTTGTAATGGGAAGGTGTCTTTCACACAATATTTATTTAAGTCCTAATAATTTTACAATACTACATCTTTCCAAGTTTTATTTAAGTCCTAATAATTTTATAACATTGAATCTATCCATTAGACTCAAAAACTGGTACTATATTATTTAATCACTCAGGATAATCAACAGATTGAATAAATTTTGAATCTAATAGTTTTTTAACTTAATTACCAACAAAGCTACTTTTGGATGCATTTTTTAGATATTTTTTAGTAATGGCATGGCATTAGGGTAAATTGTGTTGTTACATAATGCAATTATGGGGTCAATTCTAGGCATATCTAAGTAAGTCTATGCAAATAATTATAGGTAATCAAGTATAAATATTCAAAATTATTTTCATTTATCTTGTCAAAACATAAATAGTAATAGTATTGGACGTGAATCCTAATATATTAATTAATGAAATTTTATTCTTTCATTGTTAATTAGACTTGATCTATATTTCATATATGGTCCAATAGATATGGTATTTAGGCAAACTAATTAGATATGAACATTAGTACATTCACTCTAATTAAAATATGCATGGGAATTAGTTGTGTAAGTAAACATATTCTTATGATATAAGCAATTGATATATTTATATGACCCTAGGTATTCTAATAGAAATTTTTCATTTAAGAATTCATTTAATGAACAAATCTCTATGGAAATTATGTTGTCAATCAAATCAAGGTATACTAACTATAGTGTAGACACATGATGAAATTATAGTGTTGGTTCTAGCTCTAATTTGAATAAGTGTGTATAAATATTATGTTGTGTGGTTATTCATTTCTTAATTTTTTTTAATATTTAATTATAACCAAGACTTTGTCATCCTTTTTGAGTAGATGATGTGAAGGGATTAACAATGCCTTGTGCATGTTTTCCCAATATTGTCTTGTATATCCCATTTTTTTAATAAATATTTAAGTAAAAAACCATATTGGTTGAAATCTAATGGTGTTTATAAACTTGGACCTAAAGAATATATTAGAGCTTCTTTTTTTTATTTTTGAGATTAGGGTTACATATGAGGGTTGTAATAATCCTTGAGTTAAGTTATTGCAAAATACTTGAATATTTATTGATATAAAAGAAATGTATATATGTAATTTATGATTGAATTTAAATCATGCATGTAGACTAGAAGAAACTAAATTCATATCATGAATCTATGGTCTCCCCAATAAAATATTATAATATAGGTCATTAGGCATGACTTGACAAACTATGGCTATCATTTGAGGGCCCATGATAATAGTTAGAGTAGTTTATCTTAGTAATTTTAGTAGGATATTTTCAAATACATAAATATTAATATTTTATTATTTAAAATATTTTTCCTCAAAACCAACTAGGCTAAAAAAGGTGATATTAAAAGTGTTTAATCATGATCCATTGTCCATCAGAACTAGCTTGACTATCTTTTTACAAAGTTATAGTTTAATATGCAATGGTAGATGTTGATATATAACGTGTTTAGGATGTAAGTATTCTTTTTATCAAGAGACACTTTACTCCATCCATTTTTTTATATTGATAATAAAATCCACATATGGTTTTTCTAAATAATTTGGTAAAATTTTATCATGTAACACTATAAATAATGTGTTTGTAAATAGACATATTTTGAAGTAATTCTAATAGATAATTTTTGGAATGAGTATTTTTTTGTTGATATATGATCTCATACTCCTTTTAATCATTATATTTATTGGTAATAGGTGTTGGGAGTTGAGGATGGAGTTGATAATGTCATTTGGTTTATATTAGTGGATGGATCACCTTACCCCTTTGTGTTGTGATAGTGTGCACTATTGGATCTAATATAATCAAGGTACAATATTGGATGCAAGATGGTAACTATCAACATTATGAAATCCAAGGTAAGGGTTTAGATGAGTCATGTATTCTCTTTGTTATCTAGTATTTAATGAATATTAAAATTAAAATAATATAAATTATGAACAATTTTTTATAAGTTTTGTTTAGCTTGTTTAGATATGCACCTTTAACCAATGTTTTCACATTATTGATCCAAATGAAATACAAATCCATGTATAAAAATATGAAAATATTACCTCCATGACTTGTATTAAAAAATAATTCCATTTATTATAGCCATGGTTAATGTGTATTTTTAGGGAATAATCATAAATATATTTTACCCTAATTTGGTTTTAAAAACTCTAAAAGGATATAAAATAGTATAAAAATGATAAATTCAGATTTGAACAATATACACAAGTACTAGTGAATACTTATTTGTATTGTGATATAGTGCACAATCTAAATATGAAAATGAATGTACAACTAGAGGTAAAAAGTATCTTATCTTATTTTTCATTTTGTTATAAGATTTGAATATTTAAATATTGAACCTATACAATGTCTAAATTTTGTGTGCATGGTTCATTCCTACTTATTGTCTCCTAGTCACTCAAGTTAGGTTAGTATTGATAGTTAATACTAAACTACAATGGTTCATACTAACCCTACACATAGAGAGATCAAGTTTTATTTTGAGATAATGTGAATGTTTAAATAATGCATGGTTATACCTTTAATAAACTCAAAAATAACATGGTTTCAATTTTATGATCAAACCCTAATTCTCCACAAGAAATCTAATATCAAATTGGAATGTTTGGTGAAAGGGTTGAGTTGGACTGACCTTAATTAATTCCCATAAACTAAGAAATAATTATACTAAATTAGTGATAATTTAAAGGATCAAACTCTAAAGTATTTATCTTACTAACATGTGTGTGTAATTATGGATGTAAGCCTAGATGATATTTCTCTTATCTTTCCCTTGGTACATACATGCCCATGAAAATTGACCTTTATAAACTTATTAAATAGTTCTAATAATTATTTAGGTGAAATATGTAATATTTTATAAATTTTAATAATGTAAAGTTTTTTTACTTAAATACCTTATAGTGAATTTATACATAGAAAACCATCTAACTATGAATTAAGTACCTAGTGGCATGTAAAATACGACCAAAGGAAACTCAAATGTGTCAAAAAATAGGCATAAAGTGAAACATGCCCAAAATAATATTAAAATATGTTAGGGTGACTTTCATCATCTTTGATTTGTATTGATAGTGAGTACTAAATGTAAAAATTCAAATTGACCCAAGGCCTAAAAAGACTTTAGGATAAATTAAGGGGCCAGAGATATTTGCAATATTGAAAATAAAGGTGAAGATGATAGGAAACATGTGTCACATAGAAAAATAAAATTATCATAAAAATTTAAATACCATAAGAGATTTTCCCTTGCATACTTAATTTTTATTTTGAGTTTTATATGTTAAAACTTCCCTAAAGGCATTGTGAAACAAGTCTTGTAACAAAACTAGGTATCTACATCCCTCCTCTTCCCCCCCCCCCCCACCACCCCACCCCCCCCCCCCCCCCCCCCGACCTCAAATTTAATATATCATTTTAGTAGAGCTACAAATATTGGATAAAAGGGAAAAATAGAATGTAAACCTACATTTTAAACTTGAAATTTAGACTTATTATTTGTTTCAACATTTCATGATGTACAAGTGTTCCTAGAAAATATGGTGTATGTGATTAGATATATTTATACCTAAATAAATAAGTTTACTTATAATGAAAAATAAAAAATATATTTAAATAAAAAATACACTTGTATGTATGTCATATAGTGTCATTCATGGAGTGTGCTCTTATTTTGAAGAGTGGATATGTTGAGGGTCAATAATTGACCTAGTTACTATGGAGAATAAGATGGACTTTGTAATCTTGTTCTCTTCTTAGCCATGGAAATAAAGAAGATTCCAAGCACTTATTTGAATATTAATTTTAATATGAAAAGTGTGAACCCAAATAGGTTCAAATAATTATATTTTAAGCATTATTGAACCCTAAAACATCACTAAAAATTAATCAGCCACTTAATATGGTTTATTGATTCAAATTGTATATTTTTTCTCAAATTTTCTCAAAGCATGATTGAAAGGTAATACCTAGTGTTCATTCCCCCATTATGACCTTAAATTCAATTGTGTATTTTTGATGGGGGCATGAACACTATTCAATAAATGGTCTATAACTATTATTTTTATATCCCCAACTGTTCCCCACTGAGTGATTGAGAACTTACTATATTTCAATACTTCAAATATGGCTTAAACTGCATGTCATTCTTCCACATATAAGTGTATGTGTTACATTGTGATCCACTAAAATCCAATATAATTCTTTGATTTTTTAAACTTTAAAACTTGAAAATTCAACCCAAAACTAATGTTTAAACTTGGATTTAGGGATATCCTTTGAGAATTTTTCAAATGTGTATGATTTTTTTTTCAATGTCCCAAGGAACTGTAGATGAATTTATCAAGTTTTATAGTGGTTCTTATTATAATTTATAAGTATGAACTTAGGATTGAATATTATTTATAGATGACTTTTTAGTACCTCCCCATTACTAACATATGTAACATGTTTAGACTAACTAAATGGATGTGTTTAAATTTTAGAAGTAACCATTGATGGATCCTTGACATTTATAGTAGAAGTAAACACTTACATTAACTATAATTATTTGATTGTTTTTTTCATTGTCCAAATATGTAATATCAGTGATTTAGAATATGGTGAGTCTACTTAGAATCATAGAGCATTTTGCATAGACTAGGGAGACCCTGAGTATGAATGATATAAATTTGGGTTTCCCAAGATGATGGATAGATAAAAAGATAAGGTAAATTAGAACAAGATTCAAATATGTACTCACAAGTCATATACATCATATTTGTGTCAAAAATTATGTTTCCAAGTGTCTAATATAAAATTTAGTGTCTACACTTATGACTAAGTATTTCCAAGGAGTCTCATTAGATATTATCTAGATGTGTTCTATTCCTTTACTAGAATATGTGCATATATTATTGATTCACTTGACCTATTATTAGTTTATTTTTTATAAACATTAGTCAAAAGTTTAATTTATCTAAAATTTATATAATCAAATAGGGATATAGAGAGTGCATAACTAACTACATGCTTAAATGTAAGACCAGTTTTACCAAAATGCCATATCAAATCCTTGATAATGAGCTTCAAATTATAGTCAAGTATGTGCACAGAGTTGGGGGACAATTCTATAGACACTTGACATAATACGATCATGTAATGTTAATAACACAATCATGTTATTGACATAATGAAATTACATTATTTACATAACATGATTACATTATTTAAATTATGGATCAATAATTATCGATCCGTAATGCACCATTTCTAGTAATTGATAAATGTTTCACAATCCATTACTACTAACATAATTTAATCACAACCAATATATGGGACCAATGGTGTATGGTTTTTGATTATCCACCATGTAAAAACCATGAGGTCTCATTGTATTTTTTAAATAAAATTTATTGTGAGGTTGTCCTCAATGAGATATTGAAATATTTTGATTATAATGAGTTTTAGAGCTAACGAAAAAGATCTGCACAACATCAACTAGGTGCATGTCATACACCTATTTAGACTACAAAGATCCATATCCAAAATCTACTTAAACTCAAGATCCACTCTATAGTTCAAGAGGTCATGAAGTTTGACACTCTACATGCACTTAGTTCACTCACTAATACACTCATTTAGCAAAATACTAAGTTCTCATAGACTGATGATAGAGATACACCATGTAGTGTGCATACTTGACCCCACCCTTGTAGATCTTATGGAGCTATATGAACTAGAAATTTTGATTGTTATGGCACTAGTGGTTTTGAGGGATTGGGTAATATACTTATTAGTGATGATTTTTTGGCATGCATATTTGGTGTGTATACATTAACCACTACATAAATGTAGGTATATTTTATATAAATTTCATGCTAAATTTAAGCTATATTTTCAAATTTAATTTATCTAACAATTAATTTACATAAAAATTGAATAATATATATGCAATGTTTTATGTTATTAGAGGAGATGGTGCCTTCATCATCAGAGTCCACATTTTTAGGATTTGATTCAACACAACCATTGCTTACATATATAGATCCATCTACAAGCCCATCCACTATTACATCTATCTATGTTAGGATGACACATTTTACTTATACAAAGGTAAAAATTTGAGTTAATCTTCTGCACTATGTATATTTAGTCTATGTATATTTGACTTGTAAGTTAAATTTAAATTTATCTATCAAGGAATGAAAAATTAAAGTATAGTGCTATTAAATACACTCTTGGTTTAATAAATGGGAAAAACTTGCCATATATATCTTTGATACTTTATAAAAAAGTAAGTGAGACCTTGTATAAATTTAGTTGATAGCTCAAGTAGACATTCTTCCATCATTATGAGCTAAGACAAACATAGGCATTGATATTGTAATCTTATTCACACAAGTACTGATAGAGGAATATATTAACTTTTAATTTCAAACTATAAAAATATATTTGTTTTAACAATTTTACTACATACTTGTGGAAAATATAACTTATGTGATTGTATTGTGTATGTAATGTTGTCCCATGACATATGATAGTCCTAGTCAGATGATTAGTAGGGAAAATTATCATATTTCTTCCCTATTTTAGATGTCTATTTGTATAACTAAGCCTACCACTAACTCATTTGAGTATCAAAAGTGGATTGAGATAGACCATGAGATTGCAATAAGTGCATGTTTAAATGATTTTTCATTCTAGTTTTAAATTAATTTATTAACAAGTTGTTGAATTTATTTTATATTAATTTTGTAATAATACTTGTATTTAAATAGGTTTAGCTTCAAGTGAGCTATGAGCATAGGAACCAAAATTGGACCTTGGAGTAATCCAAGGCATTTGAGGGATATCCGTATACCATTAGGCATTCCATAGAGAGTATTCTTCGAAGAAGGAAAATAGAGGGAGGATGTTTGATTATTAGAATGTCTTATATGAGATGTTCTTATTTGTATTCGTATATGGCAATGTATACATGTTTGGTATGATATATGCATATATGACATTCACCTGACATTAGATACTATGATGGTAGATCATGTAATTTTTGTATGCCTATCATGGAAATCTATGTATTATTGACATTATACATGTTCCTATATGATTTTTTTAGAGTTTTCATCTAAATTATTTTAATCTATCTAATTTATATTCACTTTTAATTTAAAATTTTATCATATAGTGTTGTTTTTATCTTCTAAACTATTATCTTTTAGATCTCGTATTTAATATTGTACACAAATCAAGATTAAAAAATGTTCTTTTCAATTCTATAAATCTTTGATCTCCCATATTTTGTAAATTAAATTAAATTTTTGATTATGTGTAGTGGAAATTACTAATGACACTCTTATCTATTTTGCATTTATCATCACCCATTTAAAAAAAATCAGTTGATCATTAACACAATTTTATTTCACTTGAGGCCCATACCCAATCATGTTCATACTTGTATCATTCAAATGCACTACATCATTCATAAATTCTTACAAATTTATCACTCTGATACCTATACCTACAAACCTGATCTTTCATCTTCACCTGGCTCTAATGCCTTCTTAGATAGTTTTTCTTAAAGATAAGCTTACTACTTGTATGTCTATGGTTCTTTTTCTTTTGTATTTTACATCACCTCTCGAGTAATCTCTATCAATCCATATTTTTCCCTCAACTCCTTTAATATCCTCCAAAATAATCCTTTTGTCATTCACTCAACACACTCTCTCACTATACATTCCCTAGGCTTGGATATGCCTAGATTCCTTCCTCTTCTTTAATAATTTCAAGAATATTTCCTCTAAATCTTATATCCAACTATCCAACCTTTATTCAACCCACTCAATCTACTTTAAAAGGCCTCCACACTCCTTTACATTTTATTTGAATTTTTAACTTTAAAGGATATTTGGCCTAATAGGCCTAATGCATGTTCTTTATAATGGTTTATGACCCTTTAACACCTCACTCCTTCTACACCTTCAATACCTCACTCCTAACATACTTCAACTCCCCATTGAGGTCTTTATACCTAATGTAATTCCCATTAATAGTTTTATTGCTCTATAAGCTTGTCCCTTAAGGGTGTTATCCCTCCTACAACCAATTTTTGATAATATATTATATCACAAACCTATTATAGCCTCCAAATCACCTTTAACACTTAAAATACACTTTCATACAAAAGTGGGTGAGAAAAGGGGGAGAGAGAGAGAGAGAGAGAGAGAGATGCATGGGGGTTTGTGGTTTAGGAGAGGAGGGGGAAGTAGTATGAGTCAGTAGAGTAGGTAGGAGGTTTAATAAAGAGGGATAAATGGAGTAAGAAGATGGAAAATTGTGTTTTCCATAAGGACAAGGATATGATAGTTGATCATATTGTAAATATTTATGAAGATCAATAAAATATGTGTTATCTAGTGAAATAAATTCCTTATCATTGTGTTTTCAATGTAGTTTAATAAACTTTGATATTTGACAATGTCATTAAAGCCTAGAGATAACATCCCATGCTAAGTTGTAGGTGTGTGGAGGATTGAGTGGTTACAGATAGATAGAGGGGTAATTTCACCCTCAAGTAAAGGCAATTTGAGGAATATAAATAAAGGAGATATAGTTTACTATAGTCCTATGAAAATATTTTGATTGAGTTATTGGAGTTAATGAGGGTCCTTGGAAAGTGCTAAATATTGTATGGGTGTGTTTTATCCCTTAAGAATTCTCAAGAAAAAATTTGAAGGTATAATTTTGATATAAACCTTGATATTGTGTATACATTCATATTTAGGAGAGTAGAGTAAATGCTTGAATATTTGTGACTTGAAAATTATTCTATTGGATTAGGTCTATCATATGATTCAATTAAGCAGGTGGATTGATATGTAATACTTAGAGAGAGCACAAAAACTTGGAAGCATGCATTATGTCTATGATCCTATAGAATATTAAAAAGTTTTAAAGAGATAGGGTGGATGAAGTTATGAAAATTGTAAAAATAAAGGATGGCCTTTGTGTGAGAGGAGTGAATGATCTAGTAGTTGAAGGGTGTTGGAAAAGAGAGAAAAAAGACTATATGCATGACAGAAGCTTGATAAGGTTGTTACAAGAGAACACACCCAAGGAATAATACAATTAAAAAATTTTATAGATACTTTAAAATATCAAATTGAATATATTACCCATATATTCTTTGCATTGTTAAAATACAATTAATTAATTTCCGTTCAACCATACAAGGATTAATAACAAGCTCAAGTAGAAAATATTAGTTTGAAGTAAAGTTTAAATATGGAAAGACCTCATCCTAACCAAAAAATGGCACTTCCAACACATTTTAAAGGGTATATAATGTCCAAGATCAAGTTCTTGGCCTCCCATCATGCTTGATTGACAAACCCACCACCCATTTCAGCCTTAAGAATCCCCTTCCCAATACAAAAAAATGTAGGTTTTAGATTAAGTTCAAACACATGTAAAAAAACTTGATAGTTATTTATACAAACCATCAGATCCATCCACTACCTATTTAATCCCTATAATCACACCTTATATAATTTAGGTGGAATCTTTGAGAGTAATTAGTGGCACAAGTTGTAGTGGCAGTCCCAAAATACAACTTTTTGGCATTGAATAGATAATTTCTTCAGCTCTAACTGCCATTTAAGCCTCTAAGACATTTAGTTGATAATATATCAGTTTTATCACATTTATATAATAAAATTACATCTGATCACACTTACACTACATTAAAATCCACCCAAAAGTACATGTTCACTACCATTCAAGAGCACAAAAATGATGACAAAAAATGTTTTTAAAATTGAAGTTGTGGCTACTTAACTCTAATTTTGATGCTTCCTAACTAAAAAATAGCACTAATATCATGTTTTAGGGGGTGTATAATGTAAAAAAATAGTTTCTTGGCTTATCACCACTCTCAATCGACAAACCCACCACCCATTTCAACCTCAAAAATGCCCTTCCCAATATATTAAAAATGCAATTTTTTAGCCTAAGTTAAAAAATGCAATTTTTTAGCCTAAGTTAAAAAATGCAATTTTTTAGCTTAAGTTAAAAAATTCTTAAAATGAAACATGTAAGTCATTTACCTAAATTATCATATCCCTCCCATGTCTATTTAATCCCCCTAATTACACCCTAGATCACTCAATTGAAATCTTTGAGAGAAAGTCATGTCACAAGTTGCAGTGATGGGTCTTAAAATACAACTTTTTGGCATTGAATAGATAACTTCTTGAGCTTGAACTACCATTTATACCTCCAATACCTCCAATTGAGAATATATATATATATATATATATATATATATATATATATATATATATATATATATATATATATATATATATATATATATATATGTATGTATGTATGTATGTATGTATGTATGTATGTATGTATATTAAATGTTATCACACTATCATAACATTTAAATCCACTCATAAGTACATTTTACCTATCATTTAGGAGTGCAAAAACAATGACAACAAATGTTGTTAAAGTTAAAGTTATGGTTATAAAACTCTGATTATGATGATTCCTAACCAAAAAATAGCACTAAAAACACATCCATGGGTTGGATAATATATAATACCAGGTTATTAGACTCCCTTAATGCCTGATCAACAAACCTACCACCCATTCTAGCCTCAATAACACCCTTCCCAATACAAGAAAAATGTAGTTTCTAGCCTAAGTTTGAACATGTGTATAATAAAACTTTTAAGTAATTAACATGAAATGTCAAATACCTACCCTTCCTATTTAACCCCTCTAATTTCACCCAATAAAATTTAGGTGGAGCCTTTGAGACAAATCCATGGCTCAAGTTGCAGTGAGAGGTCCTAAGATGCAACTTTTTAGCATTAAATAGAGAACTTCTTGAGCTCTAACTGCCATTTTTAACTTTGAGACCTCTAGTTAAGAATATATTGGTTTGATAACATTTATATATGAAAATTACATGTGATAAACCCTCCAAAACATTTAAATACACCTAAAAGTAAATTTTCACTACCATTCAGAAACACAAAAACACTAACAACGAATGTTGTAAAAGTTAAATCTATGGTTACAAAACTCTAATTTTGATGCTTCCTAACCAAAAATTATAACTTACAACATGTATAATAGGGTAGATAATGTATAATGATAGGTTTTTGTCCTCTCATCATTCCCCATTGACAAACCCAGTACTCATTTTAGCCTTAGGAATGACCATCCCAATATAAGAAAAATACATTTTTAACCTAAGTTAAAACACACGTAAAATGAAACTTGTAAGTCATTTCCATAAACCATCAAATCCCTCCCATGCCTCTTGAATCCCTCTAATCTCAACCTAAATCATTTAGGTGGAACCTTTGATATAAATCCATGGCACAAGTTGTAGTGATAGGGCCTAAAATGAAATGTTTTGGCTTTGAATAGGTAACTTCTTTAGCTCCAACGATTATTTTTGAATATAGGATGTCCAGATGAGAATATATCACATATAGATAGGCAAATTACATGTTCTCATACTACCACAATGATCAAATCCACCTAGAAGTTTATTTTCATTACCACTCAAGAGCATGGAAACACTAGGTACATAAAAAGTTAGCTTCTCTTAGCCTGAAGAATATAGAATTTTTTATTGATAGTTCCAACCACGTGAAGGTGGAAGCTTATTTGTAACCACTAACCTATAAAAAATTATTAGTAAGTAATTAAAAAATAAATTCATATTTAATACCTATAAAATAAAAAACATTTGGTAAAATTGATGACATATACATTTGAAAATTCAACATACTTATGTATTTCAATATAACAAACCATTAGGATCTACTCTAACCTTGATAGTATCAAGAATATCTTCATATTCTGACTCCAAAAATTCCCATAATTTCCTATTTAATCTCTTCCCATGATATTTTTACAATTGAATATTCATTAAAATAATTAAATTTAAATAGTGCAATATCTTCCTATGTGTTTTAAACTTTTCAAACAACCATTGATCTAAAAAAAATATTATAGGATATTATCAAAACCAAGTTCCAGTGATTACCACTCACCTAATGGGATAGTCAATGTTTTCTCCATCTATAATTGGGGAAGTTAATTTTTTTTCTTTCTCTTTACATACCAACACAAGTAATAATGTGTGCCCTTTTCATTGTCCTCATCTACAATAATTTTAAAAACTTGTTGTGTATCACAAAAAATAATTTTTAGTGACACTATGAAGATATAGAATAGAATAAATTATACATAATGAAAAATATTCTACGTAGCTGCACTAGATTAGATACATGGTTAAATTCATTTGATAATGTCATATCTATAAGTTTCAATTTTATTGGAACCCAATATGTGTTAATTTGAATTAGAGATTTAAAACTCCATTCATCCACCCACTCTTATTACTTACACTCACTCCAAATAGAGTCCACACATGTAGAATAAAAACATGCCAAGTGTCTCATATGAATAGTCCAAGAACTTGCATTTGAGATATGAAATGAGTGAATCTCACTTGAGCCTATTAGAGTTTTAAAATCATCATACTTTTCCAAGTTTTCTTCCTTCATTAACTATTTATGTATATAAATAGTATAATTTATTTGATCACCATGACACATGTTCTCACGACACCATTCAAGTACAATTTTAGCATCTATCAAATCAACACCCTCTTCAAATTTCAACTCCTCCCTTGTAACGACTCTTTTTATACATTATCTAGCACTATCATTTTCCCCTTTTACATGGACAACCTCGATGAAACTCCAAATATGTCATACACCAATGATAACATGCATCTTGCTCAACTAATAAAACATACGTGTTTTTTTGAATTACAATATGCAATTGTCTAACCAAAAGTAATGTTGATTTAAATTAATGTTCCTCTAAATTAACTATTCATAAAAAATTTTAAAATACCTTACACATACTCTAAACAATGTGATTGGTCATCACTACATAAAAATGGTACTCCCTTAATATTTTCCATTGTTACTCTGTAATATTAGGTGTATTCATGAATGTTATATGCATAAATATGGTAATTTGTGATGAGATGTAATACTATGACTAGACTTTAATTTATTGTTTTTAAAGTGTAATTTTAAGCAAAGTCAACTACTGAAATAATCAAACCAATTGAGAATGTATAATTTTTTATCTTGAAATGTTCATCCAACCATCCATCCCTATGTGTGTGCCTTGTATAATCATAAATAAGTTTCTCCATAAATTTGACTAAAAATTAAAAAATAAGTATTTTTTTATAACAAACACAAACATTTTAATTATTTTACATCTTTTACTTGATAAGTCATTTATATTTTCTTCAACCAACTAATTCTTGTCCAATTGCACTTGTACTCTCTTCATGGATATAATTTTTTTAATTTTGGCAATCCACCATAAATTCTACAATTTCAATTTAAAAATCATTTGTTATAAAATAATTGTCCATATTATCTTTTGTAAAAAATAGTTGGAATAAATTACCTAACTAATTTTGGTGGAAATTCAATGCCACACTCTTGAAAAATGTTTTTAGTATGCAAATTATGATGAATATGGAAAAAAACATCATAGTGCATTGAAAATTCAACATGTTGCCTATAATAAGTGGTGCAGGGGTGATTTATTTTTACATAAAAAGGTTTGGCCATGTCAAAATATGTTTGAAAAATATAAATTTATAGATGTTTTTCCAAAAACATAGATTACAATTATGTTTGAGTTATATCTAATAAATGTTTCAGATGCAATTCACAGTTAGGTGAACCAACTCTTCTTTCAACTACATCTCTTGAATTGGGAAAAACTCTTGTATTGTCTTTGTAAAATTGAAAAATTAACTCTTTGAGAGAATCAACTATAGCCTTGTACTTTCATGTAAGTCTAACATAGAATGCCTAGAGATCTTTTGTATTAGGTTTATTAAGTCTTTGATGTCTTTAAATTGATTTCATTAATGTTTTTTTGTATATAATAAGTGCTTGAATTATTTTTGAAAGAATTCATTTTTACCCTATTTATCCACTTACTACAAAAGTTATAAGCATATGCCGAGCAACACTGCAATCTTGGTTGCATGATTTTTGGCCTATAGTATGATATGCATCATGTATATTTTCAATATTTTCATTCTTTTCATCATCCATGTTAGATATTCTTAGTCCTAATGTGTAAATTATAGGTCTCATCTTAATCAATTTTATAAATGAAATAAATAATTGACATATTTGATTACCATAATACAAATTATGAAAGAAATTATCCCAAATTTATTGAGCCAATCTTCTTGAATGGTGATTATACATTTATCTATGCATTAGTTATAAAATATTTTCATCAACTTTAATTAAGTTCTTGCCTTTTCTATACATAATTCTTGGAGGTATTGTTAATTGTGGAATTTGTTGAGATGGCATTTCCAAATCATTATTACTTTCATTGTATAGAGGTGGGATGACATTTTATTCATTTTTTATTTCTTCATTATATGTTTTATTGAAATTTTATTGATTGTTAATTTCATCATTATTTATTTCCATCAAATTTTCTTCATTCATGGAGGGTAAAGCATCATACATAGACACGTCATCAACATAATTAGAAACATGGAAATTTGAATGTAAAATTTCAACATTATCTAGTTCATTGTTGTTTATTTCATCATTATTCATTTCATTATGGTCAATTTCATCATTATTCAATTTATTGTGGTCAATTTCATCATTGTTTAATTTATTATTGTCAATTGGCTCATTATCTATGGCATTTAGTTTATGAAGATTAGGGTTTATACCTTGTCTTAAATGAAATTTTTGCATTCGTATCTAGTATTTTTCTCTCAACTCTTATAATTCCTCTAGTGTTTTGTTCTTTAACTTATTCCTCTTCCTCAAATGTGATATGTCACACATCAAGGACAATTGATAGTTTTTCAAAGGTGGGATCAAAATAAGTACACACGTCCCATAAGAGTACACAGAGAATGTTTTTGGGGATAAAATTCTTGATTTGGGTTTAAATATATGTTGAAAATGAGTTTTTTCTATATCAAGAATAATGTGATTTTATTATGTAATATCATGATCATGTTATTCTTAATATAGATTACGGATTAGGGCATTAGGGAATAGGGTTTAAGGATTAGATAATTATAGAATATGGCTTAAAATTTATGTTTTATGGTTTAGGGATTAGGTATTAGGCAATATAGTCTAGGTTTAGGAGTGTATATAAGGTCTAATTGCTCTATACCTAATTCTTATTACATAGGATGTTAATTAGGTCTATATCAATTGGCAAATGGGAAACTCATGTTTTATAATTTAGGGTATAGTGTTTAGGGTGTATGGTTTAGGTATTAGGGTTTAATGTATATATATTTTAGGGTGTGCATAGGGTCCAATGTGTTTTTGGGATCAATTATCCCCCACATCATCATAGATTGAGTTCATTAATCAATTAGGACACTGATTAGTGTGATTTAGGCCAAATAAATAAATGTATACCTAATTATTAATCTAAATGATGTCAATTAGTGCTAAAATGATTGGTTTAGGGTTTAAAATATAGGGTATAAGGTTTATAGTTTAGGTCTTGGGGTTTAAGACCTATAAGGTTCAAGGTTTAGGGTATATAGGGTCCAATCACAAAGATAATTGAGGATAATTTGAATCACTTAGACCTACTTGTGACTATATAATGTGTATTTGGGTTATCAATATACCTAATTTCATCATGAACATTGAGTGAATTAGTCAAATGGAGTAATCAATCATGTGATTTAGGCCAAATTGAGCCTTGTGAACTTAATTCTTAGTCTAAATGATGCTAATTTGGGATAAAATGATTAGTTCAAGGTTGAAAGAGTTTATATTTATGGTTTAGAGTTAGGGATTATGAAATTTAGGGATTAGGGCTTAGGGTATAGGTTTTAAGGTATATAAGGTATAATCAAGAAGGTAATTAGGGAAAATTTGAGATCATTAAACTTAGACCTATTAATAAAGAATGTGATTTTGGGCTAAATTATCCCCCACATCATCAAAAATTGAGCCAATTAGTCAATTATGGTAATAAGTGATGTGCTTTTGACCAATTTGATACCTTTGGACCTAATTATTAATATAAAGGATGTTAAATGGAGATAAATTTATTGGTTTAAGGTTTAGGGTCTACAATTTAAAGGGTTTGGAGTTTATGGATTATGGATTAGGGTTTAAGGTAAATGGTACATGGTTTAAGGTAGAGCATATAAGGTCTAATCACTAAGGTAATTATAAAAAAATTGAGCTTATTGAACGTATTTGTGACAATTGCCTTCATGTTTGTATTTCTAATAAAATTAGGGTTAGTTAAGCCATACATGTTTCATTCATTATAAAATAAATTGAGCCATAAATTTGGTTTAGGGTCTCAATTTTTCCAAAACCATGCCCCTAATTGCATAAATTGACTGATTGGATCAATTAATAATAGAATTAAACTTAATTTTGGCCCAAATCATATCTTACTCTTGAAGGGGTTCAAATCAGCCTCAAATGCCTCCTAGAATAAATTAATCAACTCTTTGTTTAATTATATATGACATGGTATTATGGTTAATTTAACTCAAAATATAATTTAAAATAGATTCATGTGGATCCTTTTGACCCTAATTACCTCCACAATTGAACTAATTGATATTTGCATTCATTAGATAATGGCATTCAAGTTTATTAAACTCAAAACCATAGTCTATACATGTAAAAATTTCATAAATAAATAACGTTTCTTTGTTTCAATTGAGATAATGAAATTGGAGCTGATCCACCCCTAAATCACATTTTATAATCATGAAATTAGGTTTGAGGGGCTCGAAATATCCCCAATTTACTTCAGATGCATATCTAGATTGGTACTCTAAATGCTAAGTTTTTGCTATAGGTTTAAAAAATTCAATTTATGACATCTCATGATAAAATTAGTTATATCAAAAAAGTTATAATGAGTTACACCTTAAAACCAATTAATTATAAGAGCTAATTAAACATATTAAAATACCCATAATTTTTTTGAATTCTAATGTGATACCACAACACCTTAATTCACTATCCAAGGTTAGGGACATTTCTTGTATCACATGAAATGAAACCACTACTAGGGAGTTCAAAAACATATAATAACATATATAAAATTTTAGATCAAGATCAAATTTGTGTTTTTTGGTGTTATGAAGATATAATGTGATTACATCATTAATACAATAGTGCTATTTGAATTTGAATTCAAACACCAAGACTTTTGGCTCAGGAATGGTTTGGATTCCTGAGCTAAAGGCTTGGACCTTTCAATCTAAAACTAGGTTTGAGACTTTTGATATAAAATAATAAAATTAAACTTTGATCACCAAATACACTACAAAATTTTAATAGTAAAATTTAAAAACTTAATACCATTATGATGAGCATACTCTCCTCTTTCTAAAAATATGTTTTTTCATAAATTTTGGATTAATTTAAGGATTTAAACTATTTTCATTTCTAAATATACCATTTTTAGGCCACTACATACTACAAACATATAGGCCTATACATATTCATGTAATTTGTTTTTCATTGATCCAAGTGAAAAATAACTTATATCATCACAAACTAGGCCCAATTACATACATTCAAAAAATAAATTGATTTTCATTTTTTTTTGAGTTAGTTAGCAGGGGCCACACAGTGGGCTATCCATTTTTTGTTAGTTTTTAGGACATATTTACTTGTAAAATTCATAAAAAAAAGTAATGATTGAAAAAATATAAAAACAAATATAGGTCAAAAACTAGAAGATATTTTCTAAATTTTCACCAAAGCATTTAAAATAATATTAAACACTTCTCAAAAAATGGTGGGCCTCATGGCCATCTATATACTCTATTTTCTTAAAAAAATGAGTTCCTCTTCAAATTTTATATGTTTGTCCTATTTATACTCAACTATTTTTTTATATATAGTGTTTTAAAAACTAGACCCTAAATTCTACATTTCATTTTCTTACACAATCTTCAAATATAGAGTGTGCATATCTGAACTTATCTATAGAAGTTCAAATTTTTAAAATTTCAAGAAAATCATATCCATGAGTAAGCACCTTTTTGTCCCCCAACTTTGTGCACGTACCTAGTCTTAAATAAATTTCTCAACCTACTCAAACACAAAGTCATTTTTAATACATATTATTCATTTTATGAGCTTTTCTAAGTGTTACATAACAATGAGGTTAAATTTATGGATGTTAATATGTTAAATTATAGATTTCTCACTTCTAAATAAAAATATCATGGAAAATAATCTCCAAAACTAAGAATAAAGATACACCTAATTTATAATCTAAAATGAGGCCAAGATAGTTAAAAATAATTTAAAAATAATTATAGGCTTACCTTTCATGATCCTAAGAAAAGATAAAAATTTAAAACACTATAATACCCACCTCACCATCAAATAAAGTTCTCAAATATTGTGTGATTTTTTCTAGATAGATTTCAATTAGATGCAATTAACCATTGCCTAGAGGGTATGATTCAATTATATTTTGTGACTATCATCAATATTTGAAATATATAGCTAATTAATTTTCAAATTTCAACTTAAGATCAAATATATAATTTTAAAAAAACACCATTATAATTCATGAACATAGACATGCATTAAACTAAAATGTATAAACACCCAATAAATCCATGAAAATTTTATAAATTCATTATTAACCCATAATTCTCCCAAATAAAATAATGTTCATATGGAGACATATATACATCATTGTATTAATTCTCCTGAGCATGAGATTGAAAACAATATTAACAAGATTTCAAGTTGTCAAAGGAAAATGTCATTTATTGTATTTCATGACCATGAGATTATTAATAATGTATCAAAAAATGGTCCTATATACATATGTGGTTTTTTTACTAACATACTTCCATCATTCCTACCAATTTGATTATAAATGGTTCTATAAAAAACATTGTTTCAGTGTTAATTTTATCTAGTTAAAGAAATTTTGAGAGGGATTTACTTATTACATCTATGATAATGCATAGTTATGATGGTCATGCACACACACCCTTAAATGGTATTAATATTTCAGTTGTATATGGTCCTTTGAAATTTATAGTTTGGTTATACATAGTATAAAATAGATGATTATATAATTTATTACTTGGATGCCATTGGAATAATCAAATGATAGTGATACCTTAAACATGACACAATTGTCTCAAGTTTGTGAATTAAAAAACTACATACTATTTGTTTTACCCTAATTTATTTTTCAAACCCCTAATAAGATAGAAACTAGTAGAGTATTTTAGAAAGATAAATATGGCATTTAAGCATACAACTAAATGTAAAATATTTAAACTGATTGTAATGATTTGAAATATGGCTTATGTTAAACTTAGTAAGAACAAAAAAGGGATTAAAACTTCTATTTTATAACTAAATTTATGACTATGATATGGAATTAGAAAATATACTAAATCATGCTTGTGAATTTTTTAGTTTAGGAACTATGTTTCTATCTATGCAAGTTTGGTTCCATTAGATATGGGTCAATATCTATTATTAATAGTGACATGTGTTGGTTGGTAGTGGCATATGATTAAATATGGGTCTATGACCATACACTAACATGTTATTATCTCTAAAATATCTCTAAGTGTGATTTCAAACCCTGATAATGCATACAACTCTAGAAATCAGTGTCTTTCACCTTGAATTCTTAGGTATGCTTGTGAGAGATAGAAACCTAAAAAAAATATAAAAGTGTAATTGGCTTAGTTGACCCAATCACCCTCATTGATGATATAATTTTTACTTCATATCTAATAATCTAAGGATGCAAATTAAGCCACACATAATTTTATCACCTAATGTGATTATGTAATTGTGATCCTTTGATATATGTATACCATTAATGATTTAAATTTTATACTTGAAAATATTTGATTTGTCTTAGATATGGTAAGACATATTTTATTAATGTGAAATAATGTATAAATATGTACCATATAAGTGCCAATTCCCCTATCAATTAAATCCTTGATTTGTATACATATGAGTTCAATTGGGTAATTTAGTATTCCACTAACATTCTAGGTATATGGGACAACCCTAATGAAATATTTTATTTTTGAAAGTAGACTCTAATTGGAGAGTTTTAGTTTCATCAAGATCAAGTCATTATTAATTGGTGATATGACCCATTTTAACATTATTGACCTGTGTAATTAAAATTGAATTGAAGGACTGGATATGTCTTTATAGGATAGTAATTAGGTTTGAAATAGATAGTGAGGTTATTGTAGGTGTTTTATAGAAGAATAAAAGGAATTAAATAATAAGGTATCATGTAGGTGTGATATAATATAAGGTTAAAACCATATTTTTGTGCACACTTCATACATGGTAAATTTATGTCAACCTTGTCAATTTAAATTACATAATACTATATGTTAGTATTAAATATGCCCTCATTTTATTCTAGTAATGGAATTTATAGAGTAAAATAAAAATATATACCTGAGTGTGTATAACATAATTTACATTTGGTAGGAATCTCCAATTGTGCATTTCACTCAGTAGCAAAAATTGAAACAAATATGTAGTAGCCAATGTCCATAAATTTAACTATGAAATTTGAATTTTAAATTTGGGAATTAAAGTGCAAGGAAGGAATACACTTGTGTGTTGGTGAAATCCATATTTCCATTGCAACTTGTTGGAGATGATTTTTAATTGTTGAATCATTGGAGAAATGTTACTTCCACTAAAGCACTTAGAGATCAATTCTTCTTTTTGAACCATGGATAAATTTTTCTTCCTTTCTTAATAACATGAAGAGTTTGGGTGGCTGTGCCTGAAATTTGTGTAACTATGAAGCTCTTAGTTTGGGAAGACAACATGTTCCAACCCTCATATATGTGGTAATAATTACATGATGTTAACCCAAATAAATACTTTTAAAATAAAGGGGAACCACATGGTGTGTTCACTGAAAGTAATATGGAATCAACCACTATGTATAGATTATAGATTAAAATGTATAGTATTGCTCAATTTCAGTCCATGTAAACAAAATGCATGAATGAAATAGAATGAACATGGCTCATGACCATAGATTAAATTATATAATTTACCTCAAGTTAACTCAATTTAGAATTAATGCGTGATCAAAATATAATGAACAATATCCATACCCCCCCCATCATGACCTTAGTTCCAACAAGTGTGAATTAGGATGATAACCATTTGTCACTAATCCTATAAATTATAATGTTGTGTATGTTCATGAACAAGTATCATGTCTTATGAATCTGAAAGTGTGTATATTCACATGAACCAATATCATGCCTCATGAACCTAAACATGTGTATATATGCATAAAATAATATCATTCCCATTTAATATTGATTGATTAATATAATTATATGTATCTATATGCTGAAATATATAATTCTTTTATATTACAAACTTTGTACATATACCCATGCATATGCATCCAAGTGGGTATGAATCTATAATCAAGTCTTTGTAATGTGAGTGTTATGAATGGAATATGCCCCAATAGTATGTACTTATGTGATAATATATATAATATAATTAAACCATCTAATATTTTGAACCATTATAAATATCTAAAATAAATACATTGATCTAATTTTATGTTCACATAGGCTTATGTCTCTATGATAAATTCATTGTAATGCCCCCTCTTGAGATGAGGGATGTGACTTGTAAGTTACTTGTCTCAAAATAAGAGTTCATTATATCATATTATATAAAAATATATCATCATTTATAATCATGTGAACATCTAGATAATGTCATCATAGTAATGTATATGTCAATCAAGGCATGTGTATAACATATGTAATGTAGGGAATATAAGTTTCATGTCTATTTAGATGTATCAATAAAACATGTAGTATTAACCATTATTGATAAACAATTTAATAATATTATGTAGTAAAGGTGCATGATATTGATCATGGTACCACTCAATCTCAACATGCGCAACAAGCATAAAAATATCAGTAATATTAATAGTTAGTATAATGCATAAGGTCAATGGCCACATATAAGGGGAATATATATGTCATGATAAAAAATGAAAAGGATGACATGTAATGGAAATAAATATGTATCTAACATGGTAAATTAATATGTCACATTAAATAATAGACATAAAAATCTCACCTCAAATAATGATAAGGGCCACACATTATAGACAAGCACAAACTAGTTTATCATGCAAAATTTTAATAACATCAATGAAACATAGAACAAGAAAATACTAGTCTAAACTATCCATAAATATTAATGTAACATCATAATATAATATCTTACTCATGTATCACTATGTAAGATATGAGTAACTATTAATATGTATGTAATAGACCTAGATAACTAACCATGGTAGAAAGGTCATAAAAAGATATAACATGTGATAATGGATATTATGGAATAATATGCCCCTATTACTAACATATCCATTGGTTAGAAGAAATTCTAACATCTGTATGTCCATGTGAAACATCTATTTCATAAATCATACTCATATACCATCAAATGCATGTGTATGAAAATAATATTCAATATTAAAAGCATGTGATAAATAAAATATGTATAAAATTCAATGTAGTAATCTCATGGCATGCTCAAGTCCTAATTGTTTTTGAAAATATTGAATGTTTTTGTATTTTATTGAATTATTTATTTATTTATTTGAAAATATATATGATTTTATGTAGTATCAATACAATTTCATGATGTTCATATGGTTCTTCATGGGTTTCCTTTGTAGTGTAACTAATATATAAGATCATGTGCCCAATTATTATATAACCAAAAATGGGCCCAACCAATTAGGCTTAAATTTTCCATTCTTATCTTTATCTTCATTAGTGCTATTTTGATTCTATTTTAATACTAAGTTTACAAATTTTAATTCACATTTACAAACTTTATTTCCATATGCCATCTTGATATGCTATTATAAACTTTAATATGTTCAATAACTTTTATGCATCTATTATCTAACATTTCTAATTTATGTAATCATTTATGGAAATATTAATTATCCTAGATAATATATTTTGAGTCTCAAAGAGATGGTATCTCGAGTTCTAATGGTAAAATTGATTTTTTTCCCTTAAAAAATATAGTAATATGTAGCCTTGGTGTATGAACACTTGTGTGAAATGTCTAAAGTGAATATATGATCTAATTGTTCTGGTCTTCACCATACCTAGTGACTATTTTGATTAATATCTTTACAATTGTTTCATTTTTTCTTCTACTTATCCATTCCCTTGTGGATAATAAGGTGTAGAGAAAGTATGATGAATTATATTTAACAAAACATCTCTTAATTATTCTATTTTTAAATTAAGATCCACTATTTATGAAAATGGTTGTTGGTAATCTAAATTGTGAAATGATATTTTTAATTAATAATTTACATATATATTAAGCCTATAATCAATGCTAAGGATATGGTTTATATCCATTTTTTTATTTACTAAATAGTCTTAAGAATGAACTTGTGCCCCTATGCTAATTTTGGATTTATATTTCCAATTAAGTCCAATCACCAAAGGGAGAATGATTGTGGTATTATAATAGGTTATAATTCCTTTCATGATGAATGATTTGAATTACTATGATTTTGGAATAATTTAATATGATCTCAACATTATTATTCCATTATTTTCCAATAATACCCTTATCTCAAAAAAAGTAAGACATTTATTTTTTATTGAAATGACCTCCACATTCATTATCATGTAACTAAAGTAATGTGGTTTTTCCTTGTCATGGATAAATAAATTAATTAGTTGTCCTTAAAATTATATTTTGATTAATTATCTTCCAACTAGAACATAACTCACTACTTCATATTATAATTTTTATTTATTAGTACGCATAACATTTTCTAGGATAATTTTTTGTTATTAAAATTACACACACACACACACACCTAGAGTTATAAGTATATTACATTGTGAGTAACTAAAAGGACATATATAACCTCTACTACAACTATAGAGACTGATTGATGTTGTAGCTATTTAGATATTGAAATTTTAATTATCCTTATTTATGTTGATTAGAATTATATAAGTTTCACTAGACATGGAATAATTATTTTCATGGTATTTTTTAGCGATGCTCTATATTGAAAAAGGATCAAAGTGTGTATGTAATTATTATACCATTTCTTTGTATGGTCTTAAATTTTCATCCTTTTTTTGGTAAATGTATAAAACTTTATTAACCACAAATTTATAATCCCCATATATTCGTATTGATTTTTATCAATAATGTGTGTAATGTACATAACTAAATTATTAATTGTGATCATGTGAATCTAAAAAGGGAGGTTAGATCAAGTGTTAGTTATAATAACAAAACTCAAATACAACATAGTGACACTAATACTTACAAGCCTAGATCTTAGTGGTGAGCTTAATGAATAAAATACAAATGGAATCACAAGTAAAATTTAAAATAAGTCAAATCTTTTACCTTCCTTGAGAGTTCCAAATGCATTGTTGAGTGGCTTACTTAGTTTTTGCTTCAAAGAGTCTTTAGA
The DNA here is from genome assembly GCA_037957365.1 of Torreya grandis. Classification (NCBI taxonomy): domain Eukaryota; kingdom Viridiplantae; phylum Streptophyta; class Pinopsida; order Cupressales; family Taxaceae; genus Torreya; species Torreya grandis. Next base: position 1,612,017 of record JARHVA010003617.1, on the reverse strand, counting down.
AATGGAGGTGTGTATCTCCTTCTCTCCTTATCACCATTATGGCTTGTGTTGGCTTGATGTGGCTTGAATCAATATTTTGGTATTATAACATAATTTATATTAATCTCATGCAATAAACTTGCATTATAACTCTACAATTTCCAAGCTTATTGAATTTAATGGCCAATGGCTTGTATTTATAGCAAATGGATATAACCCCAACCCAAGGTGATTAAAGGTGGAGTTAACGATAATAATGTGTTCAAACCTAACATAAGTGAGTAAACATAACCCTAGTATAGTTAATAGTTGTAAATTAATAATAGTTTTCAATGAATAGGAATCATTCTCATTTTAGGATATTTTCCAAAAGGCTTGACAAATTGCAAAGGTAATCATGAAAAGCTAGGATATTTCATATTTTTGAATTTCATTTTTTATATTTATTCATTAATTACACATGGATAATTAAACTAAGAATTTAATTTGGTTTATTTTTTTAATTAATTTTGATTATCCATTTATCTCTTTCAAGATTTGATTTAAGTTTATGTGCCTTACTTAATTTGTGCATAGGCCAAATTGACTGTTATGATACCATATGATGATTAGAGATGAATACATGAGATGTTATTATTGCATACAATAAGATAACCCAATTAGGGATGTCTCAACATGATTTTGAGATTTTAAAAATGATGCAAAAGTAAATTTAGGTCATTAAATGATTCCTAGGATTAATTTGCAATGGTTGTTAGGAATTGGTCTAAAGTTCAGTTGAAGGCCATTAGTGGCCATTTTTAGGTGTTTACAATTTGCCCCTTTTTGGTAAGGTGTTATAAGCTATAGGTATAGTAACATATTCTCAAAGAATGAAAAGGCCATATATGCCTATGACTTCAATGGTAATGGATGAACTTTAGGTTTCCCTTTGGGGAGCAATTGGCAAAGGGGTCAATAATCAGTCCCTAAAAAGGAGGAAAAGAGTGGACTATAAAAGATGAAATGGGATGGAAAAGACTAATTTGACCATATGTAGTTATAATTAGTGGCATATGGAGCTACCACAGTTGGGTAGACAAACAAGATTATTTTCCCATACGTAGTTATAATCAATGGCATAGCTGGGACAAAAAGGTAATGATTTTCCCAAAGGTAGTTATAATCATTGAAAAAAGATTAAGGTAACAAAAAAAATATTTTACTAGAGGTGATTATAATCATAAAAGGGAAAATAGTGATTTTCCCATAGATGGTTAGAATTATTGGTAGGATTAAAACATGCCCTAGTTGGGCAGAAGAAAGATAATGATTTTCCCAAAGGTAGTTATAATCATTAACATTAAAAATGGATGGAAACACAATGATTTACCCAAAGGAGATTAGAATAATTGTCTTAGTAGGTGGGATGGTATAAAATGATTTACCTAGAGGCAGTTATAATCATTAACATCTCTATTATAAAAACACATGATATGGAATATGATGGAAATTTGGTACAGAGGAGAAATATGAACTTATGAAACCTACTAGTAGGGATATGTGCATCCATAATAGCAAGGGGGAAAATTATTTCATTTTTTAATTTCTTTTTGTAGGATATGATTTGGATTAGATCATTAATGTTGTTGGTGTTAAGGAGGTATCATTACCTCATTACCATGTAGAATCCTAGAGTTGATTTTTGTTATAGCATGTGATGTTAGCCATCATGATAGAACACCATGATAACATGGCTAAAATATGCATATAGATTGACACATGATACAATATTAAATTAAAAATAATGCACCAATGATAAGAACCATGGTTCCAATGTGGATGTATGAATATGGATGGATTCAAGAATTATGTGAAAGGAATCACCTAATGAATGCACATATACTAAATTAAGGCACAACAAGAAGGAAAAAAATAGGAAAATAAAAAAACAAACAAAAAGGAAAAATGATAAACAAACAACCAAAAGAACATAAAACACAAAAAATGATTAATCACAATGTTAGAATAAATAATATGACACAAATAAGATGATGAATAGTGCCCCTAGATGATAAGGGATAATTGAACAAACAAACAAGATGGGGGAGGAGAAGAAAAGGAAAGGGCAAGATGAGCTGTCTCTAGATGTAGTAGGTAAGTGGATGCTACATAAATAGTTCCATGAACATGATATCCAACAAAAACTTTAGGCTAAATGTAGTTCTCCTAGGAAATGGGATAGAAGAAAACGATGAGAAGAAAACATGATTTATTGTAATAGAATAATATAGGAATGGGCTTGAAAAATAGTGAGAGCATGGGATGTTAGGCTAATAAGGATGGGAAAACTAAATAGAAAGTGGTTTCTTGTGACTTGGTGAGGGTTCCCATAATACTTAAAGAAAAAGAAGTGGTTGATGGTCATTATTGGCCATTTATTGCCCACATATTAAAGCTTTGAAGTAGACTCAATGTGGCAAAGATGAAGGATCCGAGTAAGTCTTCATGGTTTTGAGCCTTCATAGGATCAAGTAGTAGTTCAAGCCCAAACCTAAAAGATCTCATAGAATAAAAGAGCTAAGTGCAAAATCTCATTTTTAGCTAAGTCTTTACTTGTTCATCCTTTCAGGCCCCTTTTTTGGCTAAGTGTTTCTTTTCTTTCTTTCAGGATCTTTTTGGCTAAGTGTTGAATTCTTTCAAACAAGTTATCTGAGATAGTTTTTGAAGGGGTATTTCTTTTCAAAAAAATTGTCCCAAAGTAAAAAATACCTTTTCAAAATGTTGAAGGGCACTTTTATTGACAAAAAAGGACCATTTAAATTTTTGAAGGGCTAAAACACTTTTTCTAAAGAGTCATTTCCATGTCAAAGTGTCTTATGCAAGAAATCCAAAGGGTATCTTTTGAGAAAGTGGACCTTTGTAAAAGTCTTGAAGACTTTTTATTTTAGGAGATAGGTGAAGCAAACAAATCCAAAGGGTCTTTCTCAAAAATATTGAAGACATAATTCATTCAGACTTTTTGTCTGAAGCAATTGTTTGAAATGAAGCAAAGTCAAAGAAATTCTTTCAGGAAAAAAGTCTGAATGAATTCTTCTAAAGGAATAAGCTAGAGAAAATACTGAAATAATTTATTTCAAAAGAAAGGCATAAGGAAATTCTCCTAAAAGAATTGTCTGTAGGAAATGGCTGAAGAGAAAAAATTTAAAGGAATTAATGATGTTCATGCTAGTGTCAAGTTTGAGCTCAGCCGTTGGGATTCAATTATCCCATGATGGGCCTAAAAACATCAAAATATAAACCCTAAAAATAACTATTGGCATTCAAAATCCATCAAAGGGGTCTCTAGCCAAACATAGAGATGACGTGTGGTAGCATTTTAGGAGCTATATCCAATAGTGCATATTATTATTACATTGAAGATCAATAGACATGCAAAAAATCAAGGATAATGTTTGATTTAATCTATAATAAGACCATATAAGTCTAAAATATCAATAATGAGCATGCCAAGTTTTAAATTCAAGAGATCAAATCATATACACTTAATAGGGACGTGCATTTACCCATGACATGGCTCTCTCAGCTCCAAAAAAGGAAGACTTGAATGCATGAAGGGCTCGAGGATATTTATGATGATATTAGGTGGTTCATCTCAAGATCAATATAGTTTCATACTTTTAATGCAAAAGTGCTCAAGTATGATAGTATTGGTCCCAGCTATTGTTGACTTCTTCTATCAATTCTCTATTATCCCACACAACCCCTTTCTTTCTCTCTTCCTTTTCTATATGTGTGTGTGTGTGTGTGTGTGTGTGTGTGTGTATAAATATATACATATATATATGTATATAAATATATACGTATATATATATATATGTATATATATATATGTATATTTATATATATATATATATATATATATATATATATATATCATATGCTTTTAATTTCATAGGGGTTCCCAATTTATAGACATTTTTATCTCTTTAGGAGATAGGACACTCTTTGAGGTATTTCAAAATATGCTCAGCTTGATTAGGTTTGAATTTTTTAAGCATTTTTAAGAACTACCTCTTGATGTAATAAAGTATTTTCTTTGCCTAGATCTTGCCTTGGAATTGTGTCTATTGAGGTGTGCACTATGGCATTGTGTGAAGGAGAATATTCCTTGTCTATGGTCCTCCTTTTTGACCTTGTTTAGGGAGTTTTTAAACACTATTTATAGGTCTAGTTGAGTGCTCTTTATGACATTTATGTGATATTTTATTGATTATTATAACTCCTCTTTTTTTTCACTCAATTCTTTTTGAACCTCTTCCATGAAACATTAATGTAACCAGCTTGATCTTAAGGTTGTGTAAATCGATATTGTCCTCTATAGAATTAGTGTGGGTTTAATTTTATGGGATTTTCCCATTTTATTTTGGTGCATCACCTCCCTTAGATTATATTTCCTTTTTATGTTATCCTCTTGTCCCTTCTCCTTAGTCAGTAGTAGATTTTAGCATGGGAAATAAGAGCTAAAGTGAAGCATTTAAGGAACTAGCCTCATTAAAAATCCTAGAGGTTCAAACTCACTACAAGATACCCATATCCTAATTTTATATTAATTCTTGTAGCTAGGAGTGAGAGAGCTTGAGAAACTCTCCCACAAAGGGTGCAATTCTATGCCACAACATTTTTTGGCATGCTCGATGGGACTAAGGTCCAAAATAGCAAAAGGATTTTTGGTGTTGTTGTTGTACATATCAGCCTTTAGAGGCATTAAAAATATATCAATGGTGACTTTGAACATATATCAACTACTTTGAATAGTCTAAGTGCCTAATCGCCATTATTTGGTATCTATAAGCAACCATCTTTTGACCAGTATGCTTATTCTCTACCTCAACATCATACTTATCAAGGTAATAATGTTTATGTGTTCCCCCCAAGTGGCCCTCAAACAACCTATCATCCATATCATGGAATTTTCCTCCATTCCACCACTACTTATGACTGAAATTAGCCTCTTAGGCATTCAAATCAATCCTCTAATTATCCTTGTCAAGACTATGTTTATCCTATTACATCCTTGTCAGGATTCAAGTAAGCATTATCAATTTATGTTGAGTTAATAAGGGATATTGGTAGGGTTTTATAACTTTATTCATTCATCCATATTCATTTAATACAAGAGATAAGGAATGCTCTTTAATTGGTCAAGGATAGATGGTCAGTTTGTGAGAATAAACAATGGGTAGTTTGTGAGAGGGAGAATAAGGTGTGGTTGAGAAGCATTGTCTGAAATTTAAAAAGTGTGTTAATGTCTTATGAATATCAGTAAAATTAGTGTGATTTTCTTATGTGTCCTCTCCTTTCCAAGATCCAATCAATTTTCCCTCTCCTACCCTAATGCCCATTCCAACTCAAGAGCATGAATCCCATCCATCATGGATATTCTCCAATACTTTTGACCCTGGCTATGTCATGCCCTCTCTTGTGAAACCACCCTCTCCTATACTCATTCAAAAGGAAGAAAATGTGCCTACTCCCTACTCATTTTCCTCATGGAAATTATTTTATAAAGGCATAGAGAATAAGGAAGAGGTGTTAATTGTGGTGATCTAAGAGCCAGTTCAAGAGAAGGAGGAGATAGTGGTTGAAGAGAATAAAAAAGAGGTGTTAGCTCAGCTCAATGAGATTTCCATACAAGATTTCTATGACTCTTTATTCCTCCCTTAAGAACCAATAAATAGACCACTCAAAGTACCTAATTGGAAAGACACTGTCTTAAGTTGCAAGTAAGGTGAACTTTTTCACCCTCCCACCATCTCCCTTATGGATAAAGAGCCTATTTTGTAAGGAATAGAGGAGGATCTTAGAGTCAAATTTGAGTCTTGATAATATGACAAAAGTGTCTATGATGGGGATATCATGATAGGAAATCCACTCCAAAAAAGGGAGGAGAAATTAGGTTTGGACTAGCTATTATGGCATGGCTTTGACATTGATGAATTAGAGCCTAAAGGGAGTGCTGATGCCTTCATACTTAAAGAGGTGTGTATTCAAGATGTAGCTAAGAGAAAAGAGGATTTGTTTGGTCTGAAGAGCTTCCATTTGGTGTGGCTACAGATGAATATGACCAAGGTCTAGAGATTGACATAGTTAATTAGTTAGCTGACCATGTTGAAGAGGTCATGAATAAACAAGAGGTTCAAGATGAAGTATGGTAGTAGTTGTACCATGACTTCATGGATCAGGTAGAGGTTATAAAATAGCCTATACATCCTCCATAGTATGAATATAAACACACCAATCAAGTTGAAGAAATTGAACAATCTCAAGATGAATTATCCTTTGAAGGTAGTAATGATGTCTTTAAGAATGAGGGGGAATGGTCAGATCTAGAGCCACAAGAACATGACATGTTGGGCCTTACGTGGATTGATGAACTACCATATGGCCCTTTTCAATTAAAGTAGAGCAAATATGGTGTTGAATTTGGCATTATCTCACATAACCAAGAGGAAACTACCTTTTGGGATGACTTGGAGCTTTTCTACTTAAGTCTAGATAGTAAACCAAGCACCAGTTCAAAGGAGCCATCACATATTGTGCTTGATTTAGAGCAAAAAATTGTGCCATCAAAAGAGAAGATTAAAAAATCCCATATAATCCAACTTGAACCAAGTTTGGAGGACATGAACTAGTATGTCTACATTGGAGACATGTTTGTCTCATTCCATCTATTAGAGAACACATCAAAAATATTGACCATAAATTTACCTGGTTCACCAATTATAGTATCTCCAAAGTAGGGTATTTTCCATATTTGATTGTTATGAGTAAATAATACTCATATTTTCCCATTTGATTGAGGAGGAATATTCTTGTAAAATTATAACCTTATATATATTAGGGTAGCTTTCCATGCTTTCCTCCAAGTGCCTTATGCACATTTCCTTTATATTCTACTTTTCCTTTCTCAAGTACCTTGGCCACTTTTTTTGTGTTGTCCTTGTTGCTTCAAGAGGAATTTCTAGAAAGGGTCATCCTTGTATCTAGTTTTAGACTAGATTAGTTGCAAAGTTTAATGACTCCATGCCTAATGGACTAGAAAAGGTAAGTGGCCTAAGTTCTCAAGCATAGTAGGCATGCTTCCCTCTGAGTCACTAAATTTTGTCCATTTTTTACCCACATATTAAAGCTTTTAAGTAGGATTAATGTGGAAAATATGAAGGATCCGAGTAAGTCTTCATGGTTTCAAGCCTTCATAGGATCAAGCAACAATTCAAGTCCAAACCTAGAAGATCCCATAGACTAAAAGAACTAAGTGCAAAATCTCATTTTCAGCTAAGTCTTTACTTTTTCATTCTTTCAGGCCCCATTTTTTGGCCAAGTGTTTTTTTATTTATTTTATGACCTTTTTGGCTAAGTGTTGAATTCTTTCAAACAAGTTATCCAAGACAAAGTTTCCAAAGGGGTATTTTTTTTCAAAACTTTTCTCTTGAAGTAAAAAATACCTTTTCAAAACACTGAAGGACACTTTTCTCATTAAAAAGGGATCATTTCAAATTTTAATGGGCCAAAACACTTTTTTTGAAGAGTCATTTCCATGCCCAAATGTTGTATGTAGCAAATCCGAAGGGTATATTTTGAGGAAGTGGACCTTTATAAAAGTTTTGAAGACTTTTTCTTTTAGGAGATAGCCAAGCAAACAAATCTGAAAGGTCTTTCTCAAAAATCTTGAAGACATAATTCATTCATACTTTTTGTTTGAAGGAATTATTTGAAATGAAGAAAAGTCAAAGAAATTATTTTAGGAAAAAAGTTCAAATGAATTATTCCAAAGGAATAAGCTAGAGAAATTGCCAAAAGAATTTCTTTTGGAAGAAAGGCCCAAGGAAATTATCCTAAAGCAATTATTCATATGAAATGGTTGAAGAGAAAAATTCCAATGGAATTGATGATGTTCATGCCAGTGTCAAGTTTTAGCTCAAAAAATAGCCATTGGGATTCAAATATCCCATGACGAGCTTGTAAACATCATAATTTGAACCCTGCAAATAACCATTGGCATTTAAAAGCCATCAAATGGGTCTCTAGCCAAATGCAAAGATGACACATGGTAGCATTTCAAGAGTTAGATCCAATGGTGCATATTAATCTTACATTAAATATCAATGAGCATGCAAAAAATCAAGGATGGTTTCAATTTTAATCTATAGGAGGACCATATAAGTCCAAAATAGTAGTAAATATCATGCCAAGTTTTAAATGCAAGAGATAAAATCATGTACACTTGGTAGGGACATGCAGCTACCCATGACATAGCTCTCTTATTTCCAAAAATGGAAGACTTAAATGCATGAAGGGATCAAGGATATTTGTAGTGATCTTAGGTGGTTCATCTCATGATCAAGGTGGTTTCATTATTTCAATATAAAAGAGCTCGAGTATGATAGTAGTGGTCCTAGTCATTGACAACTTCTCTCAGTTCTCTATTCTCCCATGCAAGCCCTTTCTTTCTCTCTTCCTTTTCTATATATATCAAATGCTTTCCATTTTGGAGGGGTTCCTAATTTTTAGAATTTTTCATCTCTTTTGGAGATGGGACACTCTTTGAGATATTGAAAAATATGCTCAGTTTGATGAGGTTTGACACTATCAAACATTTGTAAGAACTACCTCTTGAAGCAATAAAGGATTTTCTTTACCTATCTCTTGCCTTAGATTTGTGTCTATTGAGTTGTTCACTATGGAATTATGTGAAGGATAATCTTCCTCATCCATGGTCCTCCTTTTTTACCTTAGTTTTTCAATGTTATTTATAGGTCTGGTTGAGTGCTCTTTCCACCATTGATGTGAGCTTTTAATGAGTATTATAACTCCTCTTTGCTTGCATTCATTACTTCCTAAACCTCTTATATGAAACATTAATGCAACCATATTGATCTTGAGGTTGTGTAAGTATTTATTATACTCTACATAATTAGTGTGATTTCAAGCTTATGGGAGTTTCCCATTTTATTTTGGTGCATCACCTCCCTTAGCTTAGATTTCCTTTTTATGTTATCCTCCTATCCCTTTTCCTTAGTTACCAGTAGATTTTAGCATGATAAATAAGAGCTAAATTGAAGCATCTTAGGAACTATCCTCATTAAAAATCCTAAATTTTTAACCTCACATAGGATACCCACAGCTTGAGGTTGTCCCAATGCTTGTAGCTAAGAGTGAGAGAGCCTGAGAAACTCTCCCACAAAGGGTGAAATTCTATGCCACAAAAGTCACTATTTTTTATTTTCTAAATCTATTTTAATTTTTTTTTTGAATTTTTGAATCATCTCAACTCGATCAAGAATGATGAGATACTAAATGGTCCAAGCTCATAAAATGGCAAGAGCATTCAAACTTAAAATGCTTGTAAAATGGTGAGATCATGGCTTAGGATGCTCGTAAAATGGTGAGATCATATAGAAAAGGGGGGAATGGTTTGACCTAAAAATTAATTTATCAAAACTTACATAGGCCCATTAGGACCTCAATTCATAATAATTATGCCAACATGAAAGGCAAGGAGAATTGACTAGGTCACAAAAAATTCTAAAAATTAAGAAAAATGAAATAATAATGGCAAGGTGAGGTGACAATGCATGGTAAAGGTGTTGTTCTTAATTTTTCCATAGGTGGTTATAATCAGGAAATAATGACATATGTCAGTGATACTAATTTTCCTATAAGTGTTTATAATTAGTAACACAAGTTGGACTACTGATTTGTCCATAGGTATTTATAATCAGTAACACTAGTCAATTGTAAATGAAACATAACTTGTTAGTTCCACTATCACACTAATTTAATAAATTGTCATTTAAACATGGAATTATAAAACTACTGAAACTAGATCAAAATTCCCTTGTAGAAGGTGCAAGAAAAACCAAAGGAACCAAGATCAAAATGGGTTGGGTAGGATAGATAAAAATTAGCTTTGGTCTAATAGGGATGGCATGGTAAAATGGCATAGGGTATTGTTTATTAGAATGATGGTATTAATATTAGGTAAAATGGTGAGAGAGTTTCCCCCAAGTGGCAAGGCAAGGAAAATGGTAGGGTATGAAATAACGACAAGGAGAATGGAAAATGAAAGAGGCAAGGTAAATGTCAAATGGAAATGGCAAGGTAAATGTTTTTGGCCAAGGTGAATGATTCTATTATTCCTACTAATGTGGAGATGCACATATTGATCAACATATGATATAAATAGAATAATTAATCATGTAAATTGCTATTGCACACCTCTTTTAAATAAATAATTTGTTAATAACCTACTACATATTTGGATGCCAATAATGTTGTTGTGATCCTCATTGGTCATTGATTTTGTGTCCTCCAAATGTTGATACAAGATATATTTATAGCATTTTTAAAGGAAAGTGAAGCTAGGGATGGTAAATATGGATAAATGGTGGATGATAATGGAATGTATAATAGTTGGGAAATAAATGAAGATCAGGATTTTCAATCACACACAATATTGTTGATTCTATATTTGACATAACTTTGGATGTGGTAGGGTTTAACACTTCTAGATATGCTCGCGATAGGACCGCCATTTTTTTTTGTTATTTAGGCATGAGAGTAGATAGCATCTAATTATGTTGTAGATTAGAAGCTATACTAATTTCATATTTCATAATGTCTACATCAAGCAGTGAATAAATTTTGTGCTTAGTTATTGGTACCTTGATGAGGTTTTCATAAATGAATTTGTCTTGATTATCCCACAATGCTTCCAAGAAGTTTCACTAAGGAACATTGGTTTTTGAATTTTATTATCTTTTAGCACCTCAAACAAAGTCTCACTGGAAGATGCTAAGCTTGGACTTTGATTTTCCCCTAATTCCTTCAAAAAGGTTTCACTTGGATATTGTTCTTATTTTGTATGAATTTGGTCTTGGCCTTTATAATATTCATCAACTAACATGTCACCATGGATGCAGTTCAACAAGGTGTGATTGTTGGTCCCAATTGACACTTGTGGGAGGTGGAAGGTCAATAAAATGATTGGGATGGTTGGTGGTAATGTGATTTGAAATGGTAATGGAATGGTGAGAGGTATCACAATCTTGGTAGAAGATACTAGGAGAACTTGTGTAAAATCTAAAGCAATCATCCTCAAAAATCATGCAAGGATCAAAAATATATTTAAACTAATCTGTAATGCATGGGTAACCAATATTGTAATAACCATGAATGTATTCTATTTTTTAAGCTAATTTTGACTTAAAGGACTCTAAATCCATTGTTGAGACTGATGTTGATTATACTTTTGATGTGAAATATGATGTTAGTTCAAGAATATAACCTAACTCTAATTATAATTCTTCATCTAGTTTGGATGATTCTATAATGATGTCTTGTTGAATATTTGGTATTTGATAAGTAGTGCCCTATGGTGGCATAATGGGCTCCACAAAGATTGGTTTTTCAAAGTGAGACTCTTCTATGAGGGGAAATATGTCAAGAGACAACTCCTCAAAGACTATATTTTCAAAGGGAAACTCTTTAAAAATAGGCATATGATTGAGATAATGATTTTCCCAAAGATGGTTATAATCTTTAAGTAATGACTCAATAAAGACTAGTTTGTTAGAGTGAGACTCCTCGATAATAGGAATAGTATCAAAAGGTGATTCATCATAGTTTAACTTGTCATAAATGGTTTGTTTAACAAAAACATCATGGATTAGTTGGTTATCCTAGACTTTATTTATAAGCATTTGTAAAATACCAATTTTGAACACTTTTTGGTCTTTGAATGATTGGCTCAGTTGAAGAGGTATTTATTGGATTGGTTAGGGTTGAATAATTGGTATGGGTTTTCTAAAGTGGGGAATGGTTGGAAATGGAATATGAATGGCTATTGGTTGGATAAGGATAGGCTTAACAAAGGATGTTTTATGGCTTAGGACAATAATTGTGACTCATTTGGTCATGACTGGACACCATTATTGGGATAATAAGTTATCATATGTGGAATGGCCTAGAATGGTAATGGTGGGGCATTTCATAACTTGGTTGCTCACACAAATAAAAGGATGAGGTCTTAGAATGTAAATGGTAGGTAATTATGAAGTTTGGTTGTTTCCACAAACCAAAAGACAAGGTCCTAGTATAAAAATGGTAGGGCACTATGGAGCTTGGTTGTTTGCACAAGCTAAAGGATGAGGTCCTAGAATGATAATGGTAAGGCATTATGGAGTATCGTTTCTCACACAATCCAAAGGATGAGGTCCTAAAATGGTAATGGTAGGGAATAGTGGAGCTTGGTTTCTCACATAAGCTAAAGGATGAGGTCCTGATATAGAAATGTTAGGGCATTATAAAGCTTGGTTACTTACACAAGCCAAAGGACAAGGTATTGGTATAGAAATGGTAAGGCATTGTGAAAATTTATTACTCACACAAGCCAAAGGATGAGGTCCTAAAATGGTAATGGTAGGGTGTTACAAATCTTGTTTGCTTGTGTAGGCTGAAGGAGGGTTAACAATATACGTGGAGGATTGGATGTCATTATCAATAAGATGGAAAACATTATATGTCAACTGGCCTAAAGAATAAACCATCGAACATGATATTTAGATTTATTCCCCAGATTGAGTATTATAAGGAGGATATGGATCCATCTCAAAAACCACATATTCACCATAGGGGTCTCAAACAAAGTCAATTTATGCATCCATTCTATCATAACTTGGATTGTACATGACTCCACCATAAGTGTAGTGAGACATATCCACGTCAATGATGAATGTTCCACAAAAAGGCCTAGAGTTATATCAACTCTTAAAAAATAATGTACAAAGTAAAAATGGTTAAAACTTAGTCTAACTTGGTTGAAAGGTGGAGATGTATCTCCAAAAGGGTCTGTGATAAAAATTGGTCTAAAATAATCTAATGTCTAATGTCTAACATCAAATGTCTCACATAAAAGTTTAAGTGGATGATTAAAAATTAGTATACAAAAATATAGGTCCAAAGTGTTCTAAAAAAGTCTAATCTAAGAAAAAAAAAGTTGCTAGGTATTTTGGCCAAATGTGGTGTCAAAATCTAGGCTCAAAATAGGCATGTGTTAGGACTTTTGGAAATATAAGCACAAAATCTAGACTTAAAAACAAGGTGATATTTAATCTAACAAATTTGGAATTTTTTTGAATAGACTAGGCATTAAAATTTAGACATTAAATTTGAACAAATTGGCATAAGGCATGAAACAAAGGCATAAGGAAGATAGGTTATTTCTCCCAAATCTAGGTACAAATAATAGATTTCAAATTAGGTAAATAATTAACCTAAGTTACACAACCCAAAAGAGAAATATCAATGTCTAGGCCCAAATTACATAAGGCACAAACAAAAATCAATAAATTTTTGAATTTTAACTTGTCAAAGTTAATTAAAAACTCAACTTAGGAAAACTAGGCTTCAAAGATCAAACCACAAGCTAGACAATGATGAATTACATAACTCCACTAGGCAAAGATCTAAAAGACACACATGGATTGGTTTTAAAATAAAAAACTTGGAGACAAGGCAAAAAGGTCTATGAAATGAATTTATTATCATAATGAAATCATCATACTCTAAATATGTAATCGATGGTTTGTTTCAATACTCCAAGGAATAAACCTTGAAATGGATTGGGCATCATAACATTACCCTTTCCCATCAAGTGACAAACAAAAAGATTTATCAAAAGACTAAGAAAAAATTATGTTGTCAAATGGATAGCATAATATCTTCTCAAATAATAGAGTGATGTGAACAAAAAATTCATTTTTATGGGGCATAAACAAACAAATGGTTGTAGACTCAAAAGACCAAGAAAGTAAAGGAATAAAACCAAATACAATTAAATATAACATCCAAATCCCTAAAACTAACAAGGTTATATCATATCACTAAATTACATATATATATTTTCTCTAGGGAGGATTTTAAGTGTCAATCCAAAAATAAAATCACATGAAGTAGTAGGGTTTTTACACCCCATTATCCCAAGAGATTGTAAGACAACATGGAACTTTGGGATACTCACCCTACATCAATAATATGTCTATAGCAAGTGGAATTATTCTAAAACTTAAATTTTTGATCATTAAAATAGTCTCAAGTGTGATTAAAAATAAATATGCCTCACATCAATTGAGTTCATATCAGTTAAATTACTATGCAAGGGCTTATTCCTTTGCATAGTGATTTCATTTGTGTACTACTTAGTGGAATCCCCTAGTTAACTAGACTTGACTCAAGTTTTCATTATGATTGGATATTTTAGCCACTCAAACCCATATAAATCATAATATACATGCCTTGATTTATATATCCCTTCATGGATTAGGATTGATATAATGTTAGGATATGAAACCCTAGATCAAATCTTCCCTAAAGAACTCATGAGGAGTTTATGAACTCCCGCTCATAAGCCAAGTTGCATAAAATAATTAAGTAAAAGGACTTTAGAGGTTATGTTTATATCACCCAAACCATATGGGTTTTTGGGAGACACTTAAAAATTTCTTTTCATTCCTTGGACAAAGGATCAAATTACAAGAAAGAAGTGATTTTGGTCACCTAAGTTCCCTAAAGGGGACCAGGGGAGATCATACATGCATATTTCATTTGTGAAAAGCACACAAGTATAAAATAATCTAGCATAAAACAAAAAACTTCAAATAATTTGAAATTTAAGTTAATGTTTATTTTATTCACCATATTGATATGTTTGTGAAGTTTTTGTCCCTTAGACTTAGTTACAAACTTTGAAAAACATTCACAATACAAAACAAAGTATAAACCATCTAAATTCATTTTAATCACCAAACGGAAGTTTTTGAGAGTTAAACATGTTCGAATTTTTCGCTTTTATATTTATGACCTAAAATTTATAGAGGGTTTCCTTCTACTTTGAATCACATATGCAAGTTAAAAAATAAGTTTTGAAATGCAAGCTCTCAGGTTTCTGCATTTTTGTTACATAGAGATCGATGTCAGCCAATAGTGACTGATGCCAGTTGGAAAAGAACAAATGCTAGTCAATAAATACCAATATTTATTACCTATGAACCCTTAGGAAAAAAAATTGTCAAAAAAAACTTTTTATCCCTAAATTAGTACAAAATCTTCAAAAAACTTGCAACAAATGATTAGATAGAGAACATGCAATCTTTAAAATCACAAATGACAACTTGCAACTTTCAAGGAAACTTGAAAACTCAATGTCTATATTGTGCTCTGAACTACATAGGGAATCGATTTTGGTTAGATATAATAAATTTTTATTACACAAAACCAATGTTAGTTATGCATAAATGATGTTGATATTTGTGTAAATCTAGGTAACACAAAAAAATAGAATACAAAAAAACAAAGTTAAAAGTTAAATTTTTAAGATGATCAAGCATTCAATTAAAAAACTAAGAGCTACACTTTGGTCTCCTTAATATGTGAGATGGTTTATGTCCCACAAAGCATGCCATTTTCTATCATAGGAATCTAATAATGGAGGTTAGATCAAGTGTTAGTTCAAGCAACAAAACTCAAATAAAACACACTAACACTAACACTTACAAGCCTAGATCTTAGGGGTGAGCTTAATGAACAAAATACAAATGGAATCACAACTAAAATGAAAAATACATCAAATATCTTACCTTTATTGAGATATATAAATGTATTATTAAGTGGATTGCTTGGTTTGTGCTTCAAAGAGTCTTTATCAATGGAGATGTGTATCTCCTTCTCTCATTTCCACCATTATGGCTTGTGTTGGCTTGATGTGTCTTGGCTCAATATTTTGGCATTATAACATTATTTATGTGAATCTCATGCAACAAAAATTGCATTATAACTCTAAAATTTCTAATCTTATTGAATTCAATGGACAATGGATTGTATTTATAGCAAATGGATCTAACCCCAACCCAAGATGAGTCAAGGTTGAGTTAAGTCTTGGAATGGGTTCAAACCTAACCTAAGTGAGTCAACATAACCCTAGTATAGTTAATAGTTGTTAAGTAATAATTATTTTAAATGAATAGGCATGGGTCTCATTTTAATATATTTTCCAAAAGGTTTGACAACTTGCAAAGGTAATCATGAAAAGCTAAGATATTTCATCTTTTTGAATTTCCTTTTTCCCTTTTTCATTAATTATACATAGATAATTCAACTTAGCATGGCATTTGGTTTATCTTGTTAATTAATTTTGATTAACCATTTATCTCTTTCAAGATTTGATTGAAGTTCATGTGCCTCACTTAATAGCTCTATAGGCTAAATTAACTATTATGATGTCACAAGATGATTAAAGATGAATCTGTTAGAGGTTATTATTGCATATGATAGGATACCCTAATTAGGGATGTCTTAACATGATTTTGAGCTTTGATGAATGATGCACAAGAAAATTTGGGATGATCAGTGATTCTTAGGTTTATAAGGAATGGTTGGTAGGAATTGGTCTGAAGTCTGATTGAAGGCCATTGGTGGCCAGTTTTAGATGTCTATAGTTTGCCCCTATTTCAAAAGGAATTACAAGATATAGGAATAGTATCATCTTCTCAAATAGTTAAAAGTTCCTATATGCCTATGAATTCAATGGTAATTGTCCCACCAAGCATGCCATTTGTGATCATAGGAATCAAAGAAGGGAGGTTATATCAAGTGTCAGTTCAAGTAACAAAACTCAAATAAAACATAGTGACACTAACACTTACAAGCCTAGATCTTAGGGATGAGTTTAATGAAAAAAATACAAATGGAA
Organism: Torreya grandis; assembly: GCA_037957365.1. NCBI lineage: Eukaryota > Viridiplantae > Streptophyta > Pinopsida > Cupressales > Taxaceae > Torreya > Torreya grandis. The sequence goes on along the minus strand of JARHVA010003617.1, from coordinate 1,595,249 downwards.
TCACAACTAAAATGTAAAAGACATCAAATATTTCACCTTTATTGATAGCTCCAAATGAATTATTGAGTGGCTTCCTTGGTTTGTGCTTCAAAGAGTCTTTGGAAATGGAGGTGTGTGTCTTCTTCTCTCCTTAGTACCATTGTGGATTGTGTTGGCTTAATGTGGATCAACTCAATATTTTGGCATTTGTAACATTATTGATATGAATCTCATGCAACAAAAACTACATTATAACTCTACAATTTCTACGCTTATTGAATTTAGTGGCCAATGGCTTATATTTATAGAAAATGGATCTAAACCTAACCTAAGGTGAGTCAAGGTGGATTTAAGGCATGGAATGGGTTCAAACCTAACCTAAGTGAGTTAACATAACCCTAATAGAGTTAATAGTTTTCAAGTAATAAATACTTTCAATGAATAAGAATGGGTATCATTTTAAGATATATTCCAAAAGGCTTGACAACTTACAAATGTAATCATGAAAAGATATGATATTTCATATTTTTGAATTTAATTTTGAATTTATTCATTAATTACACATGGATAATTCAAATAGGCATTTAATTTTCTTTATCTTGTTAATTAATTTTGATTATCCATTTATCTCTTGCAAGATTTGATTTAAGTTCATGTGCCTCAATAGGTCCATATGCCAAATTGACTATTATGATGTCACATGATAATTAGAGATGAATCTATGAGAAGTTATTGTTGCATATGACAGGATATCCCAATTAGGGATGTCTTAATGTGATTTTGAGCTTTGGCAAGTGATGTAAACATTAATTTGGGACATTCAGTGATTCTTAGGATTAATTTTCAATGGTTGGTAGGAATTGGTTTGAAGTCCAATCAAAGGCCATTGGTGGTTAGTTTTAGGTGTCTACATTAATTACTTATATGCTACCATGTTATTTTACATGAAAACCCTAAATAATATGCAAATTAGGGTCCATGCATATAGTTGGAGGAAAAGAAATGTGACATTCCCCTATTTTTGATTTTTTTTACAAAGGGCATACACATTTTTTTTTTAATTTTTGAGGCTCAGGCTTGTTCTCAAGCCTCAAGGCCATTATCCCTATCCAAAACATAAAGGTCATATGCCCTTATGTTTTTTTCATTTCATTTTTTATTTTTATATTAAACCCATGTCCGTGTTTAGAGTTTTTTTGCCTTTACATTTCTCTTGTAGATCCACTTGCATGCTTTGGATTTGTATCCCACCAATGGGATTCACATTCAGGTTGTACCTCAGGTATGTTGATTTTTAAATTTTAATATTTAATTCTATTTATATTTATTTATGCAAGTAGATTTTTGTTTTTATATTTACATTAGATTCTCCTACATTGATTAAAAAAATTTGGTATTACTATTTAACTATAGATACACAATTGAACGATGGATCCATTGCACGAAGAATATGTTAGATAAAACCCCAAATAGTTTTATTTTTCATAATAATAAGTTCAATTGTATGAAAAATATAATTTAAAATGTCAACAATTACAAATAAACATCAATGTTTTGCATCACTCCTCAGCTGATAATGCACAAATTTCACATGCTAATACACTAAAGACTATTTTTAATGAAGTGGGAAATGTAACTTCATAACTTTATTAAATGTTGCATCAAAGAAAGGCCATGAAATAATTTTATTCTAAAAATTTTTCATATGAAGATGTTAATAATAATAATTTAAAAAAAAAAGTTGTGTGCACTTTATTTTTTAAGCTTGGAACCAACCAACCTCCATTGACGAGTTCCAAACATATTAGTATTGATTGGTGTGTTTATACAAAGATGAAAAATAACTTTTGGGATAGGTGGTGGATGGTGTTTGATGATCCTTCATGCAAAAATAATGAGATTCCATTATAATTTTTTAGAAAATTATATTTTGAGTTTGTGTTTTAAGAGTTTCTAAACTATTTTGGTATGAAGGTCTCCAAAGTTAAGAGAGGTGGATTTTCATTTGATAGACCTGGTGCCAAGTGAGATGAAAATTGTCATAACTGAGCTCAAATAAATATAAGGATAATATCACATGCCTTTATTCTTAAAATTTTGCATCATAACATGAATATGGACACCATTGATGTGGTTATGAGTCTTACACAAGTTATGATTGAGCATGGTATGAATAAATTGAAGACTTATACTCAACCTACATGTGGTGATAGTGGTAGTGGTGATAGTGGTGTTAGTAGTAGTGGTATTAGTAGAAGTGGTAGTGGTGGTAGTTATTTTGGTAGTGTTGGTATAAGTGCTAGTGTCCCTCCTCCTACTCATGTTATAGTTCTTTGCAGCATTGAAAATTATGTAGGAGGAAGTGTAAGACATCTTGTTTAGGTGTAACATACATATAATACATGTATAAAGACTAGCATGCTAGAACATACACCACCTGTAGATGCTTAAAGAGCTCAAGATACTATCATGATATAACATATACAACTTATAGATGCTTTTGCAGCACATGATAGTATCATGCCATACACTATGCCAAATTTAGTAGCTTCACCAAGTCCTCTTAGGATATGTTAGCCTATTAAGCATGAGTTATCAACTTCACTATATGTATTTGATACATGTTTAATTTTAATTTGTTTATGTCTTTAAAAGAATAGTAAGTTTATTTTTAAGTATGTGTTTACTTAATTGACTTATTTATTTGACCAAAAAAATTATTTGTCACTTGTATATATTATTGGTGATATTTTAGGTATCTCAACAAGCCTTGATTCTATTGTAGAGGCCCCAATTGGCATGGGTATACCCTATACACCTGTTTGGAAATTTTTAAATTACATATTTATTCATGTATGTTTATTATCCATTGAACAAAAAATTATGTTTAAGATATATATTATAGTTATAGATTTTTATCATGTTCATTATATTCACACATTAGGTTTTATAGATGATGATGGATGTTATGGGCACCCCTCCTAGATGAAAATAAGTTTTTCTTGATGTTGTGGCCATATTTGAGGATCCAATATCTCCATAGAGTTCATGATTCAGGGATAAAGACTAGTGAGGACACATAGTAAATCTAATTTTTAGCTTCAAATGATGATATTCTATGTCATATTTACATAAATGTACACACATCTAGATCTAGTTATATGTGTATGCTCCATAGGATTCTCCATCATAGGTGAATATGTGATCTCGTAGCCCTAGACATCCATTTATATGGAATGCAGTGTTTTTAGAATCAATTTACAAAATTTTATTCTTAAAAAAAATATCATTTTCAATATACAATTTTAAAAAATTAATTTTAATATTTCATATGTTGTGAAGACAAAATAATTTTCAAAGGTTGTGGATGAAATAAGGGATGACTCACATGTTGAGAGGAGAGTCTCTCCTCATATTGAGGCATCCAACACCTTTGACTCTATGTCTATTCCAACAAAGCATAATTTATTTGGATGCAATGAGGATTAGGAGAGCTAGTTGTTGTGCTAATGTTCTAGTTGTAGGTACAATCAATTTTGTATGCTGATATGGCCCACATTGTACACCTATATGGTGTATTTTTTCTATTTTCATGTTATGGTATACATTTTTTCTTAATATATGTCATATTTTTCATGTTGAAATATGACATATAACATTGAATATATACATAATACTATTCAACAGTAGGTTTCCTTTACTTATGAATATTTTTTATTTTAATCATTTAATATTTACACATATTATTGGTTAATGATCATTATTAATTCATATGGGGATAAAAAAATCCACAATTTTCTCTAATTTAGATGCTTCATCATTATGTATATTTTACATTTACATATGGTATTTACTATTTACTTGTTTCATTCGCATTTAACTACATATCAATTTACAATTGTGATGTAAGTGTTCTTGTGATCAATTTTAGGGATGTAAATATTATAAGTTGTAATTGATATTAGTTTTTAGGAGGTATAGTGATGCAAGAGAATCATACATCAAGGTGTATATAGTGTTTTTTTGTAATAAATAGCCTTTCATGACTTCAAGTTATTTATAATATCTAAATTAAGGTATTTTTATATTTTACCTCCAAAACTGAATTCAAATTTGTAACAATATTTCTTAGATGTTCTTGGATAAATTCATCACCTATTAAAGGTGTATGACTATTAGAAAGGCTCATTTATGGTCTTGTGGTTAGGAAATTATTAGCACTATATTGTAATGTATGACTTATCATTGAATTGATTATGTTTAAGATCTTGTGATGTAAATGAAAAATAAATACCTGATGTAAATGGAACATACACTTACATTAGACATTAACCTACCTCTAATCGCTTATTTGAATCTCATATCTACTCGGTATAATACTTTTCATGGATAGCAAGTCCTTTAATTCTCCCTTGAACACCCTTTCTCATTCACAAATTCACTAAGTTCATAAAATTATTTCCCACATAATCCTCTTCTCTCTTTACAAGATATATCACCCTTATATCCCTCTGTATTCTTTCCTCTTATGCTCAACTCTACACACTAAATATCCTCTAGGCCTACTCTTAGGCTCGATTCACTTTGTTTTAGGTCTCTATTTCTATAAATCCTTCTTAATCATGAAACTTATTATCCCTTCTTTCAATCTCATCCTCTTTAGTGCAAATATGATCCTCTCACACACATAGTGAACTTAATAGCTTCATTCATGCATATATTGCATAGAATTATCATTCTTTCTTTCAAAATATGTCACTCTTTACCTTCCTCTACATTCTCGCCTTCTTATCATCATCCCCAAAATCTCATAATCTAAACTCATAATTAGAATCTCTAATCTTCCTCTAAGATTGCGTATTCTTTGTCATAATTTCAAGGCCTAAATATCACATTCATGGTTTAATGACTCTATACATCCTTATAATACATATAGGTATATATACCTAATCATTGGATCTCTTACATACATCTAATCCGACAACACAATCCTCAAGTCAGAACTCCCAACTCAACTACACCTTCTTTCTTTAAGCCTCCTTATCTAGTAGCCCTCAAAACATGTAAACCTAGCAAGTACATACAATAAACAAATTTTATGATCAAATAAAATACATTTTCAAGTAACCATTATCCTTAATTAACTCCATTCTAAGTTTTATGATCTAACTCTCCATGTAACCCAACTAACTCAACTCATTCTTTTGCTAATTAGGCCTCTTTAGGTCTAGTATAATGACATAGTTTAGAAAACCATACAATATGGACTTGTACTACTCCAAAAACTGATTAATATTAAATACATTGATAAGTTACACCAAATTATAATATTTTAAGAATTTTGAAGAGTTAAAATAAAATATATTCCAGTTACAATTTGGAAACCCTAGGTTAACCTTAGATAGGCATGTGCAAGGCCAAAAGGCTATAAAATTAGATAGTTTGTTATTTAAAACACCTAACTCAAATTTTATTACTATTTAAGGTTTATTTTCCCTTTCTTAAACTCCAAAAGGTTTCAATCCTTGATTCAACACCAAACATCGATCGGAGGCATATTTTTAAAGGTTTTTGCTAATACATGGAGGTTTTGAGAATTATTGACATCATCCTCCACTTAAAAACATTATATGTTCCTTATAAATATAAAATTAATAAATATAAACCTTACCTTTCATGTTTCAAAACTTTTCCTTCTTTTCTAGGTCTCTAAAATTAATAAAATCTTACTTGATAGTTTTCTTTTGATAAGAACAATAGGGTTTTTTAAGACAAACAATCATGCAACTCCTATTACTCACTAATCATACTTAAAAATAAATTAAAATAGTATCTAATATTTTATATACATCCTCTCCTATATATTCTCTAAATTTTAGATAATTTGACTAGATAAATCACAAGATATAAGGATTTTAGAATGGCATAGGGTTTCATGGTAACCAACAAGCTGAGAGCACCTAAAAAGGTCTTATTTGAAGTTGGAAACATTTTAAACCCACATTATTTTTATGAATGTATATAATAACACATTAAACCTCTATCCAAAATTTAATCATATTGACCAATAACAAATGTCTTCAAAATACCAATATTCTAATACTGTGGCAAACCTATATTACCCTTTCTAGCCTACAAACATTTTAAAAAGGATTCAACCTATAAAATACACACAATACATGAAATTATGAATTATATATTATCTTATAAACTATCTTATTAATTTTTACTTTGGTATCTTTATAGTAAACATTATCATTAATTCTAATTGACACCCAGTGTGATTACAACTCTATTGTCTTTCTCTATACCCTACAACTAACATCAAAATCTTGTTCAAATGCCTAAAAGACATTATTATAAATCCAAAAATATTCAAATAATTTCATATTAAATAATCAAATATTAAAAATGGATAATTTACATATAATTTATTGATCCAAAATGAATATTTACAAACATTATCACTATGTTATCCTTATTCTACATGAACAACACAGTTTGTCTTTTTATTTTTCTTCATCTCTCTTTCTTATTGTGTTATCCTTATTATAGATGAAAATAACTTATTATTTTATTTAAAACCCAATGTTTTTGGTAGTTACATGAAAGGGTTTCTTGATTTTTATTCTTAAATACAATGACTTGAGTGTAGAACACATCACAACATAGATCTTATTGTATACAAAATAGTCTTTTACAAAGTAATGTAGAATTAAAAAGTTTCTTCAAAAATGAATATTTTATTGGTATGTATTGAAACTTTCTACCTCTATTTTATGAGGTTATCCCCTTTTAAAACACTCTAACTCATCTCTCACAAAATTTCAACCCTTTATATGCTAAAATATACAATAAACTTATTTTTTATTGCCATTCTCACATTATATGGTAGTTATACTTGTCATTTATTGGTCTCTATAGTATTTATCCACTACATGCACATTCAATTACCTTCACACATCTTATTATACATATTTTATACCTACTATAGACATTAATCCATCATTACACCATATATTAATCCTTCACACATTACACAAACTTTTATTTTACACTGTAGACCCTTCATTATCCCTCCAATAATGATAATTTCATCCTCTTATGCTTATTAAACAACTTAATTGTATCCCTATTAATTAATTTGATTCATATCGAGTAGTTTAAAGCTTTACAAAGCTTACAATTACCTATTTTTATTAAGATCCTCTTCCAACTTCGATTGTGAATTATAGGAGAACCATGAGGGATAGAGATGAGTCTTAAGCTCCCACACATGCATAGAAAAGTCCTCATAAAAATTCTGAGATTATTCTCTCTAAATTGAGATGTGTGAGATGTGGAAAAGAGGTTTATCTTATAACCAAATCTCTTAAAATAGGCCAAAAGTTAGTTAGTGAGAGGTGTATATTATAAATCATTATCCTAATTGATGAATCATCTATGTGGATGCATTTAGATGGGAATTTTAAGGATACAAATTCTATATTCTAGTCTTAGTCAGGCCTCAAAAGTGAAGGTTATAGTTGATTAGATTGATCCCTTAAGATAATCTCCTCATCCCTGAGTGTGTAAATTAAGTGAAACTTATTTGTGTATTATAGGATAACCATAATGGATAGAGATGATATTTTATCTCCCAAATGTGTATAGATATGTCCTATAAGAAATCCTCAGAGGATTCTCTCTAACTTGAGATGGGTGCAAAGTGGCAATCAGGTTTTTTCATAGTTAAATATCATAGAATAGGCCAAAAGTTGGTTAATAGGGGTTGTATATTGTGACTCATTATACCAATCAAAAAATAATCTATGTGGACATGTTTGAATGGGAAATTTAAGGCTATAATGACCATTTTCTAGTCTTAGTTGGGCCCTTAGAGTGAAGGTTATAGTTTAGCAGATTCATCCCTTACGATAATATCCTCATCACTAATTATGCAAATTGATTTAACTTTAGTCATGTATTACATGAGAAATGTGAAGGATATACAAGAGCCATAAACTCTTACATATTCATAGGTGATTCATCTAAGAAATCATATAAGTATTATCTCTAACTTGAACTGGGTGAGACATGAAAATGAGGTTTATCTTACAACCAAATCTCTCAAAATAGGCTAAAAGTTGGTCAATGGGGTTATATATTATGAATCATTATCCCAATCAATGAATCATCTGCACAAACACATCTAGATGGGAATTTTAACCCTATAATAACCATTTTATGGTCTTGGCTAGGCCCTAGGAGTGAGGGTTATAGTTGATCAAATGCATCCCTTAAGAGAATATTCTCTTCCCTCATTATGCAAACTAAACAAACTTTGGTTTCATGATGAAGGATAACCATGAGGGATAAAGATAATTTGTTATCTCTTACATGGTCATGGATGAGTCTTATAATAAATCTTGTGAAAACTATCTCTAACTCGAGTTGGGTGAGGCACAACAATGAGGTTTCTCTCATAGTTAAATATCTCAAAACAAGCCAAAAGTTGGTTAATGGGGGTTATATGTTTTGAATCATAGCATACATGTCCAAATGGGTGTTTTAAAGATAGAAAGGTTACTATGTAGTCTCAATCATGCCCTAGGAGTAAAGGTTGTAGTTGATCAAATGCATCCCTTAAGAGAATCTCCTCATCTATGAGTGTGCAAATTAATAAAACTTATATCACACATTGTAATAGAACTATGAGGGTTAAAGATAAGATGTTAGCTCCCACATGTTAATTGATAAGTCTTATAAGAAACCCAAAGAGTATTATATCTAAATTATTCTGAGAGATGCAAAAATGAGGTTTCTCTCAAAGTTAGATCTCTCAAAATAGGCCAAAAGTTGATCAGTGGGGGCCGTATATTCTGACTCATTAGTAAACTTAATGAACTATCTATGCAGAAACATCTAGATGGTTATTTTAAGACAATAACATCCATTTTATATCCTTAGTCATGTCCTAAGAGTGAAGGTTACAGTTTATCATATGCATCCCTTAAGCAAATCTCCTCATCCTTGAGTGTGAAAATTAAGTGAACTTTTATCACACATTATAGGATAACTATGAGGGCTAGAGATGAGTTGTCAGCTCTCAAAATTGCATAAATGAGCCCTATAATAAATATTTGGAGGATTCTCTTTACCTTGAGATGGGAGAGACATAGAAATGAGGTTTTTCTCACAACCAAATATCTTATAATGGGTTAAAAGTTGATTAGTGGGGGATGTATATTTTGACTCATTAGCCAAATGGATGAAACCTTTATGTGGACACATCTAGGTGGGATATTTTAGACTAAAATGGTAATGTTTTAGGCTTATTCATACCATGGGAGTGAAGGTTATAGTTTATTAGACACATCCCTTAAGAGAATCTCCTTATCCCTGAGTGTACAAATTGAGAAAACTTACATCATGCATTGTAGGAGAACCATGAAGGATAGAGATGAACCATTAGCTCCCACACTTGCACATATGAGTCCTATATAAAATATTGGGAGGATTATCTTTAACTCAAGATAGGCAAGACATAATAATTAGGTTTTTCTCATAGCCAAATCTCTCATAATGGGCCAAAAGTTGGTTAGTGGGGGTTTTATATTTTGGCATGTTAGACCAAATGATGAATCAACTACTTTGACACATCTAAACGGGTGATATAATTATACAACATCCATTGTTTGGTCTAGGTTACACCCTAAGAGTGAAGGTTGTAATTGATTGAACACATCCATTAAGAGAATCTCCTCATACCTGAGTTGCAAACTGAGCGAACTTTCTTCATGCATTGTAGGATAACTGTAAGGCTAGATACGAGTCATCATCTCCCACACTTTCATAAAATAATCCTATAAGAAATATCATGAGTATTCTCTCTAATTTGAGACCATAATTAAGGCCTAGATAAAATTGTTTGCTTGTTTTCTTAAAAGGATAAATAGAGAGAAGGTGAAAACCTATTTACTTGAGGTAGATAACATTAATATGAATTATTTTTTGGATTATCTTTATTTCAATAAGATAATATTATCTAATCATGACACCAAGCATGTGAAGGTGGAATATCATCTAGTGCCACTAACCTAAATTAAAATTATTAATAAAAAATTTAAATAGAATTAAACACATAATGATAAAATAATTGAAAACTAAAATACATTAAATCTAATAAGTTAAATATATTAATTTGATATACAAGATAAACTTACCAATTAAATCTAAAATACCTTTAGGATCAACCCTATTTACAATTTTTTCAAGAATCACTTCATGGTCAAATTCACACACTTTCTATAAAATTCTATTGAGAGGATTTCCATGATATTTGATCATTTAAATATTTGTAGTAATAACCAAATTTGAATAATGAAGCACCACCATGTGTGTTTCAAAGTCCTCAAATATATATTTTTTTAATTTTCTTATGATATTACCTAGGAAGTTAGGTTCCTATAACCACTACAGATCTAATGGGATAAATTATTTCGTCTCCATCCACAACATTTGTCATTAATTTTTTTGGCCTCTACATAATGACACAAGTAGTAGTATATTCCATCATCATTGTCCTTAGGTGTAATGAATGCCAAAACATGCCCTACATTTAAATTATTATGAAATTTTAAGTACATATAAGAAAAAATAAATATATCACTAATATATAACTAGGGTTTTATATTTAATTAAATAATAAATTGTACCTAGTTACATAAAGTGAGATGTGGTCAAAGTCAATTGATGATTCCATTTCATGAGCCATCAATTTTTAGAGTGAATGGCTACTCTCTACAAGTGATATGGGTCTAAAATACCATTCACCAACCCATTCTTTTTACTCACATTCATTCCAATTAAATTCCATACATGAAAAACAAAATCATGCCATATCCCTAGTATAAATAGTCCATGAACTTGAATTTGAGATTTGAATGGAGTGGAAAACACTTGATCTAGGTACTATACTAAAATCTTCATACATTACCTCATGTTATTCCTCCATTAACCAAAAGAATATCCACACATGAGAATGTTTATCTGATCCATGAAAAATATTTTCATTACACCTTGTCATAATACTTACAACATTGGTCAAATTAGCACCATACTTGTGCTTTCCCTGATATTTTAAAGGGCTCTTTTTACACATACATGTGCACCATCGTGTTCCCTTTTTCCATGCCTAGCCTCAAATAAGCTCCAAAAATGTTGAACACCATTCTTCTTATTCATTTTTCTTAACTAGTAAAACATTTAAGAATTCTTCAAATACCATGCATAATTGTCTAACAAAATGTAGTGTGTATCAAACATGATTTCTATTACATTAATATTTATATAAAATATCTTTAAATAATCTTGGACAGACATTAGAGAATGTGATCTATCGTCACTCATATAAAAGTGGTACTCCCTCAAAAATTTCATTTTATCATATATGATATTAGGTGCATGTATGAATGTAATATGAAAAAAATTGCAACTTGAATTGAATTATAGTATTGGGATTGAAACTCATTATATGGTTGTAGTGTGTAGTTATTAGAAAATTCTACAACCAAAATAATGGTTCCAACTGGAAATTTTTCCTTGCATACCTTGAATTGATTATCTAAACATTTTGATTTATGTGCGTGTCTTGCATATTTTTACATAATATTCTTCTGAATTTCAAACATGAAATCAGATATATAAAATTTTGTTGTAACAAACTCACATCTTGATGATTCTTTTCCATATTTTAACACATACTTTACAAATTTTTAATTCTTATAAACAACTAATTTCCTTACAAATTCATGTTAAATTTCTTCATGTATATAGCTCATCGAATTTGACAAACCAACATAACTCTTACATGTTACATCTAAACATTATTTGGAAAAAAAATATGTCCCTTAGGTCTTTAATAGAAAAGACTTTGGATTAATTCTCTTGATGTCTTAGGTGGGGAAGACAACATACATTCCTATAAAATATCATATGTAAAGTAAAATGTATATGAAAAAAACATAAAAATGCTTAGAAAATTAAACATGTACCCTACAACAACATGTGGTGCATGCTTGGTTGATTTTAACATAAAAAGGATTTCACATCTCTAATGACCTTTGGCTAATTATCAATTGGCCATTAAATTTTTCAATAATTTTTTTATAAAATTCCATTTGGGTCATGTCTAAAAACTATTTTGCATGTGGCTCATGGTTTTTTAAGAATTTTCTTCTTTTAACAACATATTTTACATTAAATTAGACACTTGTGTTGTTGTGCCATAATTTTCAATCAAATTTATTGTTTCATCAACTAATACCTTATCTTTTCATGGGATTCTACCACTAAACACCCATCAATCTGTGAGTGAAGGGTCATCAAGACTTATTCTTATTTTTATGGAATTTATTAGATTTTTTCTATTTAAGTTCAAGTATTTAATTATTTCAATAAGAATTTGATCTTTAGATGACAACTTACTCATTATGGATTCTATTATTACTTGTCTTGCCTTATGGTTATCTTTTTTCTAACTTTTATTGCCTATTGACTTAAAAGCATTAAATAGATTCTTTATTATTATACTATTTCTTCCCTCCATGTCAAATGTTATTAAACCTCAATTATGCATCATAAGGCACACTTTTGGAATTTTAATTAATCGAATAAATATTTGACATCATTTTATATGGCTTTTATTCTCAAATACATAGTCCATACACATTGAGCATGACATTAAACTGATCTTTTTGACATTTTACCTTTCATAGGTTCTATTATTTTCTCATCTATTTTAGCCAAATACCTTGGTGTTCATCTTATTATCCTTGAAGGTGTGGGTGTGGGATCTATATTTTTTAATAAATTGGGTGATGTTACCACTTCAACCATAGTAGGGATAGTAGAAGGTTGAGTATATACAATAGACCCTACAAGTAAATTGAATTACTCTTCATTACGAGATACATGATTTGGGGTCATTACTTGATGTTTATTATCATCATACTCAAAAAATTCATTATGAATGAATGTTTCATAATATTGTGTTTGTCCATATATTTGATCACTCATTACAAATTCATTACTTACATGCTCTAAATTTTGAATCTCATCATTCAAGAAAGATTGATTAAGATGTCTTATCTCATTTTAAGACATATCTAAACTAAATTATATAAAATTGGGAATTTTATTTTCATTTAAAATATTACATGGTGTGAAGAAAGAACTTTTACCTTACCTACAATCCCTTATGGATGCTCTCATATATGCTTATCTTTTTCTTTCCTTTTCTTTCTTCTCTTCAATTTCTTCATTTGTTAGCTCTTTGATTGGTCTTTTGTGATGACTTCCTAACCCCATTATTTATATTTACCAAAATAAGCCAATTGTAGATTTAAACTTGAAGAATTTTTAGTGATATAAACAAAGTGAATGGAGAATTTATCAAATTCGCAAGTTATAACTAAAAAAATAGCTTGTAGATTGGAAAAAACAAAACAAAAGAGGAAATTTCATGGTAAATCTAAGATAAATTCATGAATCACAAAGGTCATACATGATTTTAAAATCATGCACACCCTTTTTGATCCATGAAAAAATGGGAAAAAATAATAAATAGAGTGGAAAGTTGGTTTGCAAAGGGATTTTGCCCTATAAAAAGGGTGTTCACCCTATATAAATTTTATTTTCCACTTTCTCTAAAAAGTGCTTTGGTTTTAGGCTTAGGGGTTCTTGAACATAGTCCAAACCCTATCATGAACCAACCAATTTTATTTTTAACAAATTTAGGAGTTTTTTGTCTTTGTCGACATATTTGATCAATAAAATATTATTGTTTTTTTAAAATAATATATGGGCTTATAGAGGGGAAAACATAATTTTAAAATATATAATTTTTTAATGTTAGAATATTATTTATAATTATTACTTAATTTATACATAACATATCTCATTATGGATTGTATACATATCATAAAAAATTCCCTTATAAGTTTTTGAATATTAATAGAAAGTTTATAAAACTTATATATCAATAATATACACATTGTCAACTATGCATTTTTTTAAAAATGATTTCATGAAATTAAGGTTAAAAAGTTGTATTTGTACACATGTAGTTTCAATTTTATAGTAGTCTTGACTTGTAAAATTATTTAAAAATTATATATATAATAAAAATTTAAAAAATATTCTCAAAAATATTCAATATTACACCCATACATGTATGAAGTTTCATGCAAAAATTAATTCATTTACTTAAAAAAAGTGTGTTTATGCACATACAATCTCCTTATCTCTCACAAAAAATGACCAACCTATTTTCATAAATGTATCTATTTTGCATGCTTTTATCATCTAGGTATTGGAAAAAATTATATATTTAGAGACTACACTTAAAATTACACAATTTATGTTCTTATGTCATTGTCAAAATATTTTTTGAAGTGCCTCTGACATTCTCTCCAAGTTCAGCTATTGTTATTTTATTAAAAAAAGTGTCACTTTATGCCCCCCTTTTTGGTCCCCCATTATCCTACATATACCCATGACATAGGTTTTCCTTGAGGAGTAATTAAAACAATTAAAGTGTTGGTAGTTATAACACATTTGGATCCATAAAATTATATATTCCAAATATCATCATCATTTTGACATGAATTAATTTTGTCACAAAAATAATCATTTATTAGTAGTGCATCTATTAATGGGCTACAACAAGTTGGTCTAAAATAAATTTTCCTTTTACATATTTATGAGATACAAATTTTTGATCAAATTATATTAGAAACATTACTAATTTAACTATGCATATTTATAAATGTGACTATGACATGAATTATTTTTGTGCATCCACTTAGTGATAACTTGTGTCTCATTATTTTGATTAATATTAACCCACCTTTGACTAGGTTGGAATATAGGATGGGCACAATGGGAGGCCTGGGTTTCCCAAAATAGAATAAAAATAAGACAAATCCAATAAGAGTATAAAAGGAACCCAGTACAGGGCATGTTAGTAGGCCCAAATAACCCAAGAGAAAATCAAAGATAGACAAAAGTACCCCATAAGACCAAGTAAATGTGGGGGTCCCCTTAGGCACAGAAAGACCTATTATTAAAACATGAAGATAGACCATTGAGGAAAACAAAAATAACCCAAGATTAAGAAAGGATCACCAACCACTAAAGACCATAATAAAAAAACCAATTATGATAAGCTTCATAGATTGTTCAAACTAAGGATGTGTTGCAAATCTTCTTGACTCTTTATTTTTATAAAAATCATTAGGGGAAGATTTAAAATTTCCTCATCTTATTTTAGAACCCCTAATAATCATTATGATCATCCATGTTGAGGTTACTATTTTGGACACCATAGATCTTTGTGCATTATTTATTGAGATGCCCAAAATTTCTACATTTTGAGTAAATTTATTTATCTCTATCAAACATAATTTCCTAGTTCTAGGGTCCCATAGTAGAGCTAAATTGAATAGACTTAGGAAGAGTCTAGTCCATAGAAAAAAACATAGATCCTAGCTGAGATCAATATTTTATAAGAGTGGGTAGTAGGATAAATGGTCACAAGAATAGAAAAAAATTATATAATACTTTTCAATATATAGTCCATCCATAATGTAGGAGGGAAGCCCAAAATTTCCATCCATAGAGGAATTTGATCCAATTTGAAATTTGATAAGACCAATTTAATTTTTAGGGTTGAAGCATGAGGATTTCCCTTCTCATCAACCATGGGTATTCATTAATTATTCTCATGCTATCTTCTTTGAAATAAAAATAAAAATGTAAACAATCATTAGCAAGAGCAATAATTTTAACTCCTTTAACTCTATTCCACTTCCTCTTGGTCTAATTATTGGTTAATTCAATGCCATTCCTTTCTCTAATGAACTTCCCAACCAAAGAGTTATATGTTTCTTTATCTTCTTATAAAATCTTATCAGGGATATATAAAACTAGATTCCTAATTTCGAGAATATTATGAGTGTTTGTAGTCACCTCTCAGAGGTTATTTAAAGTAATTATAGTGTCCCTCTAAATTTCCCATCCCTTTAATAGTGTCTGAGTCTTAGATAAACTAAACATGACTTTATAAACCAATGCTAAGAAATTTAGAGAATGTTTAAATTTCCACTTATGTGGGTTGGTTAATAAATGCTCTTCCCACAAAATTTTTTCAAAGGTAACTTTTATCCAATCATTTAAAATTAAAATGGATATAAAATAGATGCATTTAATCCACCAAAAGCTTAAACTAAGAACACTCATATGAACTAGAAGTGGGTGCATGCTACTTCCCAACCTGAGTTTCTAAGTAGTTGCCAATAAATTAACATCATTAATAATCCCATCATGGGTTTTAGAGAATTAATGAATTTATAAAATTTATAATAAAAAAAAATCCTAACAAGACATACAGATCCTAAGTGAGCCTAATCCTTCAGAACAAGTTACATGGAAGTCATATAAGTTTGGACTATCTCAGGATCTTCTACGATTCATGAGAATTCCCTTTGTTGATATCTAGGAATTTTTCCTTATTATTTTTAATTTTTCTTCCTCTTGTATTAGCACTAGTGGAGGCTTTTTTCCTTTCTTTCTTTAGAGTTTTTACCTTTGTCCATTTTTCCTCATGATATTGACGAGTTCCATTAATAACTTTAAAGTTACAAATATATATCTAGGGGAGATTAATTTTGCTATATGAAATATGTTGAAGAGGAATTCCTTGTTGAGTTCTAAGCCCTCAGGGATTGCTAGTATTCATTTTTGGGGAGTGAGTCATACCAGGATTATTAGGGGAACATAGTGATGACTTTCCCATCAAAAAATATTTTACCTTCAGATTTTGGGATCAAGGAGGGACCCAACATCCTTAGAATAAAATATTTTACATTTATATTTTGGGATAAAGACTTTAAAAGTTCATCTAAAAGTGATTACACTAATTCCAAGAATTTTTTCAAGGAATCAAGAGGAAGATTCACCTTTTTGGCATTCCTTAAAATATTTTTGGTCCCATAGGGACCATCTTGACATATTTCCAACTCAAGTTCACAAACTCTTATAGTGGAATTATCATTAATCATCAGGGATAGAAAGATTCCTTTGATACTCAATAATATTCTCAGCCACCTCCTTCGAATTCTTTTAGAAAATTAGGTAATATATTTTGTCATGAACTACTAAATTACATCCTCTACAAATAAATTTATTTCTTTCATAAATGATCTTCTAGGTCTATTTTCTAAATGTTAAGCTAAGATGGATACTTATTATCATAGGTTTATTTGTCTAAACTTGTACATTGTGCCTTACTTGGACCAATATCCTTTTAGACTTAGTAACTAGGTCAATAGACATTGGTTATCCAATGGCTCAATCAATACCAATAAAAACCTCCTCCTCCCATAATTTTATGGGGAATCTTGGTAATGTAACCCACATAAGAAGTTCCATAATAGTGTCACTATCAAGATTCAACCCAGGATTCAATTTTGTGAGGGATAGAAATTATTTTCCTAAATACCATGTGCCTCCTTCCAATGCTTTCACATAGTTTTCCAATGAGGAGACCAAGAATTATTTGTTTTTCATGGTCACCACTTCAATAGCCCCATATACTTTCACTTCCTTGCCACCCATTCTCTAAAAGTATCAATTCTTTGTCTACATCCATATAAATGTGATAATAGAGAGTTCTCTAGTAAGGCTTTAATGTTATCCATAATAGCATCTAGGATGTCCAAATTTAATTCATTCTCCTCCATAATGAGTTTAATATTGTGACTAGCTATGAAATTTAAATATCTAGTCCCTAAAAGAATTTCCACCAAAAAATTCTTGGGATACTTATCCCTCACATCTCA
Source organism: Torreya grandis (assembly GCA_037957365.1). Lineage (NCBI taxonomy): Eukaryota > Viridiplantae > Streptophyta > Pinopsida > Cupressales > Taxaceae > Torreya > Torreya grandis. The sequence goes on along the minus strand of JARHVA010003617.1, from coordinate 1,577,388 downwards.
TATCTTCTTGATCCCATCCCTTTTGAATATTCCTCTAGATGAACACATATTTTCAAAATCTAGAGCCATTTTATTCTATGTCATCCAATGTATTAAAATTATTTCTTGAGGAAGTTGAAATAGCTTATGTATCATTTCTTAGCACATAATGCCACAACTTTTTAGCAGTAAAAACAAGGGCTAGGCATAGTTTTTCCATAGTATGGTAATTTATCTCATATTCAAAAATTCTATGAATGATATAATAAACTACACACTCTTGATGATCAACATCATATTTTTCCAATAAATCCCATAATTAATTATTTGTGACTGAGATATATAATAGTATAGGTCTGTCTGGTGTTGGGGGCATGAGAATAGGTGGATTAAATAGATATTATTTAATTTCATTAAAATATTTTTAACATTTTGTATCCCATTATAATTTTGTGTCTTTCTTGAGTAATTATGTGAAGGGTTGTGACTTATTAACTCTTTGGGCCACAAAACAACTTATTTCCTATAATTTTCCCTATACTAATCATAGTTATTTTAGTCCTTTTAGTGGAGACATATCTATAAAAAAATTAACCTTTTTGGGATCTATTTCAATGCCCTGCTAAGATATGGTGTATCCAAATAATTTCCCTAAATATACCACTAATACACATTTATTTGGATTCAACTTTACATTGTATTTTCATAAATATTTAGAAACATTTTTTGAATCCATATCATGATTTTATTGTTGTCTTACATTGACAATTATATCATCCACATGATCTTCCATTTTTTTTGGTATATAGTTATGAAAAATATTGGTCATTTTCCACTAATAATTATCCCATCCATTTTTCATTTTAGAAGGTATGAATATGTAATAAAATTATCCCCATGGTATAATAAATGAATTATTTTCTTGATATATTTAATTAATTTTAATTTGGTTGTATCCTAGAAAACCATCCATGAATGATTAAATCTCATAACCAATTGTAGAGTTGATGATCATGTCAATATTTTTCAAAGGGAATTTGTCTTTAAGAAAAGATTTATTTAAATCCTAATAATTTTTTACAACATTGAATCTATCATTTAAGATTAAAAATTGGTACTATATTATAAACCCACTCAATATAATCAATGGATCATATAAATATTTCATCTACTAGTTTATTAATTTCATCATTAACCAACAAATCTACCTTTGTTTGCATTTTTTATAATTTTTGTTTTCCTAACATTAAGGTAAAATATATTGTTATCTAATGAAAATTTGGGATCAATTCCTAACATATATGAGTAAGCTCATGAAAATAATTATAATTAATAATGTATAACTTATTAAAAAAATCCTTCAACTTATTATAACATAACTGTTAATAATACTAAACTCAAATCCTTATCTATTATGTAATGGAATTATATCATTTTTTTATTAATTAGATTTTATCTATATTCAATATATGGTGAAATAGATATGGTATTTAAGTCTACTTAGGTATGGAAATTAAGACCTTCACTTTTTTTGAAAGATGAATTGGTATTAGTTGTGTGAGGAAACTTATTATTATGATAGAAGGAATGGAGATATTCACATGCCTCCAAGTATTATAAGAGATATTTATCATTTGAGAATTTATCTAATGTCCAATTGTCTAAGGAAACTATGTTGTAAATCATATTAGGGTATATTAACTGAAGTGTAGATGCATGATGAGATTATAGTGTTTGTTTTATCTCTTCTTTGAATAAGTGTGAATAACTATTAGGCATTGTGGTTGTTGTTGTTGTTGTTGTTGTTGTTGTTGTTGTTGTTGTTGTTATTATTATTATTATTATTATTATTATTATTATTATTATTATTATTATTATTATTATTATTATTATTATTATTATTATTAATATTATTATTATTATTATTATAAAGAGTATGAATATATCATGATAATAAGTATGAACATGTATTAGGCATATGAATAACAATAAAATCATGATATGGATTTAAAAAATTAATTTAACAAGTATTAGGTGTTGTGTTTAACTTTTTTTAAATCCATATCATGATTATATGGTAGGTATTTTATTAAAAGGGAGATATTACAAGTGTTTAATAATGACCCATTGTCCACCGAAACTAGCTTGAATAATTTTTTTTGAATTTGTACTTTAATAACAATGGTAGATGTGTATACATAATGTGTTTAAGAGTTAAGTTTTATTTTTAAAAAAGATATACTTTTACCCATCAATCATAGTATCATTTGGTAAAATTTTATCATGCAACACTGCTAAATAATGTGTTTATAAATAGGCATATTTTGAATTATCTAATAGAGAAGTTTTGGCTTGGGTATTTTTTAATTAATCAATGATAACATACCCCTTTTAATAGTTATATTTATTTTTGGGAGGTGGTGGGGGTTAAGGAGGGAGTTGGTAAGGTCCTTTGGTTTGTACTAATGGATGGGTCACCTTACCCCTTCGTGTTATGATACTGTGGATTGTTGGAACTAATATAAACCAAAGGAAAATATTGGAGGTAGGCTGATAACTTTAAATATTATGAAATGTAAGGAGAGGGATGGGATGAGTCATGTATGCTCATTATTGTTTAGTATTTAATTAATATTTAATCTTAAAACATTATAAATTATGAAAATTGTGTATAAGGTGTGTTGAGTTTATTTATCTATCTACCTTTAACCAATTTGTTTACATAGTTGATCCAAATGAAATATAGTATCCAAGTAAAAAATATGAAAATATTACCTTCATGAATTGTATTAAAAATAATGTCCATTTATTATATCCATGGTTAATTTTTTTTTAGGGAATAATAATAAATATATTCTACCCTAATTTTATTTTACATCCTCTAAGAGGATATAAACTAATATAATAATGATATATTTAGATTTGTACAATATACACAAGTAATCCTAAAAATTGATTTGAACTATGATAAAGTGTACAAGCAAAATATAGAAATGAATGAACAACAAGAGGTAAAAAATATCTTATCTTATTTTTCATGTTGTTATAAGATTTGACTATTTGTATATTTCACCTCTACAATGTGGAAATGTTTTTTATATGGTTCATCCATGCTATTATCTCCTAGTCACTTTTGTCAACTTAGATTAATATCAATAGTGGATACTAACCTACAATGGTCATTACTAACCCCACACCTAGAGAGCTCATGTTTTCTTATAAGAAGATGTGCATGTGTCTGTAATACATGTTTCTTCCTTTAATCACCTCCAAAATAATGTGGATACACTTGTATGATCAAAACATAATTCTAAAGTAATTAGATATAAAATTTTGATGTTTAATGAAAAGGATGAGTTGGACTAACCTCAATTGATCCCCATTTACTGATCAAACACTACCCTACACCAATACTCTAAATAGGGCTCAAAATTGAATGTAGTTATCCTGCTAATGTATGTGTGTAATCATGGATAGAATCCTAGATGCTCATTCTCTTAAATTTCCCTTGGAACAATCATGCAAATGTAAATTGACCTTTCTAAATTTGATATTTATCTCTAATAAATATTTAGATAAAATATTGAATCTTATATATCTATTGATAATGCAAATTTTTTGTCCTTAAATATCTTACAATGAATTTATATATATATATATATATATATATATATATATATATATATATATATATATATATATATATATATATATATATATATATATATATATATATATATATATATATAAAAACCTATAACTTTGAATTAAGGACCTAGTGATAGACAAAATATGACCAGAGGAAATTTAAATGTGTCCAAACAAAATTAATGAGGTGAAATGTACCTAAAATAATTTTAAAATATGTCTGGGTCACTTGATTCATCTTCAATTAATATCAATAGTCAATACTGAATGTAAAAAGTGAAATCAACCCAAGGCTTAAAAAGACTCCATGATGAAATAAAGGGCCAAATATCTTTTTAATATGGAAAATAAAGGTGAACATGATAATACATAGGTATCACATAGCCAAATATAATCAACACAAAAATTAAAAGACAAAAAGAGATGTGTTACTATGTACATAGTTTTTAGTTGGATATTTATACATGCAAAGTTTCCTAAAGGCATTGTGAAATAAGGATTTTAGAAAATATAGGTATCTACATTTTTTCACCCCATTTTACTCTATTATTTTATTGGAAATATAAATATTAGATAAAATGGAAAAATATAATGTAAACCTACATTGGAAATTTTAAAATTATACTTATTTGTTCCAATGTTCCATGGTGTACAAGTGTTCCTAGAAAACATAGAGTATGTTATTAGATATATGTATACACAAATAAATAAGTATATACATAATGAAAAATTAAAAATATATTTAAATTAAAAAAACATTTATATGTATGTCATATGGTCTCACTCATGGAGTGTACTCTTTTTTGAAGAGTGGAGATACTGAAGATCAAAAATTGACCTAGTCACTATGGAGAATAAGATGTAATTTTTAGTATTTTTCTCTTCATATACATGTAAATCAAGAAGAATTTTTTTAAAAAAATGAATATTAGTTTCTATATTAAATGTTGGAACATAAACTGGATTCAAAGAATGACGTGTTAAGCATCATTGAACCTTACCACATCATTGAAAATGAAACAAATGCTAAATATGGTTTATTGATTCAATTTTTATTTTTTCTCAAATTCATTAAATTCATGATTGAAATGGAATAAATATCATCCATGGCCCCATCATGACCTCATATTTAATTATATAATTTTGCTCAATTTATCTCAATGTATAATAAATGCATGATGATATAATGTTCATTACCTCAATGTCGATGAGTGTGAAGTGGATTTTTTTCATTAACCCTTTAAATTATAGTGTTATTTATGTGAATTACTGTCATAACCCCCACAATATGAGTTATCAAAAACCATTTTCAAGGGGTTATAATATAAAATTCCAACAACAAATCAGTAATGTGCCATACATTTAAATAGTACAATGGATGTATTTATTCACATTATTATAAGGATATAATTAATCTATATACAAAAATAATGTGTAACATATGTTTTCATCATGGAATCCTATGGTAAATAGGATCATTTCACTAATTCAGAACACTATCATGTAAATATACTAGATATGAAATCATATGCACTACTAGCAAGTATTTTATTGGCATAGTAATTGGAAAAACAAAACATCTAAATTAAGGAAAGATGAATTCATTTAAATTTTGAACTCCATGATAGTGTTCCAAATAATAATTATCATTTAAACTTACTTGAGCTCATTAGTGGCAGGTGTGACCACCGTTACGACCTAAACCACTTTGCTCATAGATATGTGAAATAACTAGATCAATAATTCTTGGTTACGTGAGGAAGGCATGAGTTTAAAATGTCACTAATGTCATTTCCATTATCTAATTTATAGGTTTTACCTTATAGTGGATTTATATAGCTCGTCAACCTTTTTATTTCACCAATGAGGTTTACCTTAAACATGACTATTTAATTTTTAAGTACGAAAACACTACAAGGATTTGATATAACTTTTTTCAGATATTTCATGGAAGATATTTATCCATATTATTATACTAGTTATACAACTTTTATCATGCTTTATGAAATTTCTATCCATCAAACTATTCATATTATAAAGTTAGCTAAACCATGTAGTGTACCAAATAAGAATTAAATATAATTAGTTATGTTTTCTAACCCAATAGTATTCATGATGAGTATTAACATACGTATCTTGAATACTATTTCTGAGATAAACATATGAAATTCTAACTACATTATTGAATTAAAATTCAATTAACACCCATAAAATGATTCAATTCAAGAGTATGAAAAAATATGTTAAACATATTGACATAGAGAATTAAATTAAAACTCTTCAAACAATATCATGTCATCTTAATAATTAATAACATAACCATAGTATTATTTTTTGTCTTGTGTAATGATATAATATTCACTTAAGTGATTTATTTAGGTAAGAAAGAATCATTTAAATCATACACACTTTATTTATCTATGCAATATAAATTACATAGGGTAAATGATTGTTACTGCATAGTATTGAATCAAGTAATATGATCCTTGAGACTTAAATAGGTATAAATAAAAGACTTATCTAATAATTCACATATACCCATTCTTAATCATTAACCTAAATAGATGTAAGTACAAAATCCTTTTCTATTAATTATTTAGAATCAAATAAAATAAAATATTAAAATTAGACCCATTTACTTCAACAAATATATTTGCATAAAATAACAAAGAGACCAATGTATTTTAATTAAAAACACCATCACTCCATATTCATTACTCATGATAAGTATAAACTAATTTAAATTAAAAATATAACAAGGGTATTTCTCAACAAATCAAAATGTCACAACCTTAAGTCAAACTATAGCCATTCCACTTTAAACATCTAACTATATACTATATTTTAATGTAATAGCCTGTTCACATGAAACTTAAACAACCAATTAAGCAACCTTCAATAGAAATAGAAACACAATGCAAGACTACAGCTGAGTCATATGAATTCAAATTCATACCTTACAACAGTTTTTTTCTCAAATGGTAACGAAATCATTAAAATCCAATATGAAATCAAAAATATACAAACTCAACCAAGATTATCATTCTTGTTCTATCATTTATATTGACAACTACCAAATACACTACCATAATAATATCAATGAGTCATTCACAATATTATTAAAACATAAAGATATCATACACTACTTCTATTTCACATCTAATACTCAATAAACTTATCTACATTAATAACTAATGAATTTGATTAGCCTTTAGTGTAAAGACAACCAATATTTTTAATGAGAGATCAAATAAATACATCTATTAACTCTAAAATAGACATAATAAAATAAATCAACCTCTAAATATAAAAAAAAAATATTCATGCATTTGATCTTAGATAAAAATATTGAGCATACAACTCTAAACCTAAACTTAAGGTGAATAAATGCATAGTTGAAATTACTCCCATAATCATTTAAGCACACAATTGTAATATAATTCATTTTTTTAAAATGTTGATGATTTCTCCTACCTAATACTTTTTAAAATATTACAAGTCAATTGATTTAATTAATAATTAACTAACTCATGGAATGAGTTTTAAATTAATTATAATATAAATGACCTAAAATAATCATCATCTCAACTTATAAATTACAACAAACAATAAAGAGCAGGTATGTTCACTTATATATGATGAAATAATGAATTGCACATTTATTCTTGATTAAATAATTCAATACTTTGAATATTTCCTTGAAAATAGTCAGAACTGATTGAATAAAAACAATTCTTACTTCCAGACTTATCCAAGTGATTCCTTTGATTATTGTTGATCAACAAAATGGCTTCATCCCAGGTAGACAAATCCTTAACTCTATCATCTCTGCTCATGAGAATATTCACTCCTTGTCTTGTTCTAACAATCAGGGGTTCATTATGAAAGTTGATATTGCTAAGGCATATGATAGAGTTGATTGGTCACTTCTCTCAAACATTCTATTAGCTTTTGGCTTTGACCAAAAGGTTGTTGGTCTTATTCATCAATTGATTTCCACCTCCTCTATTGATGTTCTGGTTAATGGAAGCTCATCTCATTTCTTTTATCCCTCTCGGGGATTGAGACAAGGTGATCCTTTATCCCCCATACTTTTTGTTATTATGGCTGATTGTTTGGGGAGATATATTGGGGACTTGGTCCATAGAGGTTTCTTTAAGGGACTACAACCTTCTTCTCATCCTCTAATTTGTTCACATGGACAATTTGTTGATGATACAATCTTTATGGGTAAGGCTAAAGTTAAGGAAGCCAAAAATTTGAAGCAAGCTATTAACTTATATTATGTTGCCTCTGGTCAATTGGTTAACTAGAATAAAAGTGTTGTGTTCTTTATCAACACCCCTATCCAGAGACAAAATAAAATTGCTGAAATCCTTGGATGTTATATAGGATCTCTCCCCTCTTCTTATTTGGGTCTTCCTCTTGGCCTGAAGGTCCCTGATACCTTTTGGGAAGATCTTATTAATAAATTCAGCAAGAAACTTGTGGGATGGAAAGGAAATATTTTAAGCCAGGCAGGTAAGTTAACTCTTCTTAAAGCCTGCCTTCAAAGCATACCTACTTATGCTTTAAGTCTCTTTAGAATTCCTATGAAATTTCCTGAGTCTATTGAAAAAATTCAAAGAAATTTTCTATGGACTGGTACTGAGGCAAAAAGGAGAATGACTTTAATTTCATGGGATCATGTTTGTAAACCTATTGATGAAGGGGGATTGGGAATCAGGAAAATCAAAAGTATGAACAAAGCTCTTTTAGCCAAAAAAAGTTGGAGAGTTTACCATGACAACAAAGAGTCGAGTACCATATGGAAACATAAGTACCTCTTCAATGCTAAATCCCTTCTTGATTTCTTCTCTTCTCCTGATGTTATTCATCCTTCTTTTATATCGGGGGTTATTTAGGGGACCAAGAAAACTCTAGAAAAAGGATGTTCCTGGAAAATTGGTAATGGGCTTAAGGTGAAATTTTGGGATGATGTATGGTTAAAGGATCATCCCTTGATTGGATATTTTCATGACAAGGATTTAGTTGATCAATGCAAGCAGAGATATGGCTTATTAGTCAGTCATTATTGGTAGAATAATTCCTGGGTGAATTTAACTGATGTTGATCAAGGCTTCAATAACATACAATTATCTCTTAATGTTATCTCTCTTTATCCTTATCTTGAAGATAATATTATTTGACATGCTGACCCTAGTGGCCAATTTAAAGTCTCTACTATCTTTGCTTCAAAGGAAAAGGGTAATCAACCTTTTTGGTCTCATGCCTGGATTAAGGGGCTCATCCCCAAAATTAAAATCTTCTTTTGGAATCTACTTCAAAATAAAATTTTGACCCTTAAAAATTTGCAAAAAAGAGGTATAAATGTGGTTAATAGGTGTATTTTATGCAAAAATGGATTTGAAGATAGAGACCATATGTTTTTGAATTGCTCTTATACCCAACTAGTGTGGATTGAGATTCTTAATTTTTGGGGTATAAAATGGGTCCATCAAAACAATGTGGAACTCTCTTTTACAAGTTGGTGTTACCCCTCTAAGGATATTGATGCTCTTTTTCTTTGGAAACTAACTCTCCCTCATCTTTGGTGGGGTATATGGAAAGAAAGAAATAATAGAATATTCAGGAGTAAAGATCTTCTAGGATGGGTGCTTGGTCTGAATATCATTAGATCCATCAAGGAGAAATTTAAATCCCAGAGGGATTCTGATCAAACCTTTCAATTTGATAACACTTTATGATTTGAAGGGTCAAATTTGAAAAATGATAATCCAAGATCGATCATAAAATGGTATGTTCCTCCTAATGGATGGATCAAAGGGAATTTTGATGGAGTAGCTAAGGGAAATTCAGGAAGAGTAGGATGTGGAGGGGTCTTGAGAGATAATGTGGGAAATGTAATTGATGCTATTGTTATCCCAATTAGTAATTTGAATAGCCATATTGTTGAAGCTACTGCAGCCCTCTACACTATCAAATTAGATGTTGAGTTGGGGTATTCCAAATTATGGTTGGAAGGTGATTCTTTGAATATTATTAATACCCTAAATAATAAAAATTCAATCTCATGGTCTATTGAGGCTACGGTTATGGAAATCAAAGCTTTAATTCAAAAATTTGAAAAAGTGGCCATATCCCATACATATCGAGAAGCCAATGGGGTCACCGACTGGATAGCCAATCATGCTATTCAAATGGGGCATAAGGTGAGGTGGCTTGATGAATTACATAAGCACATGGATCTTAAAGTGCTTATTAATTATGATGTCATTCATTCCAAAGTGGGAAAGATTTGCTTGGATTAGTAATTTAATGATTTGGTGGAGTGGCCTTATGGTTGTAGGATTACCTTCCTCGAGGAGGTGCATTCATGAGAATGTAATGTGGCTACTGCATGTATCATCAAAAAGGTGAATTCCATTTCAAGTAACAAATAATTTGTTCCTTTCTGACTTCTATGTTTGGGTGCTTCTAGTTTTTCATTTGCTTTGTAATATGAAGGGTGAACCGAGGAAGCAAGAGCCCGAAAAATGTGAAGACTGGAAGGCTAGACAGGATGTATGGAAGATTATACATAAAGGGAAGGTGGTCAGTTATATGGAGCGTTTGCATGGCTTTAAACCCCATGTCACTATTGCCTTCTTTAAAAATTGGGTTGATGATAGAGTTACTCTCCATGGAGTCACTATGAAGCTTACTAAGGACTTCATTGCTGAGGTCACGGGGCTTCCCATGGGTGGTATTAACTTCTCAAAATAGGCAAGTATCTCCAATGTGGCCTACAAAAAAATTTTGAAGATGAATGCAGAGGAGAAGCAACTAGAAAAGAATGGAGACTTATTTGATGTGGAACAGATAAAAGGAATTTGGTGAGACATGTTATGTTGTATCCATGAGTATTTTATCCTTGATGGTAGGAATAAAATAGTTCAAAAATTTCATTTTATTTTCCTCAACCACTTTATGCACAAGGATATAATTTCTTTCCCTTTCTATCTACGTTTTCCATTGCTTTAAAGCTTGTATGCCCATAGGAAGAAGGACTCTCATCCAATTTTACATGAAGGTCTGATACTTCTCATAGAGGGTTTTTGTGAAAATAAATCCATAGCTTTGATTCCTTTTTCTGACAAACATAAGGGTTCCAAAAAGTGTAACAAGGATGAGAATGTTAAAGGGATAGAAAAGGCAAAACCAAAACCCTCTAATTCTCAAAAGCAAATTATAGAAGAGGATTTTGAGTTGGAGAGTACTAAAAGTTCTAAGAAGGATGTCCTAAAGGAAGATGAAGGGATGGATGTTGGGGAGTTCAGCGCCAATTTGGATGGATATCCAAAAACTAAAGGAAAATTTGAGAAAGGGAATGAAGAGGATACAATTGAGGGAAACACAGAATAGAGCAATTCTAAAAATGAGGGTAATCAGACTGTGTTCAGGGAAGGTGATAAAGACAAAGATATCTTAACTAATTATCCAATTTCTATGAGAGAGGAAGATCATATGGTTTTGGATTCTACTCTTGCTATGGAGACTGGGGGACAAGAAGAGGAGGAACCTGTTAAACATGAAGACCCTATTGAGACTAGAGAGGAGAAACTGATGGATAGGGAGGAACAAATTGAAAAGGTTTATTCCCCTCCACATGAGATAGCAGAAGACATTTTTGAATCTTCATAGAGGGAAACCAAGCTTTCCTTCCTACATTTTGCCAAGTCTAAAGATGACTCTATTCTCTAAGTTGATTCTTGGATCTATAATGAAATAATGGGGCTGAAGAAGAAAGTGGAAACAATGCAACACAATCAGGATGTTGATCAGACCAAAATTAACCACTTGGAGATGCAAATGAGAGATATCCCAAAAAAACTTAAATATTATGAGCATAATCTTAGAATGCTCATCAAGGAAAGTAGAACAAAGATGGAGCAGGTAACATCAAGCATTTGTGCTACTGTAGCTAACCTCGTTAAAAGAGCAAATGAAGAAACCATATCCTTGGAGGGTCCAAGTAAGAGGACAAGGTAGAGTTCAAGGAAGAAAGCCTTGCAAGATGCTGCTACTTTGGCTACAAAATCCATTCAGGATACTACTATGATAGGGAAGGACGCTGTTAAGATGATTATGGATTTGCAATAGAAGACTAGGGTCTTCTTTGCTAGTTTTGTTTTAGTTTTGGTCTTTTTTGCTGTTTGTTGCAACTGGTTTTTGTTTTTGGTCCTGTTTATTGGTTCTTGGTCAAAAAATTTATTTGAGGTTCTAGGTCATTGTAAAACCTAGGTACTTTTATTGAACTATGTTTGTGGTTTTAGGTCCCTGTAAAACCTGATTTTGATGTTGCTCTTTAGTAGGTTTTAGGAATGCTTTTCCTGGTGGTTGTTACTATTTTATCCTTTTTGTTACTGTTAAAGGGTTTTGGGGTCCCTTCAAAACTTGCTTTTACCATAATCTAAAAACAAACATAGACAATCAAGAAAGTGTTCAATTGCATTCATTACTCCCTTTCTAAGTAAACATATATTTGACAAGTTAAGCTAGTTATACCACTTTGCAAAGTTCAATATTACATAAAATTTTATAAACATCCAGTCTAATACACAACATAGAACCCCATATGGTAAATATGATCCTCATTACTAAGTAAACACATTAGAAAACATAGTACTAGTATTGATTCAATAATCAAGCTAAACTCAAACATACAAAATTCAAGTGACTAAATTACTTATACCACAACATACATCAATTTATATTTATAATTTCAAATCAATAACAACAAGCCCAATTCAAAATAAATTTAAGTCAAGAGGATCATGTTTCTTGTATCCATAAAAAAAAATTCATCTCAAAGTTAACTAGTATTTCTTATAATCCACATTAAATTTTTCTAACAATTAATTCACAACCAAGTAATCCAACTAAGTTCCATCCATAAGATAATTAAGGAGATGTATCTAAATTCCATCCATGAGTGTAATGATTTGATCCAATATAGGGTTATCTCTACCCACCCTAACCATCAATTAGGAGTGAAAATAAACAACCAATGAAAAAATTAGACCACATAAATACCCATGTTATAATCATGCATATAGAGTCAAGGTATTAGGTCTAATGTTCCAAGTAAAAAAAATAAACCATAAATAAACAATGTAAACCAAATGTCACTAAACCCTAGTAATTGTAAAATAGTGAAACACGCCATGAATTACACTCCAAAAATTCATAGTGCAAGCAAAAAAAACAAATTCCTCCTCAAACCAAGGTTCAAAGCTAAAATCCAAAATAGCAAAAAAAATTAAAATGTACCCAAAAAATAAAACAAAAACTAGTCAAAAATGTCATTTTATTAGTCCACCTATACACCATCTAGGGTGAGGTGACATTATATAGTCTCACCCACAAGGCATATTGTTTATTTCTTATTATTCAATTTAGGTTTATTCACGAGCCACATAGTGCTTCCAAATGATAAACAAGTTGTTTTTTTAAATTTACAAGCACCTGTTAAAACATTCATACTCTAAGCAAAATGTGTGACCACTTTCTTATTTAGCTACATAATAAAGTACCAAAAATAAGCTCAACACCTAGATATTTCCACTTTATTTTATTCCTCTTGGTTCTCTTTTATCCTTCCTTTTTACACCATTTTGCATACACTTTGTTTAATCATGATCTATTCATATTTAATAATAGTTCCATTTCGTAGAATTATATGTTTTTCTAAGTGGAACTCTAAACCCACTGAAAGGTAATTAACAATCCTATTACCTAGTTCTACATGCATGATGATGAGTTTCAAACACTTGTCTCTAAAATAAAAGCATAGAGTAATTTCCAAATGAAAACTATAACCCTAATTATGTACCATGACATAAGTCAACTCCCACATTACCATGTGGTTGAGTTTATTAACCCCACTAAATTTACCATCGACCTAGGTATTTTATGAATTATGGTTCGACTAACACATTTCAATAAATCCATGGTACTTTATTAGTATTCCTTCATCCCTTAGTGGACTTTAATGAAACCATGCACTCAAACCTCAAAATAGTCTTAAGATCAATGTACATAAAATAATTAAAGGTCACAAGACTTTCAAGATCCATCTTGAATGCACTTAGCTGCCAAATTGTATGTTGATGTAAAAAAATCTTGATTTATTAACATTATAACTATATTACTCATAACTCAATAATGACTGGTTATTTCATAATAATAATAATAATAATACACAATCACAATAATCAAATAGGTGATTGGAAATCAAATTTACATAAAAAAGGCACAACATAAAAATCAAAACTAAAATAAAATAATAAAAATTGTTTTGGTTTAGGGTGATGATTCTATATGAATCATGATTTTAGTTTTAATTATATTTTCCACTTTTATCACTACCCACATGCTTCCCATCTAACCTAGATCAACCAAGGCAACACTTATAACAATACCAATAAAAGGCATTATCAGTGCATGATCTTATATCATAAAATCAAAGATAAATTAATGTAATTTTTATTTAAATATATTATAATATTAAATATTTAAAATAAAATAATATACTAAAATAATAAAAATTTACACAATATATCATCTGCATAAAAATGTCAATATAGCATAACAATCCAATAAATAGTCATAGTCAGAATGCTAGGTAGGTGTGTTCATTATAGCCACCCTCCCTTAAGAATGGAACTATCTTTATGTCCTAAAATAAATGTGAATAATTTTTTCATAAAACATTTTCATCTTCCCAGGTATCACTTCTTTCACCCATTTGATCTCATTAGACTAATACTTGCTACAATTTTAATATTTCCAAATTAATGCTATGTTGAACCAAAATATTGATGGGATTCAATTGGATAATTTCCTCTTCCTCCACCTAAATATAATTCTAATTCATAACATTTTATGGGTCTAATACATATTTTATTAACAATACTATATAAAAAATATCATGGATTCTAGATAGAGAAGGTGGAAGAGTTAGATGATAAGACACCAAGTTGATATTTTCCACTATGTCAAAATGTCCAACATAACATGGTCCTAGTTTGGAGACTTTACAAAAATTGATTGAAATTTTATAAGGTCTTACCCTTATAAAAACCTAATCAAGGACTTTAAATTATCTATGAGATCTTTTTAAATATGCATAGCTTTTCTGATGATTAGAGGTAGATTTTAACATTTTATGTATGGGAGTAATTTTCTCATCATACTCTTGTAAAGTTATTGGACCTAAAAACATTTGGTTTTCCAAGTTATTCTATCCCAAAAGAGTTATAAATTTTCACCCATACTTGGATTCAAAAGGTGCCATCTTAATCATAGAATGATAAGTATTATTATAGGCAAATTCTACCAAGTGAATAAAATCTTCCCATTTATATATTTTATCCATAACATACATTATTAAAATATCCTCAACAATCATGTTAAACCCTTTAGTTTGACCATCATTTTTGGGTGATAAGATGAACTAAAATTTATCTTTGTAATAAAAGTTTCCATTATGATTTTCTAAAAATGAGAAGTGAATGGACTACCTATATATGATATGATCACTTTAGCTAAACCATGAAGGTGAACCACTTATTTTAAAAATATTTTTTTAATATTGGAAACATCATAAATGATGTTACTTTTAATAAAGTGAGAAAATTTTATGAGTTTATCAATCACAACCAGAATTGAATCATGTTTACTTTGTGATATAGGTGATCTTGTGATCAAATCCATTGATATTACTACCCACTTCCTTTGCAAAATATAATAAGGATACATTAATCCTCTATGATGTACATACTCATATTTAATATTCTTGAATTTCAAACACTTGGATATAAAATAAACCACATCTTTATTCAAACCAGGCCAAAAATTTAATGCTTTTAGCTCTTGTGTCATTTTATTGACACCTGGGTGAGCATAATGAGGTAAAACATGCACTTCTCTTAGAATTTATTCCCTAATATTTCTAAGTTTGGAATAAAAATTATGATTTTGTGTCACAATAGGCCATCCAAATCCACTAAAAATTAGAATTGAATTTTTTTGATCCTATTTCAACATAAATTTTTTTAAACATTCCAAGTCTGATTTATGTTTTTCAAATATAAAAAAATTAAATTTAGACCTCGTAATAGAGAGGGAAAAATGTAGGTTTGGTTCTTATAGCATTGGCCACTCTATTCTCTTTTCCCTTCACATAATATATATCAGTATCAAAATTAATAATGAATTTTAGCCATCTTCTTTACCTTATATTGAGCTAATCTTGAACAAACAAGTGCACAAGACTTCTATGTTCTGATTTAATTATGAAATGTTTTCCTAATGGTAAAAATTTACATTATTTGTGTGCATGAATTATAAAATCTAACTCTAAATCATGAGTTGGGTAATTCGACTCATGAGATTTGAGTTTCCTAGACTCATAGGCAACCACCTTTCCATCTTTAGTCAAATCAACACCAATACCCACCTTATAAGCATTATCCCAAATTTCAAAGTTTTCATTTGTATTAGGTATGATCAAAAAAAGAGACAAGTTTAGAAAGAATTTTAGTTCTTGAAAATATACATCACACTTATGAGACCACTCAAACTTCTTCCCCTTCATTTTCATGGTATTTATAAGATTTTTAATCCTTGAAAAATATTGTATAAACATTTTATAGTAGCCAACAATCCCCATGAATATTCTCACTTCATGTACATTATTTATTTTTGGCTACTCATTAAGGGTTTTAATATTTAGAAGATCAACTGCAAGGCCATCACATGAATAGGATGAATTTCAATTGCATATTATCGATTAAGCTTCCCCATATGTTGGAAAATGTCACACTAATGTGCATAAAGATTTGTATCTTTGAAAAGTGTAGGCCACCATAAACAATCTAACATAACTTTTAAGTGTCCTAAATAGTGAATTTATAATTGGAAAAAAGATCACTTAGACTACTTTCTGAATAACTTGTGTTGCCTTAAACACTGCAACACCAACCTTAAGTGTTGTTCATATTCTTGTTCATTATTATAATAGATTAAAATGTAATCTAAAAATACTAAAATTAATAGGTAAAGATAATCTTGGAATACACTATTCATTAAATTCATGAAAGGACCAAGATTATTAGTCAATCCAAAGGGCATAACAATTAATTCATAATGTCCATATCTAGTTTTAAATGTTATGTTATGAACATAATCATCCTTGTTTCAGAGTTGGTGATACCCTGATCGAAGATCTATCTTAAAAAACACTTCTTCTCTTTTAATTTAATAAATTAAAAAAAAAAATTTATTAATTATATGTAAAGGATATTTGATTTTTATAGTGACATTATTTATCATTCTATAATCAATGCATAATCTAAGTGTCCCATATTTATTTTTAACAAAAAATACTTGAGGTTCCCATGGTAATATACTAGGATGTATCATTCCCTTGTCTATTATCTCTTGTAATTTAAAATTAAGTTATCTTAAATCCACTACATTCCTTTATTAAGGTGATTTGGATGTTTTTGTAGCACCAAGTATCACATCAATTTCAAAGTCAAATGTTCTTTTAGGAGGCAATCTAAGAAATTATTTTGAAAAAAACATCTAAAAATTCCTTAAATATATGATATTATTAAAGAATATATTATGTTTCCTCAAAAACTTCATTAATCTTAATGGCATAAGATTGACATCCTTTTCTAATAGATTTACTTCATTGCAAGGTTGAAATTATTCTTGGAGTTGAAGATTTAATTATTCCTTGTAAAATAACTAATTTTCCTTACTCATATATGCTTTGGATTCTCTTATTATATAAATAAAACTTGGATTGATGACTTTTCAACTAGTCCATGCCTAAAATGATGGCATAGGATCCTAAAGAGCAAGGAAAAAGTTCAATTGTATTGAAAACTCCTAGATTAAGTTTAGCTTGCTCAAGGCATTTATATAAACACCTTATTTATGATGATAAACTCTACCTCCCATCATTTTATAAGTCTATTTGGTTTGGTTTTACACTTTATATCACTTACAAGAGAAACATAACTATCAGTTATCCTAAATATGTCAAAATTGAGAATGAAAAAATATAAATTATACTCAGGCCTCAATTGGAGTTGTCTAAAATTTGGCATTTATGTTGTCTACAATTGAGTATACCTTTTTATTATATTTCATTTTAGGACAATCCTTATGGTAATTATTATCACCACATTCCCAACAAGTTATAATACTTTTGGTTGGAATGGGGACTATCTTATCTCCTATGGAAGGTCCACAAAAGTTATGTAGATTTTTGCCTTCAGTAAGTTTCTTATCAAAAGAGTGGGATTTAGAAATTTTATTATTCTAAAATTTCCCTCTAAAATTAAAATTATTTACAATAGTATTTTTTGTTCATTCCTCTTGAAATTATTACTTACATGTGGAATAGTTGGTTTTGACTTAATTTATAGCCTATTATTCCAAATGTCTTATATTGCCTTCTAATGAGACTTCTCTTTTTCTTTATCATGGTGTTTTGATTCCAAAGTTAAAACTAAGGTCTTAAGGTTTGTTAAATTCACATCATCCATCAATATCTCATCTAAACCAAGTTTAAACTTGGTGATCCTTGTTTTCTCATATTGCACATAATTCACATGATGTAGAAGTCCTAGAAACATTTTTCATAGTTATAAACTATCATAGTTCCTTATTTTAGCAACCAAAACTTAGTGATTTTGTGTTATTTATATATGTTTAGATATTATTTTTTTGAAATATTTCTTAGATATTTCTCATTGAAGATTTAATTAAAAATACCACTTAAGATGACATATGTGAGTCCACAATAAGGCTACATCACCTACTAGTTGGTAAGTTCTAATGTATGCCTTAATGTTATAACCCAAATTATGCAAAGTGAAATACTTAGACAAATTAATCATCCATAACTCAAAGGCATCAATACTTTATTATCTATAAAACATGGGATGAGGAAATTTTTTTATCTCCTTTATGATGGGATCTAAAACCTTTGGTTTTCATGGATCCCCATAATGAAGCTCTTCATCATACCCACCTTCTTGTAGATTCTCTAGGTGAGTCAACATCTGACCATAAATTTTCATTTTCCCTAGAAAGTCATCCAATACACCTAGAATATCATGTAAAATAACATTTTGTTCCTAAGTAGTAAGTTATTTAGGTATTTCCTAATTTTTATCCTATTTTTCATCATGATTAACATAAATATTTACCTAAACATGCTCATCTAGACCATGATTGTTAACCAAAACACTTATGTCATTCTAATGTTCTTGGGTTTCTCTTATTCTTACCATATTGAGCACATTTAAACATATATATTCAAATCAAAACATTTTTTAAAAGTTTGTTTTTATTTATTAAGCAAAGGCTTTGATATTAGATGTCATAATGCCTAAAATACAAGTTATCAAAAAAAAATTCGTGATGGGTTATGCTCTGAAATTTCAACACCAAGTCAGTAATGTACCATACATTTAAATAACACAACTAACTTACACACATTATCATCATGATATAAATAAAATAAAAAATAATAATGTGTGGCATAATTTTTCAATATAGAAGCCATGATAAATAGGATATGTTCACTGATTCACAATAATATCATATAAATCTACCAATTATGAAATCATATGCACTACTAGAAAGTATTATCTTATCATAGTAATTAGAAACACAAAACATATAAATCAAATAAAGTTGAATTCATTTTAAATTTTGTAATCTATTTTAGTGTCCCAAAAAAGAATTCTCATTTAAACATTTTTGAGCTCATTAGTGGTAGCTTTGACTGTAGTTGTAACGTAAACCACCTTTCATAGATACTTCAAATAAATATATAAATAATTACTATTCACATAAGGAATGTACATTTTTACCATTATACCAAGGTAATTTTGACTATCTAATCAATAGGGTTTCCCTTCTAGTGGATTTCTATAGCTTGTTAACCATTTTATTTCACCAATGAGGTTTACCTTAAACATGACTATTTATTAATTTCTAAGTAATAAAACATAATAAAGCTTTTATATATATATATATATATATATATATATATATATATATATATATATATATATATAAATTACATGGAAGATAGTTATCCATAATATCATACTAATTGTACCGCTTTTCTTGTTCTTTGAAAAAATTCCATCCATCAAACTATTCATATTATAAAGTTATCTAAACCATGTAGTGTACCAAATAGGAATTAAATAAACTCAATTATGTTTTTTAACCCAATAGTATTTGGGATGAGTATTAACATAATTATCTCAAATACTATTCTTGAGATAATAAATGTATGAAGTTATAACTATAGTATTCAATTAAGATCCATAAAAATCATTCAATTAAAGAGTATGCAAAAATATGTTAAATGAATTGATGTAGAGTTTTAAATTAATACGCTTCATCAATATCATGTCATTTTAATCTTTAATAATGTAAACATAGTATTAGTTTTGTTCTTGTGTAATGACATAATATTCACATAAGTGATTTATTTAGGTAAGAAAGAATCATTAAAATCATACATAATTTATTTATATACACAAGACAAACTGTATAGGGTAAATAATTTTTATCACATTGTATTGAATCAAGTAATAGGATCCTCTATACTTAAATAAGTCTATAAAAAAGACTTATTTAATCAACCGCATATACTCCCATTGTTAATCATTAACCTAAATAGATTTATGTCTAATTTTTTTTGTATTATTTATTTAGAATCAAATGGATAGAATCTTAAAATTAAACTCTTCTAATTCAACAAATATATTTTCATAAAATAATGAAGAGACCAATGTATTTTAATAACATTACACCATCACTCCATATTCATTACTCAAGCTGAGTATAAATGAATTTAAAATGAAAATAGAGCAAGGATATTTATAAATAAATAAAAATTTCACAACCTTAAGTTAGACTATAGAGGATCCACTTTTAAAATCTAATTATGTATTGTATTTTATTGTAATAGTTTGTACACAAAATTTAAACAACCAAATGAAAAACCTCTTACAAAAATAGAAATACAACAAAATATTGTAGTTGAGTTGTATGCATTAAACTTCATACCTTACAAACATTATTTTTTAACTAAAAATTAAATCATTAACATATAATACACAATCAAGAATACACAAACTCAGCCAAGATTCTATTCTACCTCTATCATTTATATTGACAACTACCAAATACACTACCATAAGACTTTATCATATTCATTCAAAAAAATCTTATTATAGTATCAATATATCATACACTAATTCTATTTCACGTCTAATACTCAATGAACTCAACTGCAATAACAACGACTAAATTTGATTAGCCTTTAGTGTAAAGACAACTAATATTTTTAATGAGAGATCAAAAATATATGCCTATTGTCTCTGAAATAGACATAATAACATAATTCAACCTATAAATATAAAATAAAGGATTCATGAATTTAATCTCAAATAAACATATCAACCACAAAACTATAGACTTGAACTTAAGACAAAAAATGTAAAATGTGCATTACTCCCACAATCATTTAAGCACACAAACGTAATACCATTCATTTTCCCAAAACATTAACAATTTTTTACTACATTATACTTCTGAAAATATTACAATTTAATTTATATAATCAATAATGAACTAACTCTAGGAATTAATTAAAATACATATGATGTGAAGCAGTAATCATCTCATCTTATAAATTGCAACAAAAAAGAAAGAGTAGGTTTGTTCACTTATATAAAATGAAATAATAAATTACACATTTATTCTTGTTCAAAAAGTTCTTTAATTTAAATAGTTCCATAAAAATGGTCATAACCACTTGAGTAAAAAACATAGCCACTCAGAAAAGTGTTTCATTGCATTCATTGTTCCCTTTCCAAGTAAACATATATTTGACAAGTTATGTTAATTATACCACTTCAAAGAATTTAATATTGCATAAAAATATATTAACATCCAATCTAATAAATAAAATATAAACCCATATGGTAAATATTATCCTCATTACTAATTAAACACATTGGAACCCATGGTACTAGTATTGATTCAATAATCAAGCTAAACTTAGATATAAAATTTAAGTGACTAAATTTATTATACTGCAACATATAAAAAGTTATATTTATAATTGTAAATTAGTAACAACAAGCCTAGATTGACACAAATTTAAGTCAAGAGGATCCCATTTCTTGTATCCATAAAAAATACCTTTTCATCTCATAGTGAAGCTATTGATCCTTCTTTATAATACACATTAAATCTATCCCACAATGATTTCACAACAAATCAATCCAACTAAGATCCATATATAATATGATGAAGGAGATGCATGAAAATTATAATCATGAGTCTAATGATCCCATCCATTAGTGGGTTATCCTTACCCACCCCACCCATTAGTAGGGAGGGGAAACAAACACCCAACGAAAAAATTAGAACACATAAATACCTATGATATCATGATGCATATAGAGTTAAGGTAATAGGTTTAGGGTTTTAAACAAATAAATTAAACCATAAACAAACAAATTAAATCAAATATTACTAAACCCTAGTGATTATGAAATAATGTGACACATCACAAAGTATACTCCAAAAAATCATAGTGTAAATAAAACAAAAAATTCCTCCTTAGACAAAGGTTTGAAGCCAAATTTCAAAATAGAAATATACTTTCAAAAATACCCAAAAACACAAAATAAAAACCAACAATCAAACTTGTCATTTTTTAGTTCACATATATGCCAATTATACAAGGTGTAACCATATAATCTCACCAACTAGGGATTTCCTCAAATACTTATTATTTAATTTAGGTCTATTCAAGAGTCATATAATTATTCCAAACAATAAATAAGTCTTATTTAAAATTTATAATCACCTAGTAAAAAATGTTTACTCTAAACAAAGGTATGACCACTTACTTGATTAGCTAAAGAATATAGTACTTGATAGAAACTCATCACCTAGCTATCTTTGTTTTATTTTTTCCTCTTAGTTATATTTTATCCTTCTATTTTCTACCATTTTCCACTCACCTTGTTTAACCATGCTACATTAATATTTAACAATAGTTCCATTTGGTAGAACTATTTATTTTACTAAGTAAAACTCCACTAAACAAAACAATGGGTAGTTAACATTCCTATTATTTAGTTTTAAATGCATGTTGAGAGTTAAACACCCTCTTATATGTACATGACCCCAATAATATCCTTTCATGGTATCAAAAAAAAAATCATTGAGTAGTTTCCAAATGAAAAGTCAAACTCTAATCGAGTACCATGACATAAGTCAACTCCCACATTACCATGTGTTGAGTTTATTAACCCATGAAATATGCCATCGACCTAAGTATTTTATGACTTATGGTTCAACTAACACATTTTAATATATGCATTGTCATTTATTATGATGCCTTCATCCCTTAATAAACTTTAATGCAACCATGCACTTAGACATACAAACGGTCTCAAGATCAATGTACACAAAATAGTCAAAGGTCATAATACCTTAAGCATCCATCTTAAATACACTTTGATTCCAAATTGCATATTGATATTACAAACCTTGATTTATTAACACTAGAATTATACCATCCATAACTCAATAATGACTAGTTATTTCAAAATGATAATCAACAATCATAATAATCAAATAGATGACCATAAATTAATTGTATATAAGAAAGGCACATCATACAACTCAAAACCAAAATGAAATAATAAAAATGGTTTTGGTTCATGGTGGTGATTATATTTACATCATGCATTCAGTTTTACCTTACTTTTTTCATTTTGTCACTACCTTCAAGCTTCACATCCAGCCTAGCTAAATCGAGCCAACACTTGTAACCATGACAAAAAAAGGCATCAACAACACCTGATCTTGTATAATCAAATCAAATATAAATTAATATAATTCTAGATTAAATATATTATGATAATAATTAGTTTGAAATACAACAATGTACTAAAAATAATCAAAATGTTTGTAATATAACATCTAAATAAAAATGTCAATATAACATAATAGTCCAATAAATAGTCATAGTCATAATGCTAGGTATGTGTGCTCATGAAAATGATTTCTTCTCTATAGATGGGATTCAAGGGACTCAAACCCATTTATCTATACTAGGTAGGAATGTCAAGCCTCATGAATCTATAAGTGTGCATATTTTCTTAAAACATTATCATACCCCATGAATATAACAATGTATATATATGCTTAAAACATTATCATGACCCATGAATCTAACAATGTGTATATGTTCATGAACTAATGTCATGCACAATAAATTTATAAAACCTAATATATAATTTTATGTATACATATTTTAACCTAAAAACTTGTATCTCAAATGTATGTTTATGTGTAAACCTATAATTCATGTTCTTATAAGGTGTGTAATATATCCATGCATATAAACCCAAATTTGTATGAATATATGCACAAGTATTTTTAAATTTAGTTATTATACATGTAATATGTGTTAGAGGTAAAATCACTAAGAGGGGGGTGAATCAGTGAGCCCAAATAATCTAACTTTAATTCTGATCTTTACAAACACTTAATTAGCTACCACAAGCATTCATGAAGCATACACATCATTCATAGCAATGAGAAAGAGAGACAATGAAAGATCAATCACATAAAACTTGGCATACATGAGAAACCCTCTTGGGGAATAAAACCCATAGGAACCTATAATTAGACTAATATCTTATAATAACAAGATCTAATTTAGACCATCTATAAATGATCAAGGAACTATAATCCCTATGTGGTGAAACTATAATCCCACAAGGTGTTGTCACACCCATCTAGCTAAGCTACAATAACAACTAGACATTTTAACAAGTTTCACCTTGAAAAGAGGATATAACCACCTTAGATGCTAAGTTTCCAAAAAAAAACTATGAACACATCCACCTTTTCACTGATGTCTTCAACACATAATGATGGAACTACGTTTATCACTCTTCACCTTCCCTCACACCCAGTCTATAAGAGCACTATTATACCAACATAATTATGACCTATAGGTCAAAAAAATAGTCCTCAATCTATTATTATATTCAACTCATCCTCAGGGCACTCTAACCCTCCTTTGATCCATAAAACACACACATAGGCCTCTCTCAAATCTATCCCAAGTCTCTCGACTACAAGTCTAGAAATCACCATCTTTAATTTCACTATTTATAGAGAAATATTAATAATCACTACCTTGGTCAAAAATTAGGCATGATTTATCCCTTAAGTCATCTCTCACATGAATACATGGCTTAATACAATCTTTATAGGTCAGCCATAACATCTATGTGTCACCCTTAAGTAGCTATACCTTTTAATAAGGCCCTTGTAGCTCTTATAGGTCTCATGAAGACCTATTCACCCATTTAGAAAATATTTAAGAAAAAAACATAGGACCACTTTAAAATGCATGGTTCCATTCCTTATATCCCATTAAATGTCCTCAAATGATCACATGCATCTTAGCTCACCTCTATATATGCTCAAAAAACTCAAATAAAGAACTTATACGAAGGAACACCATTACCAAACATACAATCAACTTCTTAAGCATTGTTCATACTCAAGATAGATTGATCACACCTCTAAAATACAAATAGAGCATCTTCATGGAATCTACAACACTCCTAAATAGCAAAGTCATCATGAAACATTGAAACAACATCAACACAAGCTCAAATATCTTTCTCATGTCACTTGCAGAATAAGTACGAACACAAAGTCAACTTTAAACATTAATATCTTTGACTATACTCACTTTTAGATATTAAAATTAGGTTAATTGGATGTACCATGGATTCCTCTACAATTTTTCTTTTTATAACACCAATAAATTTGACTTCTATCAAAATATATGGACAAAATATAGATCTTTAATTTTTCCTATGTTAAATTCAAATATATGTATTGCAATGGTCATAGTTAAACCTCAAAAATAATACTCGCATCTTATGTCCTCTCACATTTAGATCAATCTCCCACCGTTAATATTGTCTAAACTTTAATGCATAGTCTACCAAAGCCAAACATTAAACCTTAATAACTTTGACCTCATCTTGTGCAATCTTGAAATGTTGACTCAAAAGGCTCCATCGATCTTTGCAGATTTGTCAGGGATTTAACTATCAATGTTCAATGTTTGATCAACCTATATGAACACTTTCTCACTATTAGATCCTTATACTTAACTTTGCTAAGACATTAAACACCATACACTTATCTTCATCTCACTTCTTCTTTACTTCTTGAAACAACGTGCACTATTGATCTTGCTCGAGCTTTAAATCTTCAAAATTGACTATGGGGACCCTTTAAATATTCCTAGAAGGCCAACTTTGGAAAAATATATCTTCTTCTTCACTTACTCATATGATCTCAAATTTGGACCATATGATCTCCTCATATAGGATAATCCAACCATATAATAAACTTCTCCTAAAACCTTCATGCTTGCGAGATATAATGCTATTAAAAATCCTTCTCAAAAATTTATATCATAGAGCCAACTATGTCAAAATTTATCTGGGAGACCAACTTTGATCTTATATAAGCTTTGACATACTATAGTGCATGATCTCAAATTTAGTACAAATCAACTATTCTCAAAATTGAATAAACCCATATGATTAGTTTATCTTTACACTTCACACGTTCATGATATAACAACATAAAAAAATTTCACTTGGATCTTCTTACCACATTGCAAAATTGGATAAGTATGGAAAAACATTGTTAAAATGCCTAGAAGCCCAAAATTTCACAAGCATATCTTTTGATGCACTTCATCACATGATCTAAAAATTAGATCAAATAAACTAGGCACAAAAATGAACAAACCCATATGATCATTTTGTCTTGACATATCCATGCATGTGAATTTTTATCTCATCAACATGCTTACTCAACTTTGCTTGAACCCTTTTACAAATTTGGCCAAGTATGGGAACATAGAGAATTATGCTTGAGTAACCAACTTTGCACCCTCATATATTTGATTGTACTTCGATGCATGACTTGATATTTGGTACATAATTACTAGGGACCACTATGATCACAACTATACTACCAAATCCCCTTGACTCATTCACATGTGGTAATGGTGATGTCATCAAATTGTCTACTTAAAATTTCTGCCACTGGACCCAAAGTGTCTAGATGAGAATAATGAAGTACCAAGTGAATTCCACTCATGTAAATAAGCACTCAAATAATTCTTAAATTATTATATGGTCCCTTGTATATTCTAAAATCACCATACTCATCCCTAAACATCTCTAATCATGCCAAAATAGAAGATCAACCAATCATACTTTAAGCATACAAGAACAAACACATTACACACTTTGTCATTATCACATAGACTATCAAGGCACCTCATCCACTGACTAGAACACCTCCATGACATCATAATGAAAACTCTCCAAAAATATGCATAAATAATATATAATAATGTTCTAATATATGTCATGTACCTAAACTCATCTAATATCTAAACCATTTTGAACCAGGTGTAGTTTTCCAATCTAATAATTTGAATCATGTGCAATGTGTTATTTTTTTATATTCTCAACCATGTATAATGTGACAAACATTGATAATTTAAATAATATATAATTTTTTTAACTCTAATATTATAAATATTCAAATCCACTATGTCACATTTAGTGTGATTAAATCTAATAAGCATTTTCTATGTGTGATCTTAATTTTTATAATAAGTCTGATGTATTCTCCACTTTTGATGTGAGGGATACAAATGTCAAATTTATCATGACAAAATATATGTATAATTAAATAAGTATGATTATTTATTAAAATTAATAAATTATTATTTTCTTACCCAATTTTTGATAAGACATTATTTAATAATCATAAAATAAAGAAATATTATTTAGATTGTAATATATGACATTCAAACATAAATTTTAATGTAAATGTTGATTTGAATAAAATTAATTGAAAATTGATATACGTTAAATATAGTAAGTAAAATAAATATGAAAATACATATATTTTTTAATTTTGGTTGATTTTAGAAGGTGACTAATAGTATAAATCATGATGAAATGGTCTATGATAGTTCAGTTCTAAGAACATCATATACAGATATATCTGGAGAAGTCAATACTACCTAGACAATGTAATATGGTCATGTCTATTAACATTATATTTTTATACTATGGAAATGATGAGTCTTTTATTATTATTGACTATTGTGCCTGAGTCTATTAAGAGGGTTTAGATATTTGTATTTTTTTAATGTCCTGCATAAATATATATTTTCCTTCTCCTTAACTTAAAAACCCTAGGCGTATTTAAGAGATATATAAATCTATAAAAGCAAAGAGAATTTTAATGGAATGATTTAATTGTATTCACCCTAATTGACAATTGACCACTACCTATGTCTATAGATACTATAAATATGAAATAAAGCCTCACATAGTTATGCTAGTTAGTGTGTTTATATAATTGTGATCCTTCACTATATGTATGTGGCTATTAGTTTGACTATGATACTTCACAATGCCTACTCTTTACATATAATAGTGATGGATATTAAATTTTGGAATAATTTGGTATATTTTATCATAGTAGTAGTGTATAAGTTTCAATCTCTAGAGAGATCTAGTTGGTAATAAATGACATTTGATTTGTATTTATATGAATCTAATTGAATAATTTCATTTAGAAAACTTGAGAAAATGTACATGATGACCCATATGGATATTTAAAATAAAATAAAATATCCATTAATTAGTGTAGTAAACTAGGTGATTACTAAGTGGACAAGTCCATGTAAATAGACATATCTACTTAGTGTGTACCTATCTTATGAAAGGTAGGGACAACTAGAATAAGAACAAAAGTAATCTAAGAATGATATAAAGTGTTTTGAGCACTAACTTGGTAATTATTGTGTAGTAGTGATGGTGAATAGAGGGGTAAACTCCAAACATATATAAATATCTATAGGAATGGTGATTAATAGTAATATATTTGAGTGTAAGTTGAGTGGTTTAAGATATGTCAAGAGTTAACATTATCAAGTACTTGTGACTAGCTTTAGGTGTCTACCTTTTCACACCCCCTATTATAATAATGAATTTGATAGATTAAAGGAGATATATAAACCCTAGTGTGTAAAAAACACTCCATATTTGTATAAGATACTTCAATTTTGTAGGACAAACATTTTATAAAACCCTAAAATAACACATGAAGTAGTTAATGTCCATGTTTTAAATTTTAAAATAATAATTGAAATTTGAAAATAAAAGGAGAGTAAATAATGAGTAAACCTATAGTTAAATGAAACCATGTTTCCCCTATAACTTTTTAAACATGATATTGTTATATTAAATCATTCAATAAATGTATCCCCCTTGTCAAATCACTTTGAGAGATGCTTCTTCATGTTGAACCATTAATGAATTAAGATTAATTAAGTCCCAATTTTGAATAAATAATCAAGCCCTTGAGTTGTATGTATGCATATTCCAAATATCATGAATGGGGAGAAACACCCAATGTACTAACCTAAAATAATATGGAACCATGATGGATTTCCTATAAGTTATTCCAATGCCATTGAGTGTCACTAGACACAAACAAACATCACCCATAATAGAAGGTGTAACTACATAGTGAGTTTTATAAAATTAATGCCTAGGCCATTAAGTTTATCTATACTCAAATGTACATTACCTATAATATAAAAAATTATAGTGTTGTAGATAGATCTAGAGTCTATTTACATGATAAAAATAGAATGAATAATATTCATACCCCAATCATGACAAAAATGACAATAATTTTATGTCACAAACCAACCATGTGGCCCTTATACACATTTGATTTTGGCTTACTTTATCATGTTTTATATAGCAGTTAGATTGATGATGGTTGATATTGGTTTTATTATCAAATGGTTGAGACACATGCACCTTAGATAGTTGATGTGATGTGTTATGTCATGGTTAATACTTGAATTGGATTTAGTATATCTTGATATGAATACTACTTACACTGGATTCATTTTATTTTATGCATATGTTGCTTTAGCTTAGTTATGTTATTATATAATGTTTCTTTATCATGTTTCACTAATGTGGATTGACATTGATTTATTTTGTAGCTATTGATTATGCTTCACAGGGCATGTGTGTGTTCATGGTTATCAGGACTAACTCTTACCATTCTCAGTTATAGTTGATTATACTTGATTTATCATCTCATGTCTAATGATTCATTCTAAATTATTATTATTATTATTATTATTATTATTATTATTATTATTATTATTATTATTATTATTATTATTATTATTATTATTATTATTATTATTATTAAAATTATTATATTAACATCATTTAGGTACTACTGATGTCTTATTTGGTGGATGTAGGCATCAGGCCACAAGTTAGGCTCAGTGTTGGGTTTGGACATCTCAGGTATACTGCAAGTAATTGAGTAGTCAGAATGTCACCCTGATAGGTATCATATTTACTATATGATATTGAGCCACCATAATTCTTATTATTTTATGTTATTACTTCTATCTTTTTTTGGTTTTACCTCTCTTATGTGTGTGTGCAATTTGATCTCACCCATTCCTTGTGTGCTAGAAGTTATACCTTTATGTTTGGTTATCCTTATCGGCTGTCATAGACACTTAATCATGAGACATTTGAGTATGTCTTTTTGTCAGGTTGGTTCAGGTTCACCTAGACTCATGTAGGTCTTTTGAACCTGGTAATGTTTTAACTACTTCCCTTTACGTAATTCAACTTCAAGACTTATTGGTTTTTATTTTTGGGTCGAGTTAACATTTTTTAATAATTATCATTATTTTAAGGATTTATAGATTTTTTTATTTAGTTATCCTATAACCTTGCTAATTTATATTAATTATGATTTTTTTGTTAATTTTATTATTTTATGATTTCATTTTTATTTTTATTATCTTAATCGCTCTGTGATTTTATTATTTAATTATTTTGATGAATTTATTATCTATTTTAGTTAAGATTTTATTTATTATTTTTAAAAGGATTTTATCATATTATAATACCAATGAATTATTATTTATCGTATAATAACCATTTAAATATTTTATTATTTTATATTATTAATTTTTTATTACCTATTATTTTATATATAGTCATTTATTTCCAAGTGGCTTGTAATAGAATGAGGTGGATATATATATATATATATATATATATATATATATATATATATATATATATATATATATATATATATATATATAATTTGATTTCCATGGCTTAGGGCATAGACTAATGTAGCATGGACTAGGAGAAGGAGACACCATTATGGTGATAGGATGGAAGGCATGGGATGGGTATAGATCTAGAAGGAGGATAACATGACATTTAAAGGGGTAGGGTAGGGCATTGATAGGTCAAAGTATGGCATGGGGGCCAAGGGGGTAGAAGGAGGGAATGACATAAGAAAAGAGGAGGAAGGAGAGAAATAAAGGACATGCAGGAGAGAAGGTAGATTCTAATATAGGGAAAATAAAGTCTAGTGTATGGAATAAATATGCATGGAGCTATAAGGAGTGTAGAGAGGAGTAAGAAGGTAGAGGAGACAATATGGAAGAGATGGGATGCAGATGGAAAGAGAGAGTCTCTATTCTATTAGGACTGAATGAGATTAAAGTTTATGTTTTATTTTTATGCTATAGATAAGCATTGATTAGCCAAAAGGAAGAAGGGTCAATCCATATAGGGGATACCTAGCTATAAGTATGGTGTTCTAATGGAGATATGGAAAGAGTCAAAAACCATGAATTTTGCTAAAAATATTGGTATGGTTCTCATTCTATCATTCACCTATCCTTACAACCTACAAATAATCCAAGTAAGCAAGTTATAATTGTTCTTGTTAAGTTGGGGAATAATTTTGATGAATATAGAGACCTGGTGTACCTTTCCTCATTCTCTCATTTAATTATTATAAAAATCAATTGTTGTGCCTCATTTAGTTTTGGATTAATTTCATTTATTTATCCAAAGTTAGATTTCTCTCACTATTAATCTTGGGTGAGCCAAATGAATGAGTGTGTGTTGGAACCAATTTTCAAATGTTATATTTATTAATTCTAGTGTAATATTTATAATAAAGACTCTATGCCTTGATATCCCAACTAAGATTAATCTTTGTGTTCTTTTAGAGACTATTTGAAACCCTATATATATGATGATTGATAGCATACCCTATTATAAGTGGTTGAATTTATGATAAAGTTGATTTATTACTAAACAAAAGAATCAAATTATATTATAATTAAATCTTTGAGGTAAATTATTCCTATGTCATTATAATTTTTAGATTTAAATAAATGCAACATGGGTCTCTATAATCTTGAAGGTTGAATTTTGCAATTGATTTCTATTTATATATTCCTTCAATATGGGAAATCAACTTGGGAGTATCCTAAGATTTTAAGATAAAATTTATGAGTTATTAGTACCTATTTAAATCAATAACAAAATAAGGTAAAAAAACCTTATATAATTAAGAATATATATACATATATTTAGAAAATCTGATGACTACTTGATGTTTGATTCCACTCAAACTTCTAGAATCCTTGGCTATCCCTTGATGACATACTCTTGATATGCATACTTCTTTCCAGAATTTAAGTTTAGTTATATGAAACTGATTAATCCTTACAAGTTTCAAACCTCTATTTTACTCCTAGTGTTGGAGTGGGTTGTTTCTCAAACCTGTCAAGTTGAGATTACCAGTCTTGGACTGCTAATTGTGTTGTTTCATTTTGATTAAATGAGGTTAATTTTCTATTATTTTTAGATTGGTTTAATTACATGATGGAATTAATATTTTCTTGTACCTAGTTATGTTAAAGCCAAGCCAAGTTAAATTTTGTTAATTAATAGTATACCTCCCTATTTTTGACTCAATTGAGTTTATGTGGCTATTGGAGTTTTTTCAATGGAGTTTAATTACTTTATGCCTAGATAAGCCTCTTGGGTTGACTATGATGGTTTTATGTTTTTTGCATTGCTTCCTTGTCCTTGTTAACATTTTTATAAGTTCTTACTAGTTACTCAATATTATGTGTATATCTCTTACCTCACCTGAGTACTTAGTTGTCAAAACCCTCCACCAAGATGATGGTTTGGGTGGTAAGGGGTATCGATGGTTGGGCTCATAGGGATGGTTTTAATGGGTGTCTCTCTTGTAGCATTCATCCTACTCTATGGATGTACTTGGACTTCGATTGGTGTCTTATCTCTCACCTACCTTTGGATGTATAATGTCAACATGTTGGATCCTAGTTGATTATCTATTTTATGTTATGGTTCTATATCATTACCTTATGTAGTTTTGTAACACTATTATGTGGGAAAAAGAACATTATTGGGCATTATGTTATCATGAAGGCATTTTGATAATAGTTTCTTGGTTCGTGTATATCTAACCAATTATATTTAAACCTTGGTATGCATTTGTATTGGATTTATTTACCATGTGAGTAGTAGTGTAATTAGAATGCATCATGTAATATTTGAAATTCATATGTTGTTTTATGTACATGAGTAAGTTATATACTTGTTGATTTTTTGTAAGTAGAAAAGAGTAAAAATTTTATCATCAAAAAAATTGAAACTATAATGTCCTTAACCTTGAATTACACATAAGTAATATGGTGTTACCTTATTGTTTGTTAAAAATAATCAAGTGGTGATTTGTATCTCTTGTCAAAGTTGACAATTGTGTTATTACTAGTTCATATAAAGATGATTCAATGAGTGCTCAAACATACTCTAGGGGAAATAGTTATGATATTTTATGGTGGAAATGATGGGAAATATTCCATGTATTGTATTGTTAATTAGATATTGATGATTAAGGTATTTATTGGTTCAACTAATATTGATGTAAACTTTATGGGCATTTGAAAAAGCAATCAACTCTTTGTTATTCAATATTATTCCACTTGACTTAATAATGAACAGTATGTGGAATTAGCATTTGGTTATCTCAATAGTGTGATGATATAAGACATCCCTTAATTTTTAGCATGGTTACTAAACACATGGCCTTATAAAGATTGTAGTATTATCTGAAAATTATGTTATTGCAAATTGATTATGCAATTAATCTCTTGGTGATTGAAACAAAATGTTCTCATTTCTATTTTATAGTACTGAATGCTTATTGGTCATAATGTCATTTTAAGTGAGATTAATTCCATTTATTAAGAAATGAATTAATCTAGATTAATGATCTTCATATGTGGATTCACATTTTGGATTTTAGATTATACTCTTAATGGTATCATAGTGTTTTAGATATATGACATGTTTTCTTAAAGTGTATTAATTCAGATGTTATAACGCAACTCTTGATTAATGGAAGTTGTCAAAATTATAATTAATGCTTATATGAGAATAGATGGTCACTATTTATATTTATTATGTATGTGCTTAAAATTAAGCTTATACTTATCATGGAGTTCTTGGTATACCTTATATGTGTTCATTAAAGTAATAAATGATCCCAGAATTGAGATAAGAAATTAGTAAGCTATGGAAACCTTAATTTTCACACTTGGTTTTTTTATTAAACAATCCACCCTTGAAATAGGTTATTAAATAATAATCTTCCTTAATGAACACACAAGCTAATGCCTAAGACTAGTTAAGTAATGACTACTTACATGGTCATACATAAGCTAATTGGGTGGGTGTGAACACCAATGTTTTATAATAACTTGGTAGGATAACTAAAGGAAAATTAAACAAACATTTAAATGTGAGACCCCTATGGTTGGATCATAGGATGGTGATCCTATAGCATGATGAGTGATCTTGTAGCATGTAGATTAACTAATTTTCCAATGCTAATTATATACATAGTGATTAGGATGATCACATGCATGAGGTCATCCACCTTGAGCTTAGTTCATGGTGTCTCATTTAGTTAGTAAGAACAATTTTTTCTACATGGAGTTATATCTTGTGTGTGTGGCCTTTGTCATTTACAATAATTAAGGCATAATGTTTTCATAAAGGACCTTAGATCATGATATGGTGACCTACAGAGGTAAGACATGGAGTAGTACTCATTTGGGTGTTTTCCCAAAAAAAATTGGATCCTTTAGCTTATGTCATATTGGCTTTAGTAGTGGATTAGATATTTTCACTTTCTAATCTCATAATGTGTTAAGTCTTACTAAGCAATCTAGAGAGATGGACCCTTATGTTCGATCATTAGACCTCTATTCATAAGTATCGCACTTCCATTAGATCTTATTTACTTATCTATAAATTAGCTACCCAAACCTTCATGAGTGTGCT
The DNA here is from genome assembly GCA_037957365.1 of Torreya grandis. Lineage (NCBI taxonomy): Eukaryota > Viridiplantae > Streptophyta > Pinopsida > Cupressales > Taxaceae > Torreya > Torreya grandis. Next base: position 1,542,277 of record JARHVA010003617.1, on the reverse strand, counting down.
TGATTCCATTTTGATGAATATAATCTCATCCATGTGTGTCAATTGGGAGGTTGGTTATGGGTTGTTAGTAATTTTATATAGAGTGAATACATATAAGGATATCAAAAAGGTTATCACTTTTGATAAGGAATACTTACCTCTTAAGCATATCATAGATGAAGATATTTAACTATTCATTCAATTTTAGGTGAAATAAAAGGGTATTAAAGTGTGTGTTGACTTAAAATGGTTCAATTTTTAATATTTGTATCTCTAATTTCATATAATAATTACATATTAGTATAAAAAAAATTTAAAAATAAAAAAATAAAATCAATGAGTTTGATAGTATTCCTTGTCAAATAATTAGAAATATTGCATTAGATTTAATACTAGGTCCGAATATGGTGCTTAATGTTTTTAAGTCACGCCTAAGCATTTACATTACAACTTAATATTTGGATTACCTTAGATTCAAGAGATGGAGGTTATACCTTAAAAATTCCATATATGTTTCAAATTTTATATTTGATAGACATGAGTATACATTTCCACCAGATGGTATCCCTTTCAAACATTAAAAAATAACAAAATCTCAATCTAATAATTTTTATATTAAACCAATTATATAACCCATCCCACTTAATCAGATGCATACATTTGATGTGAATGATTCAATTAAATTAAATTAAAAATATCTAGTCATACACACTCATGAAGAAAATCAAGCATAAAAGTTCACAAAATGACACAAAGGAACCTTCAAGGGATACCATTATTGGTAAATTTAAAAAATACCCATTTTATAATGGAAAATTACTATGATAGTGATGCACATGATATTAAATATCTCGTAGATGATAAATTCCATAAGAAAAATTTCAATCTCATTGATGAAGATGATCACTTGTCTCATACTCTATTTACACATATTGGATTGGGTAAACATAGAGATAATTTATGTCTAAAAACATGGATAATGGAAAGATTTATACTCAAGAACAACCACTACAAGACAAATTAAAGGTATTAGTTTTCAATCAAAAATTTATTTAACATACATAAAATAGATGCAATACTACTTCACATCAAGTAAAGGAGACATCAAATTCACCCATAACTTGGAAAAAATAGGAATAATATATTTTAGTCAATAATGTGGAAATATAAATGTCAAAGGTTACCATATCATTTCAGGTAAAAATATTTCATCATAAATAATGAACAATATTTAAAATATTATTTGCATTCAATATAATTACCTTATCTCCTAACAAACATCAAGCAAAGGGATGCCTCCTCTATTAAGCATGCATACCATATTATGATTAACATAAGCTCACCATACATAACATTGATCACTGTAATACATTAAAAATTAAAATTCATAATGAAAATAACAAATTAATTATTACAATAATAAAATAAACACAACAAAAATATTTATCACCATAATCACAATTAATTTAAAAGGATAGTGAATAGTTCATTGTTTCACCTATACATGATATTTATATATAGTAAATTTAGAGGAGAGTATAAAACCATCCTAAAAAATTACATTCACATTATAAAGATATTAAAAATTGAAATAGATCATCATATTCTATAGGGTGTCTTTAGGAATCACCTCAGATATTTCAATGTGTTCCATATTAAGAAAAGATAGGGAAACCATCTCCTAATATACAATGGACTCCACCAAGTCATGCACCATCTATAGTTACACATCATACATATTATTATATGATTACTTATGATGAAAATTACATTACAACACTTGATTCTTTTTTAGATAATACTACTTCTACATATAACACTTTTCATTTGTGAAAAGTCACCCTACCATTTTTTGATACAGGCACTCATTATGGTATTTACATTGATGGCATCCAAAGCTATTTTCTTTTAATTTTTTCACACATTCAAATAATTCAAACATCTAATAAATTAAAATATTTCAAAAATCCCAAAAGAATTAAAATATTTCAAATATACAAAAAAAATCACATATTTCAAAAAAATTAAAAAATGTTCAAAATATTCTAAAAAAATTATAGGTCTTTAGCATGACACAAGTTTCTAGTTTAGTTATTTAAATATGCTATGTATCATATATTTTTTAGTTAACATGTTATTTTTCATACACACATGCATTTCACAAGGTATATGAGTGTGATGTAAGACATACATATTATGTTGGATTATTGTATGATATACTCCCTTATACCTAATGGATAAGCCTATGCTAGGGGCATATTATTATGTATACTAGATTTTCACATGTATGTATGTATA